>JACTOM010000911.1:2598480-3074068 GCA_015832385.1 Elymnias hypermnestra
CCCCCCCCCCCCCCTCTCTTCCCAACAAGTCCGATAATATTCTTACGTAATCAGTTATCTTGTTTTTTACATTCACCACACAATATTTAAGGAGTCCTTAAGTACTTTGCGAGAAGTTATTTAAGTTCTAAATATTACGCCGATACAAATAAAGTTAAATTGGGAAAGTTACTTGTACTTACTTACGGGAAATATGGGTACAGGTGACATCTATTACGAATTTGTTATATAATAACGTTTTTTTTTATTACGACATAAATTAGTTTGGTTGTTTTTCGTTTTTGCCAAAACATTTAAAAGACTTTTTTATAAAATGTTACTTGTATTTATAAAATTTTATTTCAAATTTGTGTTTTTTATGGATTTTTATTATTTTTCGAGAACTAAAACCTCAGAAGCCTTCAACAATGTCCTATTCAGAGTAAATTGAATTAAATGAAAATACACATATAATTATTTCACTAAAAAAATTAATTATATTTTAATAAGAAAGTATTTATATTTTAATAATAATATATTTATTCTGGTAAATAAATTTAATCAATATCAAAATAAACTTTTTAGTCGATACAGACGTGAGTTTTTCTAGCAGATAACTGATGACGACTGACATGTATATGATTGAGTCAATGTAATTTATCATAGATTTAGTCAGTAACATCATATATTCATTTTATATATTTTTGTTAAAAACAACCTTAACTAGATAGACTATTTCTTTAGTAAAACCGCCAACCTTCTCTCTCTTTCCTCTCTCTCTTCTCTAGTTGCAAGATTACTTAGACGATTGAAACGCTTGGGAGTGAACGAATTGCTTTAATTTGAATTAAAATATTTTAAACTAATATAATGTAATGATGATGGTAACAAAAAAAAAATACAAAATACCCGAGTGAGTTTGTTGTGGTTTCTTCTCTGATCCGGGCGCGAAGGAACCCTCTTAGCTTTAGATTTAAAGTCGTTCTTGAATACCATCATCAGACGTATATTAGAATAAGAGCGTGGAAAAAAAAATAATTTGTCGATTCAAAAGTGTTGTAATATGCCTTGACTTGAATAAAGATTAGGTTTGATTTGATTTTCTTTGACTGTCTCCCTAACCTGGTTGTTTGCATGAAATGGCTATTTAGCGATAAGACCGCCTGTATTTTTCTTTGGTCCTATTTTTGTGGTGTTCAATAAAGTATACATCTATCTAACTATATCTTTATGTCTAGTCTTAGACACTAATTAATCATATAACTTTAACCTAAATTTCTACTTAAAATATATTTGTTATATCTACATCTAGAGTCCAATATCATAGCTTAATTCCCATGAAATATTTATAAATTCCTTGTTCTTTGTTAAATTAATGGAAAGGTGCAATCCCAAGGTGTTATTAGTCCTTTCTACAGAGCTGCTTTCTACACAGAAACCATAAATTACTTCTTTCCAGGTTAAAACGCTTCTATCTTAGACTGTATAATCCCTGGGTATTAGGTGAGATTACAGTCAAGAGCCGTAGAATAAAAAGAATGCATCGTGTCACTAACTCAAACGCTACTTTTATTTATCTTAACTACGAAAAAGTTAATTGAAATACATAGTTTTTGTACATTTAAGTACGTTTTCAGTAATCACGAGGAAAATAAATAAATTACACGCTGCATAATAGCTTTCGTCTTAAATTAAACTCATCTTTCTCTCTTATATTTGCTGCTCGGCTCTGCAGTAATGCGGTCGATTTGTTGGGCCTGTACTTAAGTGAAAAATATCGTTGGTTACACGGCAGTACTGTATTTTCCAGGGACGATACAGAGATGTTCCCAGTGTGTGGGGAAATGGAACAATTAATTAAATTAGTAGTAAAATGTATGCTCACACCGTGGGTGCGCCGGGTATCGGCCACGCGAGCTTTTATTAAAACAATATATCTTTAAAATTGTTCCCCACTTAGTGCGCTGTTTGTTTCACTTTATTTTATAATAAAGTTAATATCATACTTCGTGTTATAAAACTGTTTATTATTATTAGGTTAGTTAAGGAAAGCTGTAAATTATTGCACGTTATATTCATTCAAATTGACTTTAAGAGCTGTCTAAGAAAGCAAATGGAAACCAAGTCAGATTTTCAAAACACTACCTCCAATTAACTTGAGATTCTGCATAATTTTTGCTACGTTGACGTTCACTAAGAACGGATATGCTACTAGATCTAGTTATGCTTACGACTTCGTCCGCGTCGAATAGTGATTTTGTGTAGAATTTTTAATAATTCAGTATAATTATTTTACAAATAAGACACGTTAATGAACTATCTGCAGTTTCTTTCGAAAGTTCGACGGACATGAGATTAATGTCGCGTTTATAATATTAGTACAGATTGTTATTTTACGCCCTTGAGGGTAAAGCTTTTACAAACTTTGAATGTCGTACTTAATTATATCGAATTTACAAGAAAAAATTATTTTCAAGCTTTTTTTCTAAAATTCATGACAATTCTATCCCATAAAATCCTTTTTTCGTATTAAAAAGAAGCTTACGTCCTTTTTTAACAGAGAGAGATTAGTAAGATCATCGAAATACTACAGGCGTTTAGGAGAAATTTAGGCAAGTATATACACTATAGTTGAATATACAGTCTGATGACGTAGTCCACACGTGTATTTCCAAATCCTGTGGTATTACAAAGATATCCGGATCGTAGTACTAATAGTAACATTTTTCAATCATCCCGAATATACACAAAAAAAAAATAACCATCGGAAGTCGGTCGACCCGTATTCAAGGAGTACAGTATACGTACAGAAGAAATATATATACAAAGAGATAGAGCAAACTGTATTATAAAATCTGAAAAAAAACAACTTGTATAAAAGAAAACTATTCATTGATAGAGCTAAAACATTACAAAATTTCTCTTATCTACTTTAAATCGCGACCTCGCCTGCCATTTATCATACGGCACCATTTTCATTCATTCCTCTCTTACTCAAAGACAATCTATTTCAAACTTTATTATTAAACAATAAGAATTAAATTACTCTGGCCAAATTAGCATACCAATTAAGTGTGGTAAAGTAATTTACGCCCTATAGAAGTAGTGTAAAAGATATTTTTGCTGTAATAAATTCACAAAGTCACCATTCTAATGTGTTAATAGCTTACCTTCCTTATGGCTTATTTTTGTCGGACTCATTCATTAGTGGATTGGTGTTGTTGAATTAATTAGAGAACTGTTAGTTTTATAGTTCGTTTTTGTGGTGAAAAGGAAAACATAAAAGCTTTAAGGTATTCCCTACTGGATTTTATAAGCTGGAGCCTAATAAAATTATAACAATGATGAATGAAAGAATCTCCTTGCATTTTAGACATATCTCTCATTCCGATGATGATATTACCTGATTTATCAACCTAGGTTGTCGTTTTTTATGTTTTATAGGGATTAAAGCATGATGCTTAGAAACAATCCCTGAACACAAATGGTAGTAATAAACAATTTATCTTTAAAATACTATCTTACAAAATTAGGATTTTATTGACCACCTCTTTGGTCCAATGGTTATCTTGTTTGGCTACAGACAAGAACTACTGAGTTCGAGTCCCAGGTCGGGTAAATCGGGTGGGGTAAAAATCGATATTGAGTTTTTTTAATAAGAAATTCTCAATATTTGCGCGAATTTCGTAAATTTGCGGTGTGTTTTACCTCCGTGTCTTGAAGAGCACATTGAGCCGTCGGTCCTGTGTCTGATCTCTTTTCAGTCGTGTCGGATTTCCGTCACATCGGACTTGTGTACAGTGCCTGCCAACCTGCAGTGGAGCAGTGGTGAGTCTATGCTTTAAATACCCTCTTATGAGTTCGGAGACCTGGGCCTAGTAGTAGGATGTTTACGGGTTGCCACTTACTTTTCTTACCTTTAATTGACTCTTTATACGTAGTCGATCACTTTGGTATTTTCATTTTCTTTCTGAAATAAAAGCATCCTCCTTTAAAGGCTAAGAAAAACAATTTAATGTTAGCACTATTGAATTTTATAAGTTGTTAGCTGACACCTGCGAATTTGGCTGCATAAAGTTAGCAATTTAGTATCCACTTATGTATTCGAAGACTATTACTATATACTATGTATAACTAGCTGAACCGGTGACTTCATCTGGGTGGAATATTTTTTGTAAACAATTTCATGAATTGGTTTTCAAATAAGAAACATGACCTCTACTCGTGAAAAGGAATATTCCTGTCAAATTTCAAGTCTCTGCGCCTTATGGTTCCAGTGATATCGTGATGAGTCAATAGAACCTGTATATCTCTTTAATATATATAGTTAAATAAATAAATAAAGTCCATTTCATCAATTCTAACACGAACTTCTCTCTGCTTATTATATATACAAAACTTTTTTATTAAAAAAGTAGTCTAAGTCACTTTTTACAACACCAGCTATCTACTAGTTAAAATCTATTCAGTCTAGCTATTTTTGAGATTAGCGGGCACAAACATAAAGACAGAGATAACTTGAAGTTACAAAGATTCAATCCAATTTTATTTATTTGTAGATGTATAAGAAACGTGTAGACTAATAGTAAGAATTAAAGAATGTGTTCAAACAACGTTTCAGATAAAGGTAGGTATAGTGAGAGTTTCCTAATCGATTTTCCATTTAATCCCACTCATTTTTTTCCATTTAATCCAGATAGTTTGTTTCGTTAAGCTAACCAGTAACCCGGGACGCGGCAAAAACCGGCCAATTGAAAGTTATTGCCGCACAAACATACAAAACGATTGCACGTACCACTGATCCACTATCAAAATTTACTATTCGATAGGAAACCAGAGAGGCGTTTTTTTAAAATCTGTCATGACCAATCTTTTTTTAACTACAATAAATAGACAAAGTTCTACGAAACCTAATTGTTTTGCCAATGTGAAACTATCACAATATTATTACATAAGTTTCGAGTTTCAAAGACAATATATCAAATCTAAATAAATTTATTATAAATCCAATATCTTTTAAAAGAAACTATTTATATTAAATGGTGTAAAATATTATAGTAATGAACATAGAATGCTTCAAAATTATTACGTTTAAATTGATAAGGATTTATATTGTAACCATCTGTACAAGTTTCTAGTAAGAACATTTGTCGTAACTATTTTTTTAGAAGACAGAGTAGATATAGTGAGTTATATTTAAAAGATAGTATGTCAACGGACTTTTTATCGTTCTGTTATATCCATGCCATTAGATTTGGCAGCTTTTTCGATGAAAACTTCCTGGTGGCTTAAATATTTCCAACACTTGTAACAATTATCGTTGCAAATGATTTACAAAAATACGTTGTCAAATGATTTACAAAAATATGTAATTTTGAATCGTCAGTAGTCGTTGGTAACAAATCTAACATCGATTCGGAAAGTTGAATCCCCTACGAAGAAACCGGCAAAAAACTCAACGATTACTCTTTTAAAGATAGTTTTATATGTTACAATGTGTAATATATTGCTTTTGTGAGCAACCGAAATGAAATACAAACATTTCTATCGCTTAAATAATCGTCAACATTATAATATGCACTAGATAAAAGTATGTTTTTGACATATTTCTTAAAATTATGTGGAGGCAAATCTAAAACTGATTTCGGTATCTTATTTAAATGCGTTTGCCCAACCCGCCAAATGATTTCTGAACCTTCTTCACTTTAAAATATAGAATTACAAGTTTTTATATCTTGTATTCAAATTGTATATTTCACTTTTTTATAGGATATATAAGATATTATTCTATATATATTGCAACGACACTGTGAGATTGACGTTTCTTTAAATTAAATCTTAAAGAATCACGAGATCCCAATTGATTTATGGCATGTATTGCTCTTTCAATGTCCACCGCCTTACCCCATAACAGTATGCCGTAAGACATGCTATTAAAATAAGCTAAATACACCATTTTAGCAGTTTCGCCATCAGTGTATTTTAAAAACTTCCTCTACAATTACTTCCTCTACAAAATTAGTAGTTTCTGTTCACAAAAATACAAACTCGACAGAGGACTTTTATATTATTGTATGTTGTATAAGAGTACGTAGGCTTACTCCCTTCTGAGTAAAAGTATATTTTTCACTCTAATTTCAACCGATAATATAACATTTTCTTCATTTCTGAGCTTTGGGGGGTCGTAAGCCTCCGCAAGTATGTACAGTGGAGTAACAAATACGTTCGGTAAAGTTGTGGAGTGCGTTTAGCTTAGGGACCTATTTTCCGACTCAATCATCCTCTCGAGACGGTCTCGTCTGCCGGTCGCTTTCGTTCCAATTGTTATCGACGTTACAAATCTATTGGGCAGGAAACCATAAACCTCCAACCGCTGGAAATAATTTATCAGTTTTCAATGTTCCTGTTTGGCAATAATGCGATGTTTTCTTTCTGTCTTTTGCTCTAAATTCCAAATGAATCGGGGAACCATGATTACGAATTCGCAGTATAACTTGCTTTTTTGAAAATTTATGGACGTATAACTTGTATACACCCATCCCTCGCTTAACACGATAGATAGGTTCCACGTAATCACCGTGTTAAGAGAAACCGTGTAAAGCGTGTCTAACAAATGTATGAAAATAGGGGGGATGGGTTCTTTTTGAGAGATGTTAAAAAAAACAGGTAGGTAAAACCATGGAATTTTTTTTTTATAATAATAATCTTTATTGTGGCAATTCATTATTTATTGCAATACTTATTTTGCACCCAAATAAAATATATCATTCGATGTCACTATCACTAGAAGATATTAATGTAGTAATTTTCTTCCTTTTTATTGGACGGATGTCATCATCACTACTACTTTCATTTAGATTTTCTGTTATGTTCTGTCGTCGTTTGAAAAAATCTGTAATGTTCGTGATTGTTCATCTTTTCTGATATTTTTGTAAATCTCGTCATATTTGGCAATGCATTGTTTAATTTCTTGTTGAAATTTCAACGCTCGATCCATATCAGGATCATTTTTTAGAAAATGCAATTCTAAATTTTTTGCAATATCCAATCCGTCTTTTATTGTTCTAGCAGTAATCATTGAAATCTAATAGGAACTTTCGGTGTCGCTTCTGGCATCGCTTCTGATTTCAGGAGGTACATGTTTGTAGTCATTTCAATTAATTCTTCTTTCATTTGAAATGGCAGTTATTTCACTTATCTTCTCGGTATACCCTTACCATTATTCTTAGAAATTCGCACAGCTGTGGCAACGACTACCTAACGTCAAAACACATTTTTTTTTCAATTCAACAAAAACCGTGCTAAAACGAAACCGTGTTAAGCGAGTACCGTGTTAAACGAGGGATGGGTGTATTTAGAAAATTGTATTTTCTAATTTGTCTGAGTCTGGTCTGGCGTGAGGCTTCGGCCGTGGCTAGTTACCGCCCTACCAGCAAAGACGTACCGCCACTACAAAGAGATTTGTGTTCCGGTACGATGCTCTGTAGCAACCGTAAGGGGTATATCGCCTCTTACCCAGATTAGCGCGCTTCCAACTTAGACTGTATCATCCCTTACCATCTGTTGAGATCACAGTTAAGCGCTAAACTGTCAGCAATTAAAAAAAAAAAAAATGGTATTCTCTAATTTGTCAGCGTCTGGATTGGTGGGAGGTTTGGGACGTAATATAAGTTTGGGTACATTGATATGTAAAAACCATAAGAGTTAAATTACCTTTCACCAGGTAACTGCTTTTCATCTTAAGCAGTATCATCACTTACCACCGGATCAGATTACTACCAAACGCTAACCAATTATCAAAAAAGTGACTGAACTCCTCTTAAACGTTTGAACCCGTTATCAATTATTTTTTTAAGGAATACTTTAAATTAACAATGCAATCCGAATTTCCGCATATATTTACAGGATCGCGAACTACTGAGGTGCCTGGTCTTCTTTTTTAAGGAATGTAGCATGTTTATATATTTAAATTATACTTACCGTTTCGGTAGGGGACTTGATTCCCGGCAGAGTAAATCCTAATTTGTCTGAGGCTCAGTTGCCATACTACCAGCCAAGGTTATCGAGCAAAACATTTGCATTCCGAGTTAATACTGTATAGAAATCATTTAACTGAATCATTAGCTCTTATCACGTGATATCACAGAAAAGTGTTTATATACGTGCAATAAGAAAAGAATAGGCCAACGTATTGAAATCTAGAAGATCGGTTCGGTCGGTTTTCCCCTATTGATTACCCAAATAGCGGAAAATAAAATTGTCTACCTTCAGTTACAAAACACAATGCGGTGGGCCAAAATATACGAGTACGGCCATTTCAAAACACCGTCTGATCGCCCCTCACTATGAGAACGGCACTTAAATTAATTAAAAAGGCGTAGCAGAAAAAAACCTTGCTTTTGTTTTCCATTAGATTTGTTTCAGGGCGATACAAAGTCGTTTGCCGTACTAAATATACAAGTGTATAAAAAAAGACTGCGGTTAAGATTCTACATTGCAAAATAACGAGAATATACTACAAATAATTCCACTAACATTATAAATACGAATGATAGTCTATCTGTGAAGCTTTCATGAATAAACTACTTTGATTTTGATGATATTATACAGAAATAAATTATCATTTACTGGGAAAAAATAGTCATTTAAAAGAGGTTGAAAGATTATATGAAATTACGTCCTTGTTTATTCACATATCTATGATGGTCCCCAGATCAATTTTAATAGACTAGCAATAATACCACGACAGTAGGACTCGTAAACTCACTTACTCATTTGCGAGACCATTAAAATTGTTCACGAATTACTTGAAATGTAGCAAAGTGACTGTCGTCGCAATGCAACCTGTCAACAAGTACGGATTCCCCATAATTCTAGGCTACACCTTTTACCTAATTTATTCTACATCACTGTTTTTAATCGCGAAAGACTTTTATTAAAAATATTTGCGTTAAAGTAAACATTTAAGTTAAATCCTCTACCTTATTCAAAGAGACTTAGTTTTGGTGGAAGACAATATAAAAGACAATTGTTTTCCTTTTATATCGTCTGGTGAAAAAAGTTGAGAAAAGAAAATCCAAGTCTTGTTTAAACAATATCATACACGTGTCAACAATACGTTCAATTTAATGTAACCGAAAAGCAATATCGACTCGGCTTACACTTTCTGATAGGAAAATAATATCCATTCAACTTTGAATCTGCACCAGGTATTCTGCTCAACTTATTTGTACAGGAGACCGCAACAACTTCACTGTAAATATATCCATACGAAAATAAACCGTGTTTAGCAAACAATAGAGGTAAAAATAGATTAAGGGAATATTATATCTGAGGGGGAAGTTTTGAGGGATTGTGCAGACGTTCGGGGTTCACTCATGGTCGCAAAGTTTGCCGTCTCGGCTTCTCAATCTTTATCAAATAAAGCAGTTTAGTAAACCGCTGGGTAACTTCGCTCGCCACCCTTATTATCTATTTATGAACAAATTTATACAGGACTAGGAAATTCCGTTTGGAATAATGTGAGTAGCAAGAATAATAGGTAATCTTAGTCGCGAACTCATTGCTACAAGTCATAAGAAAAGACATGAATGCTTCTAATACAACATAAAATTATTATTACGTTTCTATTGTAAATTAACTAGCTGAACCCGCCACATCGTCTGCGTGGAAATTTTATTTGGTAGCAGTTTCATCAATTTGGGCAAATTGTTTAACAATGAAGAAACATACCCCTACTGCCCTTTGAAGGTGGAATTTCCTAAAATTTACTTTTGATAAATTCCATTACGTCAAAAAAAAATTTTGACCAAGTTTTACATACCGTAAAAGACGTAGTTTGTAAATGTGAAGTTTTTTAATGGGAACCCCCCTTACAGGTGGAATGTCGTAAAATCCGTTCTTAGCTAACCTCTACTCGGCAAAAGGAATATTCCTACCAAATTTCAAGTCTCTACACTTTATGGTTCCTGAGATATCGTGATGAGTCAATAGATGTATATCTTCTCTTTGCATTATAGACTGTGACAGAACGGATTATCCCATATTTTGTTGACTGCTTCGCTGGCGCTGTAATGGAAGTACTTGCTTTGCTAGCAGAAGTTTAATCTCTGGTAGAAGCTACTCAGCACCCTACCAGAAAATACGTACCGCCAATAATAATAGTAATATGTATTTGCAAGAATATCAATACATGAGTAAGTCTTAAAATTATTATTTCCTTTCACATTCTACCATTCAATATTTGTGTGAAAAATATTAAAGTCTTATAAGTATTAAAGCTAAAATGATACAGCTGACACGTTAATTTTAATTTTTACATTAAATTGCATCATACAATCGTATTATATAATGTCAGATAATTATTAGAACAATTAAAAAAAATTACATTATTTAAAACATTAAATAGATAATTTAATCTTTTAAATTTTTATAAAATGTCAAATTAGATACTTATTTTCATGTCATTAAAGTAGGTCTTTGAAGTCTTTATAAACTAGGTAAGGCAAGGATATTATGACTCTTATATAGTGGTCTGTAACTATCCATCATGTGTGCTCCACGATTTGACCATAGACATGCTTTTTCGCTAACAAAAATTTGGAAGCATTGACGGACCAAGCTAGAGATCACAAAAGGTAAACTGTGACTGTATCGTTACTTACCATCAGGTGTGATCATAGTCAAGCGCTAACCTGACAAAAATTAATAAAAGAAAATCTATGGGATCGAGAACTATGCATATAACACTGATAGACATATTGTTTTAATATATCAATAAAATCAGAAATACTTTATGCAAGAAGACGTTTACAGAAATTTTGAGATATACAATTATTCATAATTTTTCTAATGAGAAATGATGACATTAAAAAACGACTTTAAACCCAAAGATAAGAGAATTCCTTTGTTTTGAGAAGTTACCATCGTGTTCAATACCTTTGTCATTATAATATTACTTCACTTTATTTAGGGCTATTCAATAATTCTCAGCTTTTTATCATCTTAGTAATCCTTCAAAGTATATGTCGGAGAATAATAGAGAAACGGAGAAGCATAAAGCACAGGGGCGTAGGGTTCTCCGCCGACATCGTCATTAATGGCATCCATTATTTAATTTCTTATTCTGTGGGCGTTCGTGGGTAATGTTGGTGCAATCAAACACTTTCTTAATTAACTCGCATTATAATGTTCAATCACTTAATGTTCCCGATATCAATTTACACTAAACTCAGTAACACTTAAAATTGTTTTGACAGTAAACATTATAAACTAAACAGAATTCATAATCGATATAAAAGTACTTCAACTCATTTTATTTAAGTTAAAACAGTTCATTAATTCTAAGCTTTTAAAGTCTTAATAATCCTTCAAAGTATATATGATCATTCTATTTGTGGGTTCAAGAATGGTTTAAAATAACAATACTGGATTTCCCCACATTTACATGGAATCGGGAACTACGTTTCGTCGTGCACAGTTTTATATAAATTTTGTTATCCACCTCAAATTAATGAAACAATTTAATTACACTTATTCCGTTAATGAAGTCGGAATTTAATTTCAGACCCTCATACAAATTATATTACGTCTATAAGATGATCAGGGAAAATATGTTAAAAAATTAGTTCCTCAGATCTTGGAGACGCAATATTTTGCCGTTGATAATAGAGGAAGCGACATTGGGGAGGGTGGGGTCCGGATTTATTTCGTTTTTATTACGTTTTTACGGGCCCCAAGGAACGTATAGGCCGCTAACAGTATGTTATGATGTACTATGTCGCACCGTAAAAGATCAACAAATATTCTTTTTATAACTGCCTAATTTCTCCGCGTTATGTACTTTTTATCCCACTGAGATGGAAGCATATGAGGAAAACCGTTAAAAAATCCTGCTCTGTAAAAAGTCACTGAATGCAGAGTTTCTAATAGTTCATGAGTACTTAACTGCGTTCTCACTTTATAGTAAATGATGATATAGTCTAGTACAACCACATAGTTTGTAAAAAAGTCAATAAATGTAGAGTTGATAGTTTCTGAGCGCTTGACCACGTTCCCACGTTATAATAAGTAATGATACAGTCTAATAAAAGCTTATAGTTTGTGAAAACTCACTAAACGTAGAGTTGCTGATAGTTTATCAATGGTTGACAGCAATCTCACTTCATCTTTATTGACGATATAGTCTAATAAAAGCAAATGGTCTGTAAAAAGTCAGTATATGTAGAGTCGTTTATAGTTCATTACCGCTTGACTGCGTTCTCACTTCATTATATGTAATGATACAGTCTAATTAAAGCTCTTAGTTGACAAAAACTTACTGAATGTAGAGTCGTTGATTATTTTCAGCGGTCGACAGCCATCTCACTTCGTCGTTATTGATGATATAGTATATTAAAAGCACATGTGCTTTTATTAGGCCTGCAAAAACATTCAGTAAATGTAGAGTAATTGATAGTTTATGAGCGCTTGACTGCGTTCTCACACTACAAAATAAGTGATGATGCAGTCTAATAAAAGTTCATAGTCTGTAAAAAATCACTATATGTAGAGTTTTTGATAGTTTATCACCGGTTGACAGCGATCCCACTTCATCGTTGATGCTATAGCTTAATAAAAGCACATAGTCTGTAAAAAAAAGTCACTAAATAGAGAGTTTAACAGCGATCCCATTTCATGGCAAGTGATGATAAACTAAAACAAAATTTCATAGTTTGTAAAAATATCACTTAATGTAGAGTAAGATAAATAGAAATACGTAACTTGTGTTTTAGATTTTTTTGTTCCCCTTTATGGTGTTTCTTACACAAGTGAGTAAATCTGTGTATATTGATAGCTATTTGGTTGAAACAAAGAAACGGAGTTAGTGAAACGATCCGTTTTATCGAGAGATATGTAGAAAGAAAAATAATAGAGCGCATTTCGCGCCCAATGACTGGAACGAGTGTTTACATTTGATAAGATACGGCGAGGGAGCGGGTAAGGGTTACAAACCACACACAGTTTCGCGTTTCATAGCGTTTTTATTATGTAATGACATAAAAAATGCCATATACACCTCCTATATTTAATAATAAAAGAATATTTAATTTTATTTGAATAGGAAAACTTACGGCTGATTATATAAGACAAGATAGATAAGTAAAAATACGAATAATGCAAAAAATAAACTACCTCATCTAGCTCGTTTTTTCGAAACTATACATGGAAAAAATATTAAAATTACGTAAGCCTTCAACAGATCTGTATAATATATAATTAATTGTATTTAAGTAATTATTTAATAACTGAAGAAACTTTAATTTCAATTGGAATCTATTAAAATTTAATAAATTAATTTGATCTTGAATGAATGTGTAAAAAGGTATTTTATTATTGATTAAAAATTTGAGTCAGGTATATAGAAAGGGTATGAAATAAGTTTAATAAGAAAAGTTTATTTAAAAAGAAAGAAGCCATAAAGCTAAGAAAAGGAGACATCTGTAGTAATAGTTAAAAGAATAGTAGTTTGCATAAAATTAGCAATATATTTAAGAGTAGATGTTTACGTATCTATAATAAACACCCAGAAGACGCTCTTACGATATCACTTAATAAAACAAATCTTTTACCAAGAGAATATTAATAGAAGAACCGTACTATAATCTACTTAAAACAAATTGATACTGTATTGTAATGACGAGGGTAAAAAAGGATACTCGATTGTTTATTGTGAGTTCTTCAAAGGTCGGAGCGTGAAGGAACCCTCGTAACTTTAGATTGTAAGTTGTTCTTAAATAACATCGTCATTCGTGTAATGAAAATTGCCGATGAACCAGTAATTGACAGGTTTAGTTCTGTAAATGGTTGATGAATAATTTTTGAATTTCAATTTAAATTATTAGACATCAACATACAGTACAGTCAAAAAACAGTATGCTCTTCCTTATGTGTGCGATTTTACCCATAGGTTAATCTTCCTTTTGCTAAATTTCAGGTCAATTAATTTTGCAAATATCTTGATAGACAAGTGATCGTTTTTATATGGAACGTGAACGTAGGGCTATATCGGTGAGAGGCAATATGCTGGCACACAGATTTGCACGTTGTACTACGCAAGTTAAACTGGCGCTATTTAGAGCCTTACTTCCAGTCCTTCTATACATGCAGTGTGTGGACTGACTATACGCAACGTGCCTACAGTGCACAGGTAGATGATTTCTACGCGATCATTCGTAAACGTGCTCCGTCATCAATGAGCAGGGTGATAGGCAACACCAACGTCCTCCTAAGCACGTTTGCCAATAAGCCGGATAGCCCTCTTTGGAAGCACTGAAATGTTGTACACGTCAGACTTGAGGGAGACATGGTGAAAGGCTAAATTAAATAGGCCATACTTAGTGTAAGTCCTAGTGTATAAGCTACACTAACATAGATTAAGTCTGTAAATCAAACAGTATTTCGTATTTGTATTTTATTCATAGATATTAAGTTAGTACAGTAAGTAGTTATTAAATATATTTAAATCATACGGGATCGTGACATCCACTAAAAACAACCGAGACTGTGCCCAGTCCATTCCGCGATATCAGGCTTGTTGTCCAGTATTATTATTAGGATATCGATAAAGTCCCCTAATTTCTTTCACAACTTTTCACATGCCATGTAAAAGCAGTGTAGCAGCAGCATCTACTCAAATCTGCCAGTGATAAAAACAAGTTAAAATAATTCATAAAAGTTCACAATAGCAAAGACAAACGCGGGCCTCGGGCGAAAAGCGTCCAAATTATCTCTGCTCGTAGCGTCTTCGCTCTTTAAGAATTCTCTTTTAAATTGTATTTTGGTTTGAGTCTTTTTGCTGCGCGTGTCCTTTGGCCGTTTGCCGTCCCCTGCATTAATAACGTGGGTTAAGGAGCTTGTTTTTGTATGAATCTTTTTCAGCTGTGATGTCTGTTCCAGCTATTCAAATTACCCATGTTTATTATTTAGAGATATCTACTGTAACATTTGATCAATGCTAGCAATTTTTGTGTCCGTTTTCATTAATACAGCTCTGTTCTAACTGTATAAATTATTCATGATTATTATTTCGATATATATTCACTTATTTCATTTCCATCTATTGTAGCATATCATCAATGTTAGCAAATTTTTGTGTCCGTTTTCATCAACAAGGCGGGTCAAGGAGCTTATTTTTATACGAAGCTTTTCAGTTATAATGTCTGTTCCAGCTATTTAAATTATTCATGTTTATTATTTATATGATCAGAATTTGCATACGTAAGTATCGTCTTGAATGGAATTTATTTAAATAGATATATAGCCATTGCAGCTGTTATTTGCATTAGTTTGCATTGATTATCTGTGTTATTTCTATAATTGCTTAAATTTTTCAAATTATTTATTACAAATTCAAAAAATTCAAAATTCAAATTCAAATTTAAAATTCTTATATTGAATTTTTATTTTATTTTATCTGATTTACATCTGAACAGTATCTGAAATTTTTGTGTCCGTTTTCAATAATAACATGGAACCTAATTTTTATAGGATTTTGACGACAGCAGTGGTTTGTTTCAGTTATTAAAATTATACGTATTTGGTTATGAAATAGATGCCCAAGCGTTGTATTTGTAGTATCGTCTTTCCAACTATTTAAATAACTTATGTTGATTTTTGCAATATTTAACTTTTATAGTTGTATTGTTAATTTTAAAAATGTCGGCTACTTTTTAAATTTCTTTGTATTAATAACATAAGCTAAGGAGTCGACGTTATTTATGCAAAAATTCCCATGAATTCCAATTACAAGCTTAAATCAGTAACTATAGTTAAGGTTTATATCTCTTAAATTTCAATGTTTAATCTATCGTGTGGTTAACGAATAATTAAAATATAATAAAAACAAATTATATACACAAAGATTATGTCTTTGTTTTATATAAATAAACGTAACCTGTAACCTAATTATAAGCATAAGTTACCCTGTAAAATATACAAATGTGGTGTTGTAAGATTAAAAAGGTTAAAAAAATTAAATGAAACACAAACTCATATTTAATTAGAAACAGTAACAAATTGAAACTGATATTGAATTGCAAGGCACGAACAGTTTCAAAGTAGATGCAATTATTCGCTCAGTACCACAGTAAATGCCAATTAGCGAGCTCAATGGGAGAACTAATAACATGAGTGTTCCCTAATTCAGAGCAGACGCTTATTAACATTACAAGGCTTCCTAACAAGACGCTCGGGTCCCAAAACACTGTTAATTTAAACTGTCATCTATTTGTAATACTATCTGCGGTTGACGAATGATAAGCATTCGGAATAATCTAATTGAATCATTATACGGATTGTAGTCTATCAGATTCATAACTTACAGTTACAGTCACGTAATGTGTATACATTGAAAGCCACGCTCGCGTAATAATGAGCTAATTCATTACCATATCTAAATTTAGGAATATTTTTAATATTTAATTTATCTATATCTCCACTGGTATTCGGATTCGGCGGTAGCTACTTATAATTCTAGAATGAAATATCTTATTTACTTACATGCGTGATGCTGTTTGAAAACCAATAAGAGATCCCTAACATCTTACTAAGATAAGTTACATAACGTCTTTGATTACATCTTCCCTTATCTGATGAAACTATGTCAGATCCATCGTACTTTTACAAAAACTTCACAGTAACTTTCACAAACATTTGACATACATAGCATCATACCTCATTCCCATAGGTGAAGGCAGAGACCCTTTCCTTCCATTTGCCACAATCCTTGCATATCTCCTTCGCTTCTTTCATTCTTATTAAATCTTAATACAAATTCGTCTGCTTAGAGTACTCTTGATATGACCCTTATTAAACTGTCCTGGATTTGGTACAGGAACAACCGCATTGGCCTTCCCCTTCCAACTCTTCCATTCGATTTTCTATCATTCTCTCTACGTGCCTAAACCATCTAAGCCTACCTTTCTCAATTTTAGTCACAACATCTTCTTTTATAACACAGCGTTCTCTTATCACACTGTTTCTTACTTTGTCACTCAGTTTCAATGGAAAGCTTTGAAACAATTTATACTTAATCCAAACATTAATTTAGCCTGGATGGATGTTTGTGCGGACAAAATGTTTAGAAAGGCGCTAGCATTCCTCATCTTGATATTATGCAGCGATGAGTGTAAATAGGAGACTACATGTTGATGTCCGTTTATTGCGAAGTACAAAGACACACTGATGTTTATGGATTTACAATGAGTTTAGCTTTTATGAACAAAGACTAATTAAATATATATATTAAATGACAATGTGCATGTGCATACGACACAATATCAAATTGACCTCTTAGTTTTGCCCACATTATCACGCTTCATTTCTTAATACTAAAATACTTAAAAAACCAAAACAAACATGTTATAAATTCTAATAGGCTGCATAAGATTAACAACTCATTTAAGGGTAACTGTATAAGTTTCTATAATAAACTCCCACAAGACGTTCTAAAGATGTCAATTAATAAATTCAAAGTCTTTGTTAAAAGAAAGTTGATAGAAAAATCGTATTATAAGTTGCAAGATTACCTATACGATAGAAACGCCTGGGAGTGAAAGAATTGCTCTAATTTTAATTAAATTATAGTAAACTAATATGATATTTTAATGATGATGGTGACAAAAAAAATACCCCCCTGTGTTTCTTGTGGGTTCTTCTCGGATCAGGGCGCAAAGGAACCCTCGCAACTTTAGATTTTAAGCCGTCCTTGAGTACCATCATCATCGTATATTAGAATCAGTGTGGAAAAAAATATAATTTGACGATTCAAAAGTGCTGTAATATGCCTACTTGAATAAAGATATTTTTGATTGATTTGATTGATATAAAGTAACACCGAAGATTAACCATAAGATGGCAAATATAACATCAATATCTAACACTAATCTGATAAAAAAATCATTAATGTCGCACTCGTACATTTCTTACTTACCAATCTTAAACTGGAAGTTTCGTTATCATATTCGCATATTTCAAACAAGAAGAGCCTCGAGACCTCGGTAAAAGGCAATTTGCCGCTCAGTTGGATAGATACGCGGCTCAGAAAAGGCGAAATGCACTGACAACTACAAACAGGAGCGAATAAAAGAAGCAGACGCAACAAGACAAAGAATGAAAGGAACATTACTAAGTTTAAAAATTTACACGCATAGTGAGCGCCCGCCCGCCCGTGAAGAATTCTCGCTTCAGGCAAAGCAATGAAATAACGTGGACAAACAGAAGGAAGCGTTGACGAAACGAATGAAAAAGAATACGCTGCGAGTTCTCAAATCTAACAAACGTAAAAGAGATTACCCACGCTCCAACTGCTCTCAACTTGTATAAACAAAAAAAAATGCTCAATTTGTCCGCTTTAAAACAAGGCGAAATTGCCATAGAGCGGGCAAAGACGATGGAGGAATATTAAAAACGTTTTTAAAAAGACAACAAAGAGCGCGAGCACAAGTTATTTGAATTTTTATTGTGACAAGTGATGTAGGAAGCGCGAGTTTTGGACAAATTTGTTTTATTTAAATCTGATATCTGCTTTGGTGGAGTTTTGAGGGTGTCTTGGTATTTTAACTATCGGTTTTAAAAGGGAATAACAAAGTTTTTAAACGGCCTCCACGTTTAAACGGGCAGCTTACACTTTAGACATTTAGAATTTATCGTAATTTCTATGAGAAAATCACTCTATTTCTTCTTAGGTATTAAAACATACTAAATTATGATTTTATACTTGACTCTTTATCCTTATGGGCTGCCGATATATTTTAATATCAAAATTGGCACGTCTTGTACTTTTAGAAATAGTAAATACGTACAATTGGTTTTTTTACCAAAGATTTTTATTGATAACTAGGTTAAAATGCGAGTAATGAAGTAAAATAGAAATTACTCTTCCTGTTTATTAACATTATATATGAAGGTAGTAACATTTTCTAGTCTATTGCGTATAAAACCTCTGTTAGTCAAAAAAACAATTATTCCTTTTAGTAAGTAGCAGCCCATTAACGTCCCACTACTGGGCACAGTTTTTAGAGCATAGACCCACCACGCTGCTCCACTGCGGATTGGCAGGCATAGTATACAAGTGCACTCTCTATTCCTTCACTCTCATAGTCCGATGTGACAGGAATCCGACAAGACCGGAGAGAGATCAAGCGCAGGACCGACGGCTTATCGTGCTTTCCGAGGCACGGGGGAGGACCACACCGCCAACTTCCCAAATTCGGGCAAGTATTGAGAAAATCTTAATAGATAACTCAATATTGATTTTTGAATTGGCCCGACCCAGGACTCGAACCCAGAACCTCATGTCTGTAGTCGAACATGCTAACCACTAGGCCAATGAGGAAGTTATTCCTATTACAACACAAACTTATCATTCAGCTCAAATACAAGCAAAGTAATAAAATTCTATTGAATTTTAGGATAATAATCATTCAAATCCAGTTAAATCGGTGAAAATATAAGGTACAAGATCTTTATATCTCATAAGAATAACTTCACTTACACGAGAATGATCACAATTCTTACATAAACTTATGTCAGATACTATAGATTTTAATACTAAGCAAAGAAACAACTTATAACAGCGGGTAGACGTTAATAAAAATATGTAAATACATTGACTATGCGCAAATACCTGTAAGAGACAAAACGTGTATAAATATATTTTTTTAATACTACGTGTGAAATAAAAAAGTACTTTGGTTCGTGGAAAATATAAGCTCGTATATCATTTGCATTTCTTAGTTTAATTTTTTGGACTTGATGTATTTTCGTAAATATTATTTATGTGTGAATATATTTGTTAAGTATTTAACGAATTAATAGGCAAGTCATGTTTGAGCAATATACATCATTTTATTTTCTTTATATAAGTTTTATCGAAGAAGTTAAGTAGTCATATTTGAATAAGGTTTTGATTAATTTATTTATCAAACAATTTCCCTTAAAACCAATATGTACTGTTACTAATTTCAAAAACCTTTAAGAAGAACAAAAATAGGTAGAAATAATGTAAATTTAAATACGAAACACTAAATTCATTTAAATGAGTCCTCATTTCTTGTTCAATATAAAATGTAGATATATTTTGTCGAGTCGCAATACCGTATCTCATTACCAAGCCTAACTTAATAACGGTTTTGTGGCAATATACAGAGTCTAAGTATTTTTGTGCACCCCTGCTGATTACGTGCAAATTGTTATAAATTGAATTTTAAACCTAACCACCAAATGTACCAAGACCGAGCGGAGACGGGAGCGCTCGCTCGAATACGAGATGACGAGGACGGAGGAAGGGTTATTTGTAAACGATAGGGTTGCGAAATTTAAAGAAATAACGATTTAAAATTAAAATTACCTTGTTATATATCTCCTTAGCGCTAAGGTTACCTCCACAAATGAAAAGTAAGCGATAAGGCCGCCTACATAAACTGTTACTTAAAATGTTGTCTGTAATTTTTGAAGTGCATCTTCTTTAGGCGCATGAGGGTAAAAATTTTATGGAAGAACCGCTTGATTAGCGTCACGAAATTGTGCAGCGTTGTTTATGCTAACTCGTTATTTATATTTGTTAACTAATATACTCGTCGTCGTCGTCGTCGCTTCAACCGATCCACTGCTAGACATAGGTCTCACGTAATCATCGGTCCACCTTGTGGGGGGTGCCTACACTGCGCCGTCCGGCGTGGGGTCGCCACTCCAGCACCTTCGGCCCCCAGTGTCCATCGGTCCTTCGGACTATGTGGCCCGCCAATTGCTACTTCAGGTTGGCGATTCGTAGGACTATGTCGATGACTTTGGTTCTACTACGGATCTCTTCATTTCTGATTCGATCACGTAGAGAAACTTCGAACATAGCCCTCTCCATCGCACGTTGAGTGACTCTGGGCTTTCGCATGAGGCCCATAGTCAGCGACCACGTCTCAGAACCGTAGGTCATCACTGGCAACACGCACTGTTCGAAGACTTTGGTCTTCAGGCACTGAGGGTTATCGGACGTATCCCAGTGTAATTTATGACATTTTTATTTACATTTCCTCATTTGAGATTTCAATAAACTATTTGTATTAATTTTCGATATTTTTCATTAATTTCTTTATTTTTTAGTTATTTACTCGGTTTCCAACAGGACTTATTACTAGGTACATGATAAAAATATATATATTACATTAAAACAAGGTGAGTAACATTCTTATTAAAGTAAGTATTCTTATTAAAATTAAACAACGACAATGTTTAAAATAAGTGTGTATGCAGACTACTATTTCAAATTGATAATATAAAAAGAAAATATAATTAATTATAAGAACTAAACCAAAAACTAAATGCAAGATTCTTTTTAAATATAGGTAGCGTGTCCCTAAATATATTAGCTATATTGTTGTTTATTTTAATATTTTATTGACAATTAAATTCATTAAACTCTAAGTCTCGGAAATCTAAACAAGACTTAAAAAATAGTATGCCAAACAAGTTTCACTTCTGACATGTGTACTTTGTACGTAGGCACTTTTAATTTTTTGTATCACCAGTTCGTAAGGAAACTCACTACGTCCTCCAATTATGCTTTGCATTTTTATGAAAATAACAGTTATATATATACATTATTAATACGTAGGATACCACACTTAATGTTAAAATCAATTACAATTTCAAGAAACCTGCAAAACCTTAAAATATATTTCTTTAACTCTGTAATCGAAATTTTAATTTGGATCCAAATTAACTCGGTATAAGAAAACAAGTCGTAAAAGTATATTCAATTATATTAAAACATATTGTTTTCTTACGTTTTATAAATGAATATGTAACTATAAAAGCTTGCGCAATGTTTAATGATTATAAAAATCTTACTGCAATTGTATCGGTATTATTTAAGGAAATATGTGTAAATTTATAAATTATGCATTAACTAATATTTCTATTAATACAATCAGCAAAAAGCAACCTGAAATTAAACTCAAATTAGTAACAAATTTAACTTTAAACTGAGATCGCAACAGACGTATACAAGATGCACGGAAAACAGAAGGGTTATTTGCATACTCGTATTATAGGGTTGTCGATGAATTTCTATCAACAAATATAAGTTATCAACAGTTTTTTTTAATTTATCTTACTTATCTTAATTTAATTTAACTTACACGCTTGTTAAGATTCATTATTAAAAAGAGAGAGAAATTACAATTTATTAAACACCATAAACGATACAGGTAATATATACATTCAATTAATTTAAGTAAAGAGTGTCCTTATTACACAGTAGCGATTTCTGTCAGGGAACTTTAGTTATACATAAATATAATATTTGTAAAAAGTAATAATAACTTTAATGCTTGGTTTTTCCTAGCATTAATACGGTGTATTTTTACGGTTTCATTCAAGTTGTCTAGTTCTCTGCTGAAGGTCATAGATTAATACGCAAAATATTTATTTATGCACCAAAACTAATAAAACATAGTACAAAGATATTGAGTGTAAATAAGACTACTATTTGACGGCCGCTGGCGCATTGGTACTCGTTTTGCTGGCAGAGGTCCCGGGTTCAATCCCCGATGGGACGAATTTAGGATATTGTATTTTCTAATTTGTTTGAGTCTGGACAGGTGGGAGGCTTCTGCCGTGGCTAGTTACCACTTTATCAGCAAAGACGTATCGCCAAACAAAAAGATTAGTGTTCCGGAACGATGCTGTGTAGAAACCATTAGGAGTGTATCGCCTCTTACCAAATTAGCGCGCTTCCATCACAGACTGTATCATCACGTTCCATCAGGTGAGATCACAGTTAAGGGCTAAAGTGTCAGCAATAAAAGAAAAAACTTATCTCTAAAAAGAGATCTTCCAGAGGCTATTTAACATGGGAGAGTACTTTATAACATGTGGTATAGGGACAAAGCAAATTTAACTATGAGCTTTAACAATATACATACTTAATCAATATAAACATAACATAAATAACTATCGAGAACAAAAAAAAATGTTCAATATCAATAACTTAACGAAAATTTTAGCCGTTTTTGCGTATTGTAGTTACTCACAAAAAACAAACTTGCCTACGATAGATAACTCAATAAAGTCTCACGTAATCCATAACCTTGTTTTAAGAATTACTTAAATGCAAAAGAATAATTATATGCTTATATAAGAAATAAAAATAAAATTTATTAATTAATATCTTTGTTGTCACAACCCTGTTGTGGAGATTGTGTAATAGCGGTGATGATTTCTTGGCTTTAAGCGGCCGTTTCAAGCGACTTTCGTCTACCCTCGTCACTTTGTGGTAACTTTGTTTAGGTTAACTGTATGAATTTTATTTACCGCTTTAATATTTCACGCTAGGGGTTAGCCTGCGGCTCGCCCTGTTTACTTTTAAGAACTGACTGTAGATTATCTACGATACCAATGCATGAAACCATCGTAGAAACATGAAGTTCAATATGTAATATATTATACAAAATCTCGTGTCACAGTATTTGTTATTGTTATCTGTTGATGTTGATTGTTATCTGAAAATGGGTATATTTTGTCCTCCTACCCACATTCTCGAATTTTTTAATCACTATACGAAGTTGTGCTACTACTACTCAACTAGTAAGTCTATATAAATAGCTGGATATGAAATATTGGCTGCTAAACCTATAAAACAATGGAAAGAATATTCTTTCCTATAGTTTCATAATTCATCAAAATATTGTAATAATAAATGTCTTGAAAAAGGAAAAACATTCAAGTTGGTAGATTTTTTCACACTGTTTTCTTTAACAAAAAAATGTATATCAAAAATTTAAACTGATATGAGACTTTTAAGTCAGAGCTTCCCAAACTTTTTTATCTCATAGACACCCTTCAAAAATTTACTAGTTTCTGTGAACCTGCAGGTTCAATACTCGACAAAATATGTGAAGATTAGATCTAACAGTTTAAAAAAAAAGTGAGGATTGATTCGCTTATTAATTAAACCCTCGACTAGTAACAGTCGCAGAGATTCTGAAAATATTATCTGCCTACATTGATTGGTGAAGTCAAGCCAATATTTTTAGTTCTTCACATTATACCAATTTTCATAAACCCATACTTAATTTTGCGCCCCCATTTCTTTGTCACGTCAACGTACATCCCCATCGGGTCTCTCGTAGACCCCTGGGGGTTCACCCGGACTACTTTAGGAATCACTGCTTTAACTGAATCTTGCTACCTTCCAACAGGACTGTATGGCCACATTGAAATCACCAAGATAAACGCTAAGGCACAAAATACTTCTTATTAGAGAGTATTCGTAGTCTCTTTTTAATAATTTTCAACATGTGTAACTAAAATTTAACTATTGATTTTAATCTTTAAAGCGGAAGCAATTAAAGGCTATCGTATTTAACCGCACTCATAAAACTGTTCAAGCCAACCGCACTTAACTGGAACTAAGGTTAACCGCAATCCGTAGATTGGCGTATAAGATACGTCCCATTATGTTCTAGTGACCATATGAAGATTTAAATTAAACATTTTAAGCCCATCTCCTGTTTAAATAACGAGAATTAAACGAGTAATATAAAATATGACTTACAAAATTTTTCTATTCAAACAATAATTTCTTTCTATCTTGTTCTAACTTTTGATCATTAATATAATACTTTATATTCGCCTACTGAAATTTACATACGTTTTTTTAAAGTTTAACTGGAAGACATTTGATATTAATAAAGATTTTTGTTTAATTTGCAACCAATAGCAGCATTAATGAAAAAATTGGGAACTGAAATTTTTGAGAGCTTCTTTTGCGTGCGATACGTAAACGGTTAAAGTTATGCAATAACTACAAATGATTAAATTGTTCCTCTAAAATAGTAGTAAAAAAAGGCCATTGTAACATTCGTGTATCTTTTAAAGCTGACTCAATATAAGCTATTTTATGATAATCAAATTTGAGACGTAAAAGTAGTTCTGGGTATTGAATAGAAGTAAAACTCGCTATCACTTCTGTATCCCTATCAAGTTAAATGTAAAAAGTGATCAGCTGGTTCTATGAGTGCTTTGCGGGTACATTTATTGCTCAATTCGACCCTAACAGAATCCAACACACATCTAAAATGTCCTACGCAATCCACTTAGCACGGCGAAGCGGCAATCGCAATGTACCCAACACTAGAGATGCTTTGAATCCCATGTGGCAACGTTTATGTGATTCGGTTCTCATCTCTTTACTCGCTCCGAGAAAACACGTTTCAAAACATTTTCCTTTTATTATAAAATATTCCCTTCAAGTTATTTTCATTTTTAAATTGAAACTTATTCATATGAAAGCACCTAAACGTGATAATTCAGATAAAACTATCATATTCTTCATGCTACAAGATATCTAGTAGCAGCCCATTAACGTCCCACTTCTGGGCACAGGCCTCCTTCCTCATACGAGACAGGGTTTTCGAGCATAGACCCACCACGCTGCTCCACTGCGGATTGGCAGGCATAGTACACAAGTGCACTCTCTATTCCTTCACTCTCATAGTCCGATGTGACGGTAATCCGACACCACCGGAGACAGATCGGCGCAGAACCGACGGCTTAACGTGCTCTTCGAGGCACGGGGTTGGATCACACCACCAACTTCCCAACTTTGGGCAAATATTGAGAAAATCTTAATAGAAAACTCAATATCCATTTTTCGATTGGCCCGATCCGGGACTCGAACCCAGGACCTCATGTCTGTAGTCGAACATGCTAACCACTAGACCAATGAGGCAGTTTCTAACAGTATAATTTTTTTAAATGAAATTGAATTAATCAATTTATTTATATATTTATGTACGAAAGATAGCAGAAAAGAAAAAAAAGACATCTTATACACATAGGATGACTTATCTCTAAACAGATTTCTTCCAGAAACCCCTTGATATAGGAGAGCACTTAATTGATTTTGATTTATGCTCTAAAAACAATCGCTCCTCGGAGTGAGGATGCCTGTGCCCAGTAATGGGACGTTAATGGGCTGCTACTTACTTTACTTAATTGAGATGTGCTGCAAATTAATATATTTTTTCCAATTTTACAGAATAAATTGATATATTTTTCACTATTCGACGAATACATCTAGTATTCTACGACTATAAATTGTATTACTCTTATTTAAAGCAAATACATAATGTATCTTCTTTATTTTTTTAGTTATCAAGAGCACTACATATTCTTGACAGGATATCTGTTGATATAACGCGTGATTAGCGTCACGAAGATGTGCAGCGTATTTTTCCTGATTCGTTTGAAAGTTAGGTAGTTTTAATATTTAACTCTTTTCTAGATGTCAAATTCGAACACAAAATGTAATTAATAATTTGTAATATCGACAATAAATACGTGGCATTTTTATTTACAATTCGTCATTTGTATCAATCTTCGACACTTTTTATATTTTAATGACAATTAAATTCATTAAATACCTAACATATCTTCCTTTTTCCCTTCTAAGTCTCGGATATCTAAAGTTTTAGATTTGTATAAATATAAACAAGACTTACAAATTAGTTTGACAAAGAAGTTTCACTTCTGGCATGTGTACTTTGTACGCACGCACTTTTAATGTATCTTTTTTGTTAATTTTAAATTTAAGAGCACGTTTGCTCTCCACCACACTTTTATTATATACTTTCTGTTAATCTCATTTATTCTTTTTGTCATTTTAAGCTGTGCTTTAAAATTCTATATCACTATAGCATTAGCATTGGTAAATATTAAAACATTTGCATCCATTGGTTACACCTGAATCTAAACTGACTGTCTGCGTATAGATCTCACTTAATTTTTTCTCATGTCTCCTCCTTCTTCTACCTAGCGGTATCCGGCGACCTCACTTTACAGTTATTAGGATATGGTTACGTATTATTCAAAATGGTCTTAATAGAAGAAGCAAATAACAATAGTGATTAATGTGTAAACGAGTGAAATGCCGCAGACAAGATTTGAAAACGAAAATAAATTATTTTCAATCAAGTAATATTCGCTAAGATTGTAGAGGTCCTGGGCATGATTTCTGGTAAAGCAAATTTAGGAAATAATATTATATATTTTGTAGGAAGTTGGACTAGTGAGAGGTATCCATGTCTAGTTACCTCCTTACCAATAAAGACGTCCCGGTAAGCAAAATAAATTTGTTCCAGTATAACGCTGTTAAGAAATATTAAGAGGAAAGTACCTCTTACCAAGTAACAGAGTTTCCATCTTAGACTTTATCTCATCATCTCTCAAATCAGGCAAGACATCAGTCAAGCGATAAACTGTCAATAATTGAATAAAAAACCCTAGTTGACCAGTTATCTACGATAACTGAAAAAGTAATTCATTGTGTCTGTATCACAGGGACCTTTATTGCTCAATATGTGTTAAATGCAATTGAACACCTATCGTCTCAGCCATCGTACGGTCCCACTTCAATCCACTTAGAGACAGGAGGTGATTGCAACCGCACTAGACGCTTTGAGTGTTTCCCATGCGGCTAGCCATAGTGGTAACTTCGATCTCATCACTTTATCCTAATTGATCATGTTATCTGCGGAAAGATTTCAACACATACTGCCCCTTTTCGTTGTTCACAACACAGCACAAAACTATATATCGTTGCTTTGGTAGCACAGCGGTACAACAGCATCTGCTGATGGTAACGTGGTAACCCAGTAAATATTGAAAGTAATTTAGGTAATTAAATATTCTAATTTGTTTATGTCTGGATTGGTGCTACCAAGTGTAGAACTGCGTGCTGGTATTTTGCTTTATCAAAACAGGTGCCGTGACTGTCAAAACATGTCTTCAGTAACCTTTTATTGGATCTTACACGATAATTTGATGATACACGTATACTACCATTAACGATGATTTACACCATTTCGATTAAATTTTAAACGCACCTGTAACCATCTTGTCTGAAAGTTTAGAGGAAGTGTTATCCATTAAAGAGTAGAGACATTAGCAGTCTATATTCATTATTTACTAGTTGTTCCACGCGATATTACACACTTAGGACTTCATCGTTTGTCATTTATGTATTATGTAATATTTGATAATTGAAGTGTATCATAGTTGGGCATTGCCCTCTCAACTCATAAGGGAGGGGGGTTTTTAGAGCATAGACTCTTCTTCTATTAATAATTGGCTTTCAGGTGTGACAATGCACACACAATTTCGCCAGTGTCCCGTTAATTGGAGAAGGCACGTAGGAGACTGTACGGTTTCTGTGATTGTAAACCAAAATTTTAATAATCTACTAAGGTATAATATCATATACGGGATGGGTAATTTTGAACATTATATGGAAAACAGTGTCTTCGTCCAGTCCCTGAATTGTCCCTGATCTGGAGTTTCGCTAGGTGAAAAGGGGAAGACAAGTGACCAAGACGCATTCGTGAATTTGTAGATGTTACAGATTTGAAGAAAAACCAGGGTCGCCTTGGAATATTTGGCTGGATGGTGACATAATATTTGCCTTTAACCAATTTTGATGGACTCCAGTATGAGTTCAAAGACTTTTCCATGTAAGACTTGGAGTGAACATGTGAAAAGTTTTCAAGTGTTCAAGCGTTCCATCTTGGACTGCTGCTTTAGCGCACGAATCAGCTGTTTCATTTCTAGCAACACTGGAGTAGCTGGGAACCCAAACAAGCAAAACAGATAAATTCCGTTGAAAGCATGAGAACAAAGCTAAGTTGTTAACTAACCCAGAATTCACGAATCCAAATGTCTCATCATTAAGCCATTACAGCTTATCTCTGTTAAATCAATATTTAATTTATAATATTTTCACAGTATATACACTTAAAGTATGCACTTGCAACTACAGTCTGTATAAAGTCCAATAAGACGACGAGTTAACATGCAACGTTTATTTTGGTTTCCCAATAACAAGTTTACAGTGTATAGAAATCTTCTTATTAGTTTATTATCCCTAAGACACGCCAACGCTTCGTCGCTTCGAGGGTGCGGTTGGGGTGAATTGGAGTGTCATTATCACTGGCAAATTATAGAATAAACCAAGCACGTCATTTAGGTAAATAAAATACGCAATAATAATACTTCGCGTTCTACATATTTCATATTTCAACATATTTCTTGAAACTATAAGGTTACATTAGCCAAGACTTGATATTAATGTAATAGAACAACAAATGAATTTTAATAAATATCACGTTATATTTAAAGTCGCTTTCTTTAAGGATATTCACGAACGTCAAACAAATGAAGGATATCACTGTGTTGTCCATTATTTAAAACAAAACATTTTCAATTAATTGTATAACGTTTTAACACGAACCCCAAATTGGACAGGTGTCGACAAATCAAAAAATTTCGTACATTAACGCCGCTGGAATTTAATATGATTTCGTTATAAATGTTAAGTGTAATTTCGAAAGTGAAATTGAACAAGTTGCTGTTCGCAATCCATCAGTAAATGTCAGCGAGGAGATCAGCCGGCAAATTTTAATTCTCAATGAGCCTCTTAAGGGCGCGGTTTATTGCGGGGTAAAGTTAATGTTTCGCGTGACTCGACTACGCAGATATGATTTTAATTTCAGCCCCTTCTCAAGCTGCTTTCTAGTTAGGGTAACCTTAAAAATGAATAAAAAGGAAACTGTCTTGTTTAGTATTACAATTGCAATAATATCACTAACTCTTCATAAGTACATAGCGAATATCTCAGTTTTTTCTTTTACAATAAATTTTCGAAATAACTTAGTAGAGATTAAGAAGTCTAATCTCTATTCTTATATTTTAAATATTATATAGCAATTTGTGTAATGCATAATTGGCCTTATTATAAATATATTAAGTATCTTATGTAATAATTTGCTAAAACGCTATGGGATTATCAATAAATAAATATATCAAAGTGGTATATATATAGATTTTTTTCAGAACAAATAAATATTTTAGGTAGCATGTGATAATACTGCTAACGGCTATTGCATAATAAAGAAGAAATAGAGCACAATCAAATCTAATAGAAACACAATTCTCGGACTTATTGTTAAAATAATGATCTATTTCGAAGCAATGTTCTAGAAGTACAAATAAAATCTATAATAATCAATTACTCCTAAAAACAACATATACTGTATTATGAAATAATAAATATATATGTAGCATTGGTTCTTGTATAATAGCAATAAAGGACGATATGATTGTGTACTTTTTGAAACTCTATTTGTTATGACCATAAGTATTCTTGCCATTCAATATCCGACTATATTATATATATATATATATATATTGAATATCTAATATAGTTAAAAGGATTTGGGGACCAGTTGAACTTGAACTGTCACATTATTACATAAGTCAAATTGACATACTCAAAATTTGTTTTAATATAATGTGATTATCCCCGTCCTGTCAATATTAACGCTCTCCTAATGCTAGTATTTAGTCAATTTTGTAATTCTCTCTGTAAATATAATAAAATTAATAACATTAAATTGTAATAATGACTCATTTTGTGTCTTGTAGAAGATATAAGTACCCCTATTTCTTTCAGGTGAATTAAAATTAAAATATAGGAAAAGAAGTTACGTTTACGAAAAAAGAACCTGTGCGTCTTCTACTTGTACGTCATACTGGCGAAGTAAATTGTGCCAGTCTCGCACAGGAAAAAGCCATAACACCGAACAATAGTTTAAGGATAGACGAGTCATGGTTTCGAATTCTGCACACTCAAGTTAGTTCTCTTTGGAAAATTCTTGTTTCAAATTGAATATTGAGCTTTTCGATGAAAGAAAGCATCGTAGGGAAACCTAGTTAGTATATATCCTTAATAAATACGGTCGAATCTAATCCACGTTGTAGTATGGTGGGTCTATACTCTAAAACCCTCTCTCCTACAAGTTAGGAAGCCGGTAGCATCGTGACTATAATAGGTTGCAGCTTACCTTTTTTTATATATATTGGGAAAGTCTAAAAGTATATGAAAGAGTTGGTTACCCTATCCCTAATTCGTACCTAAGGTGTCTCGTACCAACTTTACATATTTTTTGGATGGAAATAAATCTCATTTGATAAAAAAAAAGAATTCCGCTGTAAACAGAATCCATTAATGGAAATTCAGTTTTAGTATGCAGTGTTCTCAAATTGGGGAGCCATTTCAGAATATCTCTAAATTTATAAAAATAGGCAATGGAGACTATATCGTTGGTATAGTATCTGAATGAATTGTCTGTTTGAGATTTCAGAAGTTGATGCATATGGTCAAATAAAAAATACTTTAAACACAACAAACATATAATTTTTTTTTAACGAACCCGTGATTTCTCTGAATATAAATCAGCTAGACTATTATTAACATAAGATATAATACTACTCTCTCTATATACAGGTAAATAATAAAAAACACAATTTCTTTTTATATAATCCAAAGATTTCGGCTCATATTCTTCGTATATTTTATTTTGAGGTAGTATTATCCGAGTAAACGACACAGGAGGCAAGATTGAACTTGCGAAAGTTGATTGCTAAGCACCTCGTAAAAGCGTATGACCTGATGTAAAATAATGAATATTAAATGTAGGGAAACGAGTTACAGTATACTGAAAACATACGGGAGTAATATCACCTTAAAACGACGCGGTTATTTGCTATATCATATTTTATATTGCCGACGCTAATCTACAAATCTCCTTTTAATCCACATATAATAACTTTTGTCAAATATGATTACTTAGTTATATAAAAGTTTAAATTAATAACTTGGGGCTATTGACAGTATGTTTTTCGTATTTGTATAGAATTTTAACTCACTTATACTCGTATTTATTATATGAATTATTCCAAACTGTAATCCAAATTCTAATAGAAAACTGTTCTCATGGTGTCATTCGTGTAGTTGCTAATCCCGTGGGTAAATATTAAAATCTACTGTGTATAGATTTTAATATTCTGTCTGTCCACGTTACGTCCACGTTACGAATATAATCACTTCACTGAAAAAAAATCGCGAATACTAGTGAAGAGTGATCTTTGCATTATTTCCTTTCTAATTTATACAGTTCTGAACTGCACAAATTAGAAAGGCACATTGGTTGGACGGTTTTAAAGTCTTTAAGGACATAGGTAGAAATGTTTCATTTTGTGGTAATAACTAAAGTATCAATGCATTTTACTTAATCACAACTTTTTGACAAAATAAAACGATATCTATCTAAAATCGCTTACAGACGGTGCGATTTGAGTTTATAGACGTATCCAACCCATATGCAGTTCCCTATTAAAAAAAATCGAGAACTGACGGAGCTATCTGCCTACTTAGTATTCAACGGGCTTCTGACAAGGCGGACATATTTTAAATTTATTACCGCCAACAGCCGATGCGCTGCGAAATTGCACGTCGTGTATGCACGTCTGCTTTGTATGAGAATATTCTTAGTAAATGATATTAGTTCACGTACTTTGTTTTCTAAGGAGTCTTTATTTTATTATTTGCATCTAGAAATTTTTTAAATTGTTTATAAATTTGATAAAAATAGTAACTGTAAATAAGGTAGCGAGGTAGATACTAAGCCAGACCAACAATTAAAAGCCTCGCAGGCTGATTGTTACAAAAGGGAATGCAATATTAAAATAATATAGCCCTTCTATATCCCATTTTAATACCAAAATACATAATTTCAGAAAGAAAAATATTCATTATAACATCTAATTTCAATATATTATTTATGCTATATTAAAAAGAAAACTATTTCGTTAATGATTGTTATTCATATTTATAGTCAGTGATATTTGTAGCTATGATAAGAGCCCAAACCTTTTCTGGACCTAGCCAGGCTCTATGGACCTATATTTTCATCCTTTCCTTACGCCCTGTCCTATTTATATTTTCTGCGGATTTCAATTTGGGACTACCTCTTTTATTCCATTTATAGCTGAACTCTGTCGTGGATTTACTGGTCAATCGCTAATCACTAGCAGAGCAAGTAAGGTAAATGTAAATAGCAGCCCATTAACTTCCCGGTGCTGGTCACAGACCTCCTCACTCAGAAAGGTTTCTTAGAGAATAGATCCACGACACTGCTCCATTGCGGATTGGTAGGCATAGTACACAAGTGCACTTTCTATTCCTTCACTCTCATACGCCGATGTGACGGGAATCCGACGCGACCGGAGAGAGAACAGGCTCAGGACCGACGGCTTAACGTGCTCTACGAAGCACGGGGGTGGATCACACCGCTAACTTCCCAACTTCGGGCAAATATTGAGAAAACCTTAATAGGAAACTCAATATCGATTTCAAATTGACCCGACCTGGGACTCGAACCCAAAACCATATGTCTGTAGTCAAAAATGCTAACTCTAGTATACTTACTTAGCAGAGCAAATATAGCAAAAAAAATTGATTAAAACTCATACTCTTAATAGGCACAAAATAAATACATTTAATACATGAACAAGAGTTGGGAAGTTCCCTCGAGCCCTGGTCTGAGAAAATTGCAAAAGAAACTTTTATTTTTTAATCGTTATCATTGCAATATTATTTCAAACAATCTATTTTTTCTATATTTCTTGTACTGGAACGGGAAAATTATGAAAAACTAAACGAAATGAAATCGTTGATAAAGTATTTATATATTTCCTCTGTCTCTTTCTCTTTACCGTCCTTCAATAATCTAAGGGTTTTATGTAAAACATACATAATACCGCCTTTTATATTTCAAACTAGTTTAGAAGTCTTGTTTTATATTATATGTGTGTATTATAAAAAATATACAAATAGGAAGTTTTCACTTCAAAACTTCAGTTAAATAAAAGCCTATTCAAATTATAAAACCACTCCACACTAAACACGATGTTATTTTTTAAACTATTTTTATCGTTTTCTCTTCACACGTTTTCCTAAACTAAGTAATATCAATATAATAACGGGAAGGTTGCATTGTCACATGGATATCTTAATGAACGCTGATAGAATCAATCCCGCCATAATGAAATAAGCAAACATTGACCCTCAATAATATCCCGATATCGTTGGTCTTGTTGGCACAAGAAATTTGCCGAGCAATATCGGGGGAATCCCTCCGAGGGTATCGCCAATTTTAGGGTAAATTGAGGAGGATAATTATGTTTGAAGTTAGTTATTGAGGAGAGTCAACACGCGTCGAGATTAGGCTGTCCGACGCTTACGAATAACGATTGAAGCGACCTACAAATGGATAAGGCATTTACATTAAATAACGGATATCCGTCAATACATTCTTCGCAAAATATTCAAAAACAAAATTTAATTAATAATTTGTAATATTGACAAAAAAACACTGGGCATTTTTAATAACAATTCGTCATTTGAGATTTCAATAAATTATTTGTATTAATTTTCGACACTTTTAAAAACATTTTAATGACAATTCATTAAATTCCTAACATATCTTCCTTTTTCCCTCCATCTAAGTCTCGGAAATCTAAAGTATAAATATAAACAAGGCTTCAAAAATTAGTTTGCCAAGGAGGTTTCACTTCTGACATGTGTACTTTGTACGTATGCAATTTTTACTTTTTTTATTTATGTGACGAAACAAGAATAATATAATACAAAGTTATTTTTTAATTTAAAGTAATTTAAATTATTGGGTGTGCATGAGGCCCCTTATCTCTTCTCTTATTTTACCTCATAGTCTTATATTTTATATTAAACCAACTCCGAACAAGTGACTATTGATAATCTATATCTGTATCTGTATCAGTATCTGTATCTGTATCTATATCTATATCTATGTAATAAAATATATCAAGGTATCTATTAACTCATCACGATATCTCTGTAACCATAAGGCGTAGAGATTTGAAATTTGACAGGAATATTTCTGTTGCCAAGTAGAGGTCAGCAAGGACCGGGTTTTACGCAATTACACCCGCAAGGGGGGTTGCGGGGGTGTTAATTAAAAAAATTCAAATTTTCACATTAAAAAAAATTCAAACTACACATTTACAAACTATATCTTTTATGGTATGCAGTACTTAGACAGAATTTTATTTTTAACGTAATGGAAACTTTCAAAAGTAAATTTTAGAAAATTCCACCCTCAAAGGGCGGTGCGGGTATGTTTCTTATTTGTAAAACAATTTGCCTAAATTAAAGAAAAGTTTCAGCTAGTAAGATATAAACCCAAATACCGGCGGAAATCAGTATCATACTACAGATTGTCATTGTTTTATAAAAACAATAACTCAGTGACTCTTTATGGAATGTCAAAGGCTTTTAGTTAACAACTTTGTGACTCTTTTCTCAATTTGTAAGTCTACTAAGAACAGATTGTCCACATTTTCATGCGATCGGGAATTACGTGGGTAATATCACGTCGAACTGTATAATAATTAACAATTAAAATCGATGATATACCTTACAAGAAATGGTATTGTCTCTCTAACAATTTTTAAATATTTCGTAGCCTTAAGAGCAATTCAACATTTGTATGCACTTGTCTTATGAACTGTTTATTGACAAATAAATTGTTTTTTCAATTCCTACAATTAATTCATACTCTCTCTATATACATCTCGTTCACATCCTTTTATCAAATACTTTTTTAATTCATGCACTCAAATTCAATTCATGTTAATACAGTTTTTAGAAATATTATATCATAAAGAAAGTATTCTTCAGTACCAAACAATCAATTCATAGTTCAATCGTAAGATTTTGCAAAGCATTTTTTTGTAATGTTATAAGTAATATCCTTAATTTATTTTGATATTTAATGTATAACTGTACTTTGCCTTTATTTATAATTATTATAGCTGTGATGGCCTATCATTAGTTGGACATATTTAAATGTATTTATGTTTTATTTTGAATGTTGAATGTCCATAAAAAATTTTGAAAAAGGGCGAGCTTATACATTTTTTAAGTCTTGTTTATATTTATACAAATCTAAAAATTTAGATTTCCGAAACTTAGAGGGAGGAAAAAAGGAAGATATGCTAGGCATTTAGTGAATTTTATTGTCATTAAAATATTAAATATCGAAAATTAATACAAATAATTTATTGAAATCCCAAATGACTAAGTGTAAAGAAAAATGCCACGTATTTTTAGATTATAATTGAATTTAATAATTGTTTTTAAATTTAAAATTTTATAAAAGAGAATTTATGAAGTATTTTTATGAAAAATAGTATATTAAATTATTAAATGACGAGTGGAAAATTATAATACAACAAGTTATTTGTAACTATTAATAACTATTAAAACTACCTAACCTTTAAACGAATTAGCATAACAAATGATGCACATCTTCGTGACACTGATCACGCGTTTTATCCGTAAAAATTTTACCCCCATTCGCCTAAAGAAGTTTCACTTCTATAATTAAAATTATATCAATCCATTATTGTGTATAATGAGTTTAAGAAGTTCGTGCTGTATGGCATTGGGATTTGAGTTGTCATCATCTACAAGTCATGTACGAGTAGATACATATAATTTTCACACGTTGTCATCAATAGTGAGGCCTTAAGAGTTTAATTGCCCTCCCCGGGGCGTTCTAAGAAAATCAACACTGCTTTAATTAACATCATTTATGGCTGTTGAATAATTTTGGTTTGAACCTTTGATCTGTTCGACTTCAACAACTCCAGTCACGCGTCTGATAAGTTGAATTTAGTTTGATTAATGCTACTTGTGTTCGGGGTGCATTTCATTTTGGTATATCTGTAATCTACCTATTTATATCTCTGCTTTTGGTGAATAATCCCACAACAACTTAAAGTTATACAAAATCCGGAATACTATATATTTTGCAATATCATAAACATCAACAACTTCAAATCGGCAAAAATGTCGTTGTCAGTAAATGATTTAGACGTGTTGTTTAATTTTCATACGAATCTCCTATAAAATTTTCATCTTTTTTAATTGCTGGCAAATAAGAGCTTGACTGTGATCACGCTTGATTGTAAGTGATGATACAGTCTAAGAAACGTACTAATCTGGTAAGAGGTATTTACCTCTTATGGTTTCTACATAGCGTCATATCGGAACACGAATCTCTTTGCCAGGTACCAGATCTTTGCTGGTAGACTGGTAACGAGCCGCAGCCGACGCATCCTTTCAATCCAAACTTATACAAATTAGAAAAGCTCTAAATTTGCCTTGTCGCGGATTGAATCCGGGATATCTGCTAGCAAAGCGAGTACTCTCACCACTGCGCCAGTGAAACTGTCAATTTTAATGGTGCATTTTAATTATATTACATATTTCGACTAGAAACTCTAGGGATCGGAAACTAAGCGGGCGACATTGCGATATACAACTTATTTTTATTATACATACAACTTATTTAAAATAGTCTTTATTTTTTTTAATATTTTGTAAACTAACTTCTACACAATATAAAATGGCATTAGTAAAATTTAACATCTAATTTGCTATGACTAGATGTTTACAGGAATTTTGCAATTGTCGTTTATGTAAAATTTATTTATATATTTGGGAAACAATTATTTATTTTATACACAATTGTAAACTAAATAGACAAAACACAAATTAATAACGGCTCCATTAAAAATAACAATCACAAAGCCGACTTACAATGAACGAGAAAAAAGGAATAAAATAAGTATAATTAGAATTAAAAATGAAAACATTGAAGTTAAAAATCTATGCTCGTAATTATTTCAAGAGCAAAACAAAGCAGTGTTGCTGATGTATTTCGCTCTTGAAAAAGGCTACGTAAAATAGATATTTAAAACTTATATTAGTAAGTTAAGTAAATATTAATAAGAAGGAAAAAAGAGTCCTTAAGATAGATAGATAGATAAAATGTTCTTTATTTTATACCACAAACATGAAGTAAGTAGTATAGAAAACAGAACTTAGGGAACGGTACATTTAGGCGACCTTGTCGCTTATTAGAAATTTTTATCCGGCAATCTTAGGGTTAGATCGATTCTTTATAATAGGAAGGGTAGGTGGTATCCATAAATAAATAAACACATATACAATAGTCCCTGATGATCTTAAATAGAAATATTTGATCTATCTCCATTCAACGTGATTGTAATGACATGATATTCAAATTGTCCCGAAGTAGTTTCTCTTAAGGGGGCCGCCACAATTGCTTTCGGCCGCATGCCAGCTTTGTTCATGTTTTAATACTATAATTATTATAAAATTTAAAATAAATTCTCTTATCGGCAGCTACAAAGACGTTGGCTGGGAAAGGAGCAAGCGATGCACAGTTCGGGCAAAGGGTCGGGGCGCGACGCAGGTGCTTGTCTGGGGCATGACAGATAATTAAAATGCTAATGAACCGCAAAACGGTTCACAAGCTGCTTTATCTTGTGCTTTGATGAAAATAAGGTTCACAAAGTCAAATGAAGTCCTTTACCTTTAATAAAATCATCTACAGTAGGTTTGGTGTTACATGGTCTTTCATACCTTATATTTTCTACTGCGACGTCCTGTATATTAGCGAACTCTCAGTCACATTAATGCAACTATTCACTTTGTTAATTGGACCCCGTTTGAATTGCATCATGAGCATTCATCAAAGGTTTTAGTTTTTTTTTAATATCACCAACCTTTGGTTGTTTTACAATTTAAGATTACAATCTAATTAGTAATGATTCTTTGACGTAATCTACCTAATATGTATTTGTTTTAACTAAGTCTAGAGTCCAACGCTATGCTTAGTTTACTATAATGTCTATTGACTCACACTGTTATTGAGTTTTTGTTTAAAAGCACCACACTACCATATATTGTGTCACTGCACTTTCAGTAACTCAAAAGGTTTTCTTCTTTTGAATCTTCTCATTGACCGTGTGATATCCAGAAATTTTGCAGCTTCAAGATTCACGTGATGGTGAAGTCTTTAGTGATGAGCTTTGGCAATTCTTTCGATATAATTATAAACGAGCTCTATGTTTAGGTCTTTGTGAAGATCGCTATTTCTTATGTACCAAAGTGCATAAAAATGTCCCTAAGACTTTGTTTTGGAATTTTTGTACAATTTTGCGATTGCTAGTTTTGGTACATACCCAAAGTTGAATATCATATTTCTAAACTGGTATTATGACCGTTTTATATAGTACTAGCTTATTGGGTATAGTCAGTGCTGAATGTCTTCCAAGTAGCCAATACATCTCTCGATATCGTATTTCTAGCTCTTCATGTTTCTTTTGGACACGAGCTTTTCATCAAAGATTTTAGAGATATACAATATTGTGACGCTTGTAGTCATCTGTTACTGCGCACCCTAATATGATTTAAATAACAAAATTTAATTGAAAGTGGTTTGAATTTCAAGTAGTGTCACTTTTGTAATAAGTTATAATCGCCTAACAGTATGTTGCGTGGGTTCTCTTTCAGAGTTTAAATCTTGTTTGGATCCCAATCAGCTTCTCTGTAAAATAAGAAACAAGGAAACTTATTTTTTGGAAATTGTATCTAATAACATAAAAGTCTAATTTATACCTTCTTTAATTTAGAACATAAATAAAAATCTTTGTTACTATTACGTGAGTTTTCAATAGATATCATCCTATTATTTTCATGTACAACAAGTTTAAAAACTGTAAAGTAAATGACGGACAATTTGAACTAGATATTGTATATTGCATGCAGCGGAGATGCGAATGTTGAGATAGATGTGTGGAGTGACAAAATTAGATAAGTTTAGGAATGAGTATATTAGAGGAAATGTGAAAGTAGCACCAGTGACGGAGAAACTAATGAGTGAAAATGTCATGAGAAAGGAGGATAGCCGTGTCTACACGAGGTCCCTAAATATGATGGTAAGTGGCAGGGCCCGGAGAGGGCGACCATAAAAAGATATGGATGAACTGTGTGAAAAAGGATATGTATGTTTTGGTCGGTTGGTGTAAATGTAGAAATGACAGCGGATATAGCGAAGTGGCGAAAGGAAACATGCTGTGCCGACCTCACCTAGTGGGATAAGGGCAAGAAAATGATGATTGTATATGAAAATGAGGACTAATGTAGGAATTAAAAATATAAAGTTCAAACTATAATACATTTTATTAGCTAACTACCTGATCCGCGCAATTCTTTATCATTTACTATATACCTATTTTATGAAATAGGACAAACAGTTTCGAAGGAGTTCGATAACAAACACTGTAATACCATATTTCTATATATTAAATGTATACAATATTATTATCACAAGTTATTACTTGGTTCACTTAAAATACAGTAGGATCATAATTAAAACCTAGCAATAATTTTAAACTTTGTTAAACATTTGCACCAAAAATCGAAGAGCTTATTCATAAAAATGAAAGTTAAACAAGCTAATGCAGGAACGCCTTAAGGTAAGATGGCCAATTAACATGCTAATAAGCTTTGAGACAGTCCGAGCGACCAGGTTTTAATTAACAATTCTTTTAAATATTCATATTCATCTATAAAAGACATAATAATGGTATATTATATCATAATTTTTATATAACATCATTGTTCCGTAAAGCTTTAGAATAATGTCATCTAATACTATTAAGAAAATCTGTCGTTACTTATTAACCTGTATACAAACAAGTTAAAGCAATTCCTTCGTCATCCTCTTAAAATCATTAAATAGAAAAAAATCGTTGTAATTGTATTTATAAATGCAATTACTTGGCAATTAAATTTGAGTATTATTAAATTATTTAGTTAAACTTCTATAATTTATTGTTTATTCTAAAACCCTTTCTTCTACCAGTGAGGAGGCTTGTGTCCAGTTATGAAACGTTAATAAGTTGCTACTGACCTTTTTTACCTTGCTTTTAATGAAGTAATATTTAAAAAACACAGTGTCATCCTATACAAATTTAAAGAAGTGTGTTTAAAATGAGTGTATGAATATAAAAGTATTTTGTTAACGTGACCTTTAAATGTACTTAAGTTAGTTTACACGATTAGCTAATAGAAGTTAGAGTTCGATTCCTGGTAGGACAAATTCAGGAAATTGCATTTTCTAAGTTGTCTGAGTCTGGACTTGTTCGAGGCTTCGAAATTGTGTTCCGGTATGATGTTATGTAGAAACCATAAAAGGTAAATTGACCCATACTCGATTAGCGAGCTTCTATCGACTGTATCATCACTAACCATCAGGTGTGATCACAATCCAGTAATACAAAAATCTATTTCAATAGAATTAGGATATGAAAGTTTCCATTTATCATTACGTAAAAAGTTTACATACACTGTATCAAATACAGAAGCCATTTAAATTTTCTCTTTGCACAAAGCTATCATAAGAAAGTTTCTTATTAGTTCCACTTTATCCGGGCTCCTTTGTTCGACGGTGAGATTGGCAGTTCGATTATCCGGCTCCTGTAAAAGGATATATAAAAATTAGTCTGTAATGTTCTAGACTTCTTAAGCGCCCCGCGGGGAGCGTCGCAGCTTAGGTAAATTAAAACGTCTGAATTATGGCAACGCTTAGCGACGAGAAAAATGATCATTCCAACTACTGAATCCGAAATTTAATTATAACAAATCTTTTAATTATATCAAAGTGAATTGAATTTAAGCGCGGACGAGACATCTTGTATTACAATTTAAACCCTCATTATGTTAAACTAACTTACAGCCTTATTATGCTGCATAGTTTGATGATCGTTTCCTAATTTGTAAAAGACTTTTTAAAAGAAAATAGGTAAAAAAGTAGATAGACAATTGTTTCGTTTTCGATAGTTAAGATTGTCAGTTGTTTTGTTTTCGATAGTTAAGATTGTCAATTGTTTTGTTTTCGATAGTTAAGATTGTCAATTGTTTTGTTTTCGAGAGTTAAGATAGTTAATTGTTTTGTGTTCGGTAGTCAAGATTGTTAATTATTTTGTTTTCGGTAATCTAGATAGTCAACTGTTTTGTTTGCGATAGTTAAGATAGTCAATTGTTTTGTTTTCGATAGTTAAGATAGTCAATTGTTTTGTTTTCGATAGTTAAGATATTCAATTGTTTTGTTTTCCATAGTTAAGATAGTCAGCTGTTTTGTTTTCGATAGTTAAGATAGTCAATTGTTTTGTTTTCCATTGTTAAGATAGTCAATTGCACCGTGTTCGATAATAATATATATATATATTATATAAATCAAAGGTAAATAAAGTAATAATTTGTGTGATAGTTAATTATAAAATTGGGTTTGTTAAATATTTATTAATAGCAGCAACTGAATAGTCGAATACTTCTAACAATATTCTCTTTTTCATAATACTTTGGTATTATGTATATGTAAAGGATATATCGCAACTTTGGATACATACTACAAAATTTTACTTAAAAAGATAAGCAACTCTGGGATCACTTAATGTCATAATGGTAGATTTCACTAGTTTGCTTAATTATCAAGCACCACTCTTGTAAAAGTTGCTATTTTAAATTTTGTCATTATTATATATAGTAGAATCTTTAAAAAACGCTTTTAATCCATTGAGGACAGCTCAACACAATTATTCATAATTGTTCTACATTCATATCTATAACTTAATATTTTATCGTAGATTTCGATTCAAAAGGGTCAACGACTTTAGAAGTAAAGCTTTTGTGATTTGATACATTTGCTTTATTTTGTTTGCTTATTAAGTGTGTTACGAAATACTTTTGTCGCGATATTAAAAGGAAATTAATATTTCAATCACACACAAAAAGCGTAATCAGTCAAAAAATAATATTTCAGGTCAACATTTAAAAGATCGACAGAGATAAAGTCATACATTAATAGAGTCAGTACATTAATAAAGTACTATAGTTGTCAATGTCACATGGAGAAAACATGCAGAAAGAAATAGAAAGTAGAATAGAAAACACAAGGAAGAGATTCTGGTCATTGAGCGAAATAATGAAAAATATAGAGATGCCAAAGTCAGAGAAGCGAAAAGTGTTCAACACTTGCATATTGCCATGTCTGACATATGCTTGCCAAGCTTGGGCTCGCAACAACGAAATAAAATAAATCTGTCAGAATGAATAAAACAAAAGACCAAATTCAGAATAGAACAATCGGTTTGCAGAAAATTAAAATGGCAATGGACGGGGCACATGATGCGAGAAAAGAAAGAAAAATGTACGAATATAATAACTGAATGGTACCCCAAGGAAAGCAAAAGAAGTAAAGGAAGATCAGTAAAGCGATGGGAAGATAACCTGAAGAAAGTAGCAGGACCAATATGGTTATGTACAGCAAAGAATAGGTACAGATGGAAGGTACATTAGAGGAGGCCTTTACCGAAAGACAAGCTGTGAAGGAAGAGCCGATTGCCGAAAATATAGTTTAAGTTCATGATTAAAAAAAAAGTAGCAATAAAGCTTATTTTATTTATTAAACTTGTCTATATTGATACATTGAATAGTTCGGTATATAAATCCGCTTATTACGAAACAGTACACTTGAGTTTATTTCAAAACAACTTCTTCAGTCCATTCCACGAAAACACCTTATTTTATTTCACACGGGGTCTTTCTAGAACATCGCACAAATTATAATATATGAGTCTACCCACTTTGACAAAGTACCAGAGCAAAGCAGGATTGTTCTCTGACAATAATGTCCGCTTTATTATTTTTAAGTCCTCCGAATGCTCCCTCATTCGAAAGTTTCACTTTCCCCCCGGTTGTGGGCTGAAAGTTAATTTCTTTTGGTGTATTTTAAAATTAATTTCGCTTTGTGCGACCACTCGCCTCAGGATGAATTGTAAGCCGAAAGCTTTTACTTTTGCCTATTACATTGTGGAAAAGTGGCTTACATTCTTTCATATAATTTAACGTGACGTTTCTTTGTTGATAATTTTTTGTACACAAAACGTTTTATAATGTTTAAGATTATTTTATAGATAAATATTTGAAGTTCAATGTCACACAATGTTTACTTATAAAGAAACTATGTTTAAAAACTTGTCAGTAGAATATTTTATTTTATCAGCTGATACCAGAGACGATTTAGAAGAGCTTATTGAGCCTACTGGACGACGCAGTGTAGGAAGAGCCCCCACAAGGTGGACCGACGATATAAGTAGGATCGCCGGTAGCCGCTGGAGCCAGGCGGCACAAGATCGGTCCTTGTGGGCATCATTTCGTGAGACCTATGTCCAGCAGTGGACGTCCATCGGTTGAAGCGACGACGACGACGACGATTGAGCCTACTTGAATAAAGAAACTACAGGACTACAATCCCAATTGATAACTTTAATAATTACAAAAAATATAGTTACAAACGAGTAGTTCAAATTTTAACTTTGGTACAATTTTAACTACAGTTTCTTCCATTAACCATGAACAATACATTGTATTATTTTTCTTAATTTATTCATTAAATTGAAATAAAATATTGAAGCTATATTATAAATTAAGCGTCAAATATTCTTTAACTTTACGTAATAATTGTGTAAGTACGATGACAATCTGTCTATATATAACTATATCTCCATAATATATGGTAATTCGTATTTAGCCACCTTCTACGTTGTCAAAGCAGTTACTTGCTTAAATTTCAAGTTAATAGCAAATTCTTGCCTTGACTTTGAAAATGGTTTGGAGCACATTAATTAGCGTATTTTAAAATCTAGATACATACAAACTTTTGTGTTTTATACGTATAGTTTCTTTCCTACTTATTGTAAATTTAAATATGAAATAGAAAACAATATTGCCTTATAAAATGTTTCGCTACACAATACAATCGAAGTACTATATACTTTAACATTTAATTATTGCAGGATATTAGCGTTTTATTTTTTTTTTTGTTAAAAAATTCATTATATTCGTCGGACAAAGCTTTAACACATGTGCGTTATTATCGATGAAATATTGTAAAAAAAACAGATACATTCGTTTCAATAAAAGTCGCAAACAGTTGGTCAAATAAATTTTGTTGTGCAATCTAAATTTTATGGAATAGTAAAAGATCAAAACGATATTTCATATTATCAAAAGCTTCGTAAGTAATGATACAGTCTAAGATGATAGCGTGCTAACCTTGTAAGAGGTACTTTATGTAGTAAAATATCAATAGTTAAATGACGGCGGTTATAAACATGTATGTGCTTTTTACATAGCATTACAAGTTTGTGTAAATATTGAATATTTCGCTTTTCTTGCCGTCATTCAAATTAATATCATTACGGATACATAACATGTTATCCAATATAGAATGCGATGGTACTGTGAGAATTGATGTAGTTGTTATGTATTAATCTATTGACCTCACTGTTTGACCACAGACTTCAACAATAAAGAAAACAGTGTGTTTTTATCCAACACATGTTAGATTGTGTAATGGCTTTTGTTTGAATGTCTTTTTTATGCATAATTAAAAAAAAATTAAGCATTCTGCACTCCTTCTCTAAACAAATTACAAGTGTGTAAAATTTTCGTAAAAAGAAATATAAAACACAAAAGCTTTGTCCCTATGTCCCTTGTGGTGTGAAAACTGTCACTAGCTGTGCCCCAAACCACGAGCATTGGGAAGGCAATAATGAAAGCTTCTCCCTATTAAACTGACTCACTCACTCACCCAGCAAGAGGTCATTTAAATCGGGCTATAAATGTCATGAGCATAACAGTTAGCAGTTTTTGCATCACATCTATATATATGTCGGAGTGCAATAGTCTGTCTATCGGCGAGGGGAAGTTCTCGGGTGACGGTCCACCAGAGCTGTCGACTATTGAAACTGTCGCGTTCCTAGCTATTATTATTAATGAGTTTGTGTAAATTGATATCGGGAACATCAAGTGATTGCACATTATAATCTGAGTTAATTAATGAAGTATTTGATTACACTAACATTACCCACCAACGCCCACAGTATGGAAATTGAATTATTGATGCCATTAATAACGACGCCGGCAGAGAACCCTACGCCTATGCTTTATGCTTTATGCTTCCCTTTCTCTCCTTTTCTCCAACATAATATCTCCAATATAAGTGATATCCAGGTATCTATTGACTCATCACGATATCTCTGGAACCATAAGGCGTAGAGACATGAAATTTGACAGGAATATTTCTTTTGCCAAGTAGAGGTCAGCAAAGAAAGGTCAGGTTTTATGCAATTCCACCCGCGGGTTTCGGGGGCTTATTTTGGCGTGCGTGCCTGTTTTTGGCAGTGCGGGTATGTTTTTTAATTTGTAAAAAAATTGCCTAAATTAATGAAAATGCAACCAAAAACCATTTCACACAGACGAAGTCGTGGGTTCGTCTAGTAATACATAATTGAAAGTATAATTTAACATTAAAACCTGTAATCTCAATGATCTGAAATTAAATGTCTTTAACAAAGTATAAAATGTTAAAGAAAAAGCGTTGCGGTAAACGTAGTTCTTGGTAGTTTTCCAACAGGTGGCCACTAACCGCCAGACTGTTTGCCGTCTAATTGTACTTCATATTTATGGGAGCTTTTGTTTGCAACTGTCTGTGCTGCGCTCGACATTAAATCTTTTACTTTGTCCTCTGCTTTTCTTTTCTTTTTAGTTAAACCGTTTCATTTGCAAGATTGCGGATTCAATTTTTGTTGTAATATGTGCTACGTTTTATCATAGTCGTACGTAATTTATTCTATACGTTATTATTATTATTGAACACTTTATTGAACCACATATTAGAAAAATAAATGCAAAGGAAACTTAAAACTAACCGATTAGTGTCGCACAGTAGGCGGTCTTATCGCTATGTAGTGATTTCTTCCAGACAACCTTAAGGTAAGAAACAAAGTAGGGAGAGTTTAGGTAGGTAGTGCAAAAGAGATATGACATGTTATACATATTATACAATATAAATATGAAAGTAAAATATGTATATATGTACAAACACATATACATTATGTCGTCTATTAAGTTTATACTTTTTTTATTGAAAAAATTAATAGTGCGTGCGTACAAAGTACACATGTTAGAAGTGAAACTTCTTTCGCAAACAAATTTTTCTGTCGCGTTTATACAAATGTCAAACTTTAGATTACAGTGACTTAGAGGAAGTGATAAAGGAAGATATGTAAGGAATTTAATTGTCATTAAAATGTTTAAAAGTAATACAAATAATTTTTTGAAATCTCAAATGACGAATAAAAATGCCACGTGGTTCTTGTCACACAAATTAGTCTTTTTTTATTTTATGTAAAATAGTATATTAATTAATTAAAGGACGAGTGGCAAATTAATATGCGACATGTTATTTGAAAATATTTAAACGAATAAGCATAATAAACGCTGCACATCTTCGTGACGCAAATCACGAGTTGCATTCGTTAAAATGCGCCCTCGTGCGCCTAAATAAATTTCACTTCAAAAACTTTTCATCCTTCCAATATAACTGTTATTATGTTGTCAGCGTAAATGTAATGGGAAAGTGAGGCAGTGGTGCAAGTACTCGCTTTACTAGCAGAGGTCCCGGATTTTATCCATGTTAGGGCATATTTAGGGAATTGCGTTTTCTAATTTGTTTCAGTTTGGACTGATAGTTAAAAGCAAAGACCTACAGCCAAGCAAAGAGATTTGTGTTCCGGTACGATGATGTATAGAAACCTTAGGAGGTATTGCCTCTTGTCAAATTAGCGCCTTTGCATCTTAGACTGTATCATCACTTACCATCAGGTATCGTCGCAGTCAAGAGATGTTGATTTTCTAAAATCTTATTATTTAAATGTGTAGAAATATTATGTGCCAACATTTACCTTTGTTAGTCACGATAATATCAGTTAAATGTGACAAAATATATTTCATAAATGTGATAATATAATAGAAAAATAGTATAGCAACATTATCTCAATCTGTGCAGGTTTCACAAAGGCGGTACTTCAAAGAGGCGGTGGATCAAAGGCGAGATGGCAGAGGGTGGATAAAGCATCAGACTCCGTTTGATATCCGATTGTTGGATCCCTCGAAAGGCGAGGTGGCAAACGGGTTTGTGGATACGGAGTGTCTTTTGTACTGACACCTATCCCTTTGGTATGAATTGAGAAATTATTGTTGCATTCTTTATTGAATGTATATTATTACAATTAACTGTAGCAGTTCGGGCTTATGTCTCAAAAGCTTGAAGTTTTTTTTATCTATCACAGGGTAGCTCCTAACTGTTATATCATTTAATGGTTAGTGTGATACAGTCTAAGATGGAAGCGCGCTAACTGGGTAAGAGGAAATATAGATCTTATGGTTTCTATAAATACTCTATTGAAACGCAATTTTATTGGTAAGGTAAGTAAGTAAGTTCACATCGCTGGAGGAGACGGGTTACCAGGCAGCGCCTGTTTGCGTATGTCCTCCCGCCTCCACAAATCCTCAGTCGAATTCATCCGGGACACCAGGGATGAAAACAAAAGTTGATGGTACCACATTCGCGGATGAAGAGGGTTCCGCTGAGTTTTAGTGGGTATTGCGAGGCCTTCTTGCTCGTTGAGACCCACAATCCTGACCCATGGGTCGGCTTTTGTGCATAAAATTTCCAGTGAAAATCCAAAAAAGAGGCCGTACGTAGCTAAAGCTAAAAAAAAAGAAGCAGTAAGTATCTACGAGTACAGCCGAAACAAAAAACGGGAGAAAGTAGCTATAGCCAAAACACAAAAAGGCAGTAAGTAGATACAGCCAAAAAAAAAGGGGAGTAAGTAGCTACAGCCAAAACAAAAAAGGCAGCAAGTAGCTACAATTAGTTCAGACTCACAGAAATACAATGTCCTAAATTTGTCCTGTAGATAGTAATGAACTCAGAATCTTTGTTAGCAAAGCTATTACGAGCGCGCTGCTATCTTTAACTGTACTCATTATGTGATAATATAGTCTAACTAAAAAATGACTTTAAACCTGTCCCCATTCCCTAATGGAGCGTAGCGACACAATCCAGCAGTAGATTCCCATTGAACCGGGATAAACGAAACGTGCAAACGTAGCAAAGCCCACTAAAACGGAGACTTACAGTTAATCTCGACAATCAACCGTGTGTCTGTTTCGTTCGCAGCTAAATCCGGTGCAGTGCCCGGTTCACCCGGACATCCGGACGGATTACGGGCCTATGTCGGATGTGCCGATGGCGCGTGCCGCGGCAAACAGCCGGGCGATTAGTTCAGCCCTTCTTGAATTCCTCCCGGGCATGACCCGGATAAATGGAAATAGATAAGTAGAAACAATGTTCTCATTTTCGATTATTGATTTTTAGAACCCCGTTTGACAACTGAATCCAATGGACTCGTGATACGAGACAACTATACGCCAAAAACAGTGTTTCTTAAATGGACGAATATCCTAGTCCTATAACTGCCTCATTGGTCTATTGGTTAGCATGTTTGACCATAGATATGAGGTTCTGGGTTCGAGTCCCGGGTCGGGTCAATTTAAAAATCGATATTGAGAAGTTGGCGGTGTGTTCTACCCCCCTGCCTCGGAAAACACGTTAAGCCGTAGATCCTGCGCTTGATCTCTCTCTGGTGTCGGATTGCCGTAACGTTGGAGTATAAAAGTAAAAGAGTAGAATAATAGGAATAGAATCGCCCACCACCCAACTTCACTGGCGACAATTACCCCAATTATGAACGCTACTTACTTTACCCTATCATATTGCCAACAGTTTTAAAATATTTTAATAAATGGAATTTGATGAGTAAAACAGTGTTCTCATTTTCAATTATTGATTTGTTTACCTATTTTGATAATTAAATTAAATGGACGGACTCCTGACACAAGAAAATCCGCCAACAACAGATACAAGAGAAACTGCTCGCCAATAAGTGTTTGTTAAATATGTACGAATACACTAGTCCTATTGTCACCCGCTTTAAAATATTTAATAAATGGAAATAAATAAGTAAAAACAATGTTTTTATTAACGATTATTTTACCTACTTTGACAATTGTATTCAAAGGACGGAATTCTGATTCAAGCCAACTATCCGCTTCCTACAATGTAGCTTATTACGTACGAATATCCCATTGTATTAAATAGAAATAGATAAGTAAAAAACATTCTTTTCATTTTTAACTATAGTTTATTTTATTTAATTTAGTCGGAGTCCTATAGTCGGAGTGGGTACTGGTTCCTGGAACACAGTTAGATCTAGTCCAGGAGCCAGTTATTTAAGAGCCAATTGTAAGCAATAAATAACTGTAAGCAATTGTAAATTTATAATAATTTTCGTTTATTGATTTGTTTAAGCTCCTTTAATGTATTACAAAAAAATTGTCTATTAACTATAGTGTACTTGTTTTATTGCTATATAAGAAACTTCAGCCTGGTTAAAATTACATTCTAAGTACGATAACGCTACGTTGAACGCCTACAATACAATTACTTTATAGGATCACGTGACATATCGATATGACACGTCATTGCCGTACATTTTTAAGTGTTCTGCTGGGGTTAGCGTATTTAGAATGTTATCTTGTCTTGCCTTTATGTCACTAATATATTAATGGTTAACCATTTTTTATAATTTATAAATACACATTACCAAATATTTATATCACATTGTAATAAGTTAATTGTGTTAATTATGTCTGCGTGTATAAAATGAATTTAAATGTAATTATTTTATTAACGATACAAACATTGAGATAACAATAATTGAAATGATACTGTTAGATTACTTAAGTATCACTAAGGTCTATATAATAATTAAATAATTACAAAAGTTTTAATTTTTTTGCTGACTTAAGAGACTATAATAATTAAGAGTAAAAGAAAGTTAGTAAGTAGCAGCCGATTAACGTCCCACTGCCGGGCACAGGCCTCTTAGGAGAGAGGGTTTTTGGAGCATAGACCCACCGCGCTGCTCCAGTTGGCAGGTAATAATAATTAAAAATAATTTGTTAGAATTACTGATAGTTCATCGGCGTAGATAACATTGTCCAAACATCATTATATTATTTTAAAAAATGTTTAGTTTCATTTATAACTATATAATTTTAAATGTACTATATTATACGTATTGGTTACTTAAACATATTTTGAATTTTATTTCAGAGCAAGAAAAACAGAATCAGAAAAACATTTTACACTACTTATATTTTTTTATAGAGAATTAATACATTAAGTCTTATGTAGTCTGCTCTATAACCTCTCTCCTGTGAGTTGAGGAGCTTGTATCCAGTAGTGCCTATTGTTTTCTTTTATTTACTTATTTAATACATACATACATAGTAATAAGAAGTATATCCAGTAATAAGAAGTGGAGAAACGGTTAAAGATAGAAGATTTAGAAGAAAGAATATTCAAACTTGAAGGTCACGCGTATTCTTGGACAATTAACACATGTGACAAGATGTTATTGCTTGAGAATACACGTAGCTGACAAGGAGAATGTCATCAGAAGCAATGTAATACACCGAGAAAACATATCCGAAGATATTCAGCACAGTGTGACATAATCTTTATTATTTTGTTTAAGAACTCTGTGGCATCACTTATTTTGTTTTAATTAAAATGATACATTTTCTGCTTTTCGTTCATCTTCGAAATTAGATATGTTATAATTAACTAACTTCGATATATTAGTTACGATCTTGGGTTTCTTCATTATACAATACACAATATATTGGAAAAATATTCTCTTATACAGTAAAAATCGAAATATATGGGCTTAATACAATATAAAGAAATACATTAGGTTTATATAATTTTAAGAAATGAAATAAACATTCATGTCAAAAATATTTTAATAAACATAACATATTATATTATGGAAAGTTATTTAAAATGTAATACAATGTTGTAAAATTCTAAAATATGTACTAAAATGAATACCAACTAAGTTTTCTCTCGGTTGGTAGTTATTAGAATCTATTTTTTGTTGTTATTGACGACTAAAAAGTATTTATTGAGTTAACTTGAATAAATAATATCTAGCCATTTTTTAAGCAGCGTTTTCTTCTACAGAAAATCGCATATAGATACTTATATGCCTAATTGTTAAATGACAAATTTGTTTTTAAAATTCATCGCCAAATAAAAACTTGTAGTTCATCATTGTCTTTCGGTAAAAAAAAAACTTCATGAGGAAACCTGCATATCCTGGGATATGTGGAGTTTGCTAGTCGCAATTGAGCATCGTGGTGTATCTAAACTCTAAATCCTCTCTTTCCTTTGAAGAAAGATATATGTAAGCAGCAGTAAGAGGTTAAACGACCAGTCAATAAAGCAGATCACAGGTAAATGGTAAGCTGTAAGGTTAAGCTAAATAAGATAAAAAAAAGGTAAGTAGCAGCCTATTAACGTCCCACTGCTGGTCACAGGCCTCCTCACTCATATGAGAGAGGGTTATTAGAGCATAGACCCACCATGCTGGTCCATTTCGGATTGGCAGGCATAGTACACAAGTGCACTCTCTATTCCTTCACTCTCATAGTCCAATGTGATGATAATCCGACACGATCGGAGAGAGATCAGGCGCAGGACCGACGGCTTAACGTGCTCTCCGAGGCACGGGGATGGTTCACACCGCCAATTTTATCCCAATTTCGGGGAAATATTGAGAAAATCTTATTAGAAAACTCAATATCAATTTGGAAGTATTACTAAGCTAAATAAAATATATTAATGTAGTATAATTGGCGGAAGAGAAATCAGTTTTTTTATTTTTTCATTTACAGTTCTATCACACAGAGCCCTACAGGATTACGCCCCCGTGTTTATCCAGTATCTGAGCTTCGGGAAAACCTTACTTAGCTACCTCTTCGTACATAGTTTTCAGATATATTTCAGTCACGACGTAATACTTATTATGTAGCATAAAGTGAATATCTGGTTTTTAAGGCCCCCCGTAAACATGTGACATATGAACCTAGGATTTCTCTAAATGGAACTCCGCTAAGAAGAGTAACCCAGTTTAAGGATCAGATAGACATAGAGAGGGAAAGAAGAGCCTTATCAGTAAGATGTAACATGTTGGCCCACAGATTCGCACGGTGTAGCTAAGAGGCTAAAATAACCTCATTTAAAGCATATTGTCAAACCTTTTACGCCGGGAGTCTGTGGGTAAAGTACACTTTGAAGACGATAGACATATTAAAGGTACAATACGATAATGGCTTCAGGATACTGTTGGGTTTGCCGCGGTTTTGCTCAGCTTAAAGAATTTTTGCGAAGGCGAGAACGGATGACTTTTATGCCATCATAAGAAAGAAGACGTCATCCTGGCAAAACTGTGCTCGAGCTCCAACAGTATCCTGAAAATGCTAGCGGGAAAACTAGACTCGCCAATCCAGCAGAAATGTATATCTGTTATGGCGTAGTGAGATAGTTTCTTTAAATTTTAATATTTGTTAAATCCTTTTTTTTTACTAACATAGTTTTTAAGTATACTGTAATTAACAAATGGGCCTTTGTTGCACCGAATAAATAAATATATTATTATTAATACCTCGTGGACAGATTACTCAGATGCGTCAGATATCTCTCTCGATCTCTCTCTGACCGTAACTATTCTATCAAACTAAGAAGAATTGCATTCTTGAATGCACGTGTGTTTGCTGATTCACTTCTGAATATATCTCATTCTTAGATGACTAATATTTGTAAGTACTGAAAAACTATTAGTTATGAAGCAATATAAATCTGCCATTGTTTAATAAATAATAATTATAATATGTATTGTTGTTTTATTTCATTATCACGTCAATACCAATAGTATATATCTTTTAACTGTCAGAAAAAATAAAAAGATTTCGCCGGAGTCTCTTTATACATGTGAACCCAGTTGCCACTTGTCAATTCAGAAGTGAAACTTCCTTGGCAAACTAAAATTTTAGATTTCGGAGACTTAAAGGGTGGGAAAATGGAAGATATGTTAGGAATTTAATTATCATTATAATATTTTGTTTATGATTTAAAAATTTAGAAAAGAGAATTTATCAAATATTTTATTTTATATTTTATGAAAAATTATATATTAATTATTAAATGACGAATGGCAAATTAAAATGCCACATGTTATTTGTAAATATTAAAACTGTCTAACCTTCAAACGAATTAGCATAAAAACGCTGCACATTTTCATGACATTTTTACCCTCATATGCCTAAAGAAGTTTCATTTCAAAAACCGAATACTTGCGCAGCCATACACATAATAGGATAATGCACAGTAAGTCCACCAAGTAATTTGCCAAACATAAGGTGCACTTATATACATTACCAACTCTACATTACCAATTACTGAGGCAGTCGAACATGCTAACTACTAGTAGTTAGCATGTTCGACTACAGATATGAGGTCCATTGTCCGAAGTTGGGAAGTTGGCGGTGTGACCCACTCCCGTGCCTCGGAGAGACCGTTAAGCCGTCGGTACTGCGCCTGATCTCTGTCGTGTCGGATTGCCGTCCCGTCGGTATATGAGAGTGAAGGAATAGAGAGTACACTTGTGTACTAAGCCTGCCAATCTGCAGTGGAGCAGCGTGGTTGGTCTATGCTCTAAAAACCCTCCCTTATATAAGGGAGCAGGCCTGTGCCCAGCAGTGGGACGTAAATGGGCTGCTACATATATACATGACTAAGAATTGTTAATTCATTCATATTTCTTAAATTGGATAACAACTGGACCAGTTTGTCTTATGTTCATCATGAAATATTTTTAGACTTCAGGTTAAGTTAAAACGGTGATAAAATGTAGATTGCAACCACAACAACAAAAAACAGTTGAAACAACAATTCATTTTTCTTATATATAATGTGACGGTCTCGGCTTGGATTCCCGGTGGGGTAAATATCAGTTACTGACTGTTTTAATTTGTCTGAGTCTGGGCTGGATTAGACCAGCGAAGAATGGCCACCAAACCAAAAATTTGCATTATGATACGATATTGTGTAGTAACCATAAGAGATAAATTACCTCTTTCTTGATTAGCGCGCTTCCATATTAGACTGCATCATCATTTAGAATGGAAAAAATTACCCAGTGAAATGAACTGGCGTAAATAACGCTCAGAAGGCTGTAACTATATCATAAAATAACTTTGAGCGCTATGTCGTCATTTCTGAGCGGTACAGGTTATTTGTTACCATTTATTATGTACGGCCACAAGGTGCAACGGTAATATTTAATAACATTATATAAGAAAAAGCTGCCGTACATATTTTGTTACGCCAGGAAATCCTCATGGATACCCGCAACACCAATGGGTTGCGGGCTATGCCGGTCTCTTACCGGCTAAAACCTGACGGTGCTCTGACACGTCGCAGTGACGATGTCGTGGGATCGTTGTCGCACGCTCCACAGTGCGCCGGCGACAATACCCGTGACGACGGGCCCAACTCGGTGTCGGCTGTCATCCGACCATCCTCTGCAAAGGCGACGTGGCTAGAGCACCTAGCACGCCACCAGCCACCTCCGGTACATCTCTATGTGGACAATGAGCCCTGTATCCGTTGCCCAGAGGTCACTCCCTAGGGAGGGAGTCGAGTTCGTGAGCCGCACTTCTCCTACCCATCCTTCTTCTGCGTATGGCGGGAGCGGATACGTCTTCCTCTCTCGACCGCTCCGCCGTCTCCTTCTGCAAAATCACTTCTTCGCAAAAGGAGACCATCGTATTCCACGAAATTTCGCTACTGACAACAGCAGCAGCAGGGGCAGCGAAATTTTCGTTCCAACAACAGACACAAGTACAGCGCGCGGCTCTGCCCATTTCAGGCACATGACCAGCGTGTGAATGGTCATGTCAAAGTCACACCCGCACTCTTGGCACACCTCGGACATAAATTTATGATCTTACAGCAATTATCTACATTTCAGGATTTACCGAGTTATTACTGTTGTAAGATAATAAATTTATATACGGCAACTTTTTTTATACATAATTTTATTAAATATTACCGTTTTACCTTTTAGCCGTACATTATAAATGGTAACAAATAAAGATATTACGAAAAAAGAAATTGTCTTTTACTCGTGTACTCACCTGAGCGATACAGAAATGACGACAGAGCTCTCAAAGTTATTTTATGATATAGTAACTGCCTTCTAAGCGTTATTTACGTTAGTTCATTTCACTGCTTCATTTTTTCCATAGGCTTGTAGTCTATTACCATTAGGTAAGGTCATATTCAAGCGCTAACAGCGACAAAAAACATTTACTGATATAAAAAATCATTACATCTATACGTTTCATTTAAAAACATAAAGATTATATTAAAAAGCAGAGATTATTTCCTGATTAAACTGTATTGTCAATTACCTTAGCATAAGATCACAATCCATCATTATCTATTAACTGACATTAAAAGATAAATAAAAAAAACTCTTGTTATAATGATATTATCCATATAGTTTAGTTTAGTCTAGTCCGTTGTTTTTATATCGAATTTTAAATCTAAAGTAGATAAAAAATGTCATTAAAATCGGTCCAACCATTTAAGAGAGGTTAAAATAGATTGATTTATACAGAAGAATTATATGTATCAAACTGGTCTTGGTGGTCGCGTTGTCGCAACGGAACAACGCATTGTATGCGTGGAGATATGGACTGCCTCATTGGTCTAGTGGTTAGCATGTTCGACTACAGACATGAGGTTGGTCTATGCTCTAAATACCCTGTATCGTATGAGTGAGGAAGCCTGTGCCTAGCAGTGGGACGTTATTACATATAAAGATGAGGAAAAAACACTTTTCATTTGATTTAAATGGCAGGGCGTTGTTTGAATGTTCGTAGCTACGTAGAATTCGTAGCATTGGCTCGTAGATTAAGTGCAGGTACTTTGCAAGCGATGACTTACTCTTTCTTTGTTACGAAAATATAACACTAAGGGGATGACAACTTGTATAAAGGTGAGTAACAGCCTATTATGGTTATACTTCTGGGAACAGCTCTTTTCAATCATAGGAGAGAAGGTAATTGGTAAGCACAGTACAAAAGTTGTGAGCCCATTCGTTGGCTCACCACATAAACTTTGCCAGTTCTAAACGGATTGTTGAAAACGGATATAAGTGAAAATGCTGCGAGTATTTCCAACCAGAATCAGAGTACGTCCTGTGATCGTCGGGAGTCGTATCTGAACAGCGAATGGTGTCGGCGTGTCCTTGCAAAATTGAGGTGGCTGCGCAGGCGCCGTTATCTATACAATTTTTCATAGTCCGACGTGATGGCAATCCCACACGATCGGAGAGAAAATCAGCCGCAAGAGTGGCTGGGTCTCACTACCATCAACACAACTTTGGGCAAATGCTGATAATTGGATCTTGAGAACCTGTATTTGACGATTCATAAGTGTCGTAAAAGCAAATAAAGAATTTTAGAATTTGAATATATTATATACTAGCAATACCCCGCGGTTCCACCCGCGTAGATATCGATCTCGTGGCAGTGGAATGTCTAATAAGTCGGACTATAGACTTATTTTCGTTAACATAAAAGTTATATGTCACCCTTCAGATAATTAGATACAAATTTACATTCATAATCTAATCATAATAAAGATTTCGCTGTACAACGAAGATATATGTAACTAATAAACTTTCAAATTCGTAACATCATTTACGTATGATGTCTGACGTTAGTCAATTTAAAAATACATGTATTGAATAATTCTTGATTTCAAGGAAGCAATGAAATAATTTTTGAAATCGCTTCAGTAAGTTTCAGTGTGACAAGAATAAAAACAGTATAGGTATATCTGGTAGGCTCTCCAAAACTTCTCGCCTATAAACTAAACGGGACTAAACATCATCAATTAAAGGATTATTTAAAGTGTCCCTTAAAATTCATTCGCAATGAAATGTACCTTATAAACAACAGTAAATAACGTTTCAGATACAGCGAAGATGTTCGTAGGCCATTATGAGACACGTCTGTCGAAGTAAACTCCCTTAGACAAATAAATGAGCGACTCGTGACAAGCCTCTAACGGTTGTGACGTTATTTATTTATTTCTGGGTCAGTTCCCTCCCCTCGTGACACCCGACATAAGTTTTAATTAAGAAACTTGTGACCGCTCCGTCTCAACTTTTATTTGAAATTATATTTTCTCAACCCCTCGTTTTTTATTCTTCCAAGGTACGATCGCATATATAACGGGTTGTGAAAACAAATCGAAACAGTTCAACTAAAGTACAGTGTACCTTGAAATTTATTACTATTAAAGGACACTAACAATAAATAAATTATTCACAGTACAGATTATATAAAATTGAACACATTTACTGGAAACCTGTAAAAGTGATGTTGAATGCAGGGAATATGGTAAATTGTGCCAGCTGGTGTCTCAAAGGTCCAGACTGGCTGTGCATGGAGCAGTATTGGTGTCAACACTTATGTATGGTAGTGAAAATTGGGTATGGCAGAAGAAGCACAAAAGTAAAATAAATGCGGCAGAGATGAGAGCGTTGAGAAGTATGTGTGGATTAAAACTGAGTGACAAAGGAAGAAATAGTGTGATAAGAGAACGCCGTGGTATAAAAGATGTAGTGACTAAAATTGAGAAAGGTATGCTTAGACGGAGACAGACGGACACGTAGAGAGAATGAATGAAAGGAGACTGACAAAAAGAACTTATGAGTCAAAAGTGAATACGAAAGTCGGAAGAGGAAAACTAAGGTGAAAGATCCTGGACCAAATACAGTACATTTTATATAAGGGCCAAGTCAAGAGTACTCTAAATCGACGAACTTGTATAAAATGTTTACTGAGAATGAAAGATATATGCAAGGATCGGGGTCTTTGCCTACCCCTATGGAAATGAGGCGTGATGCTATGTATGTACTTCTACGTGCATCAATTACTTGTGAACATTCTATCAACCATAAGGAGATTCACTGATAAATAAGCAGTGAGCTTTTATTTTTATAAAATAGGTATGGAACCAAATTTATGAATTTATTCAGTCTTACTGAACTATCAGATATATATATCAATATTAGGATTACAACAAATAACCGGCAAGATTAGAAATGACACATTATATAGATACATAGATTTTATAGGACATCACAGAATATATAGAAACCTGAAAACATTTTACGTGAATTTTAAAAAGGGTTAGTGTTCGCGACTTTTACCCTTCGTTTAGGAAATAGTATTTTGTTAGTACTATAGAATTAATATTGTTCAAAATCAATATCTTTCGCTTTTGTATAGAAGAATATTATATTTTGTTAAACTTAGAATCTATATGTATAAATATTAGTAAAATCGTATAAGGCATGTTTTATTGACTTTAGCATGTATAAAGTTGTTTGTGCAATTAATATAAACCCCGTGATCGGCGAATAATAGGTCGCCAATCATATGATTTACTTATTCGCGAATAAAGATCCAACTAGCGTCGTTTGCTTGTCACAATAGTGCACGTGTGTCAGTCGTAAACACGATATAGTAGAAAGCCAATTGGGCGTTAACTTTCCTGCTAAAAAACAGTTCGATCGTACAGTATAACCTCGTCTGGTGACAAGTAGACGGCGGGGCGTTGAGTGAAGAATCTGGTGGAATTTTTATTGATCCTGAATCGGCAATCTTCGCGAGTGTGAGCTGTCGAAGGGGCTCACAGTTAGGAATAGCTTAAGATAAGTAGCAGCTCAGTAACGTCCCACTGTTGGGCATATGACTTCTCACTAATAGGAGAGAAAGTTTTTAGAGCATAGACCCACCACACAAGTGTACTTTCTATTCTTATCTCCGGCATACTGTTACGGAGTAAGGCGGCGGACATTGAAACTATATATTGCAAAAAAGAGCAATACGTGCCCTATATCAAGTGGGATCACGTTTTTCCTTAAGAGAAAAATTCAAAGAAATATCAATTCTCACAGAACCGTCGCAATATATATTGAATAACATTTTATATATCCGTGATAATATTCATTTATACAGCAAAAGGAGAAAAACACAATTTTAATACAAGAATTAAAAATAAACTTGTGATGCCATATTTTAGAGTGAAGAAGGTTCAGAAATCATTTGTCGGGTTGAGCATACGCATTTTTAATAAGATACCCGAATCAATTCTGAGTTTGTCCTCACATAGATATAAGAAATATGTTAAAAATGTCTTATTACAAAAAGCATATTATAATATTGAAGATTATTAGATATAGAAGTGACAAAGATGTTTGGACTTGATTCCACTAGTACATGAAAGGTATATAACATTGTAACGTACAAAAAACTATGTTTAAAGGAGTAAACGTTGAGTTTCTTGAGTTCTTCTCGGGGGAATCAACCTTCCAAACCGGTGGTAGATTTATTATCAACGGACAGACTACTGATGATTCAAAAGAGCTTTTTCAGACTGCTTGAATATTGTAATCTGACACCACCGGAGAGAGATCAGACGCCGGACCAACAATTTAGCGTGCTCTCCGAGGCACGGGGGTGGAGCACACCGTCAACTTCCCAACTTAAGACAAATACTAAAAATTTTTAACAGAAAACTAAATATTATGTTTTGAACTCGTACGACCTGGTACTCGAACTCAGGACCTCATGTCTGCAGCCGAACAAGCTTACCACTAACCCAACAAGGCAGTCGAAGGCAGTGAGGAATAGCTTAAACACAGTAAAAAAATTTAGAGAACATAATCGTTCCACGCAAAACACATTTCAAGCATTTCGCTCAAAAGGCGTCTGAACTTTACAAAAGGGAACTCCTTTTGTGAAAGTAAATTTTTTGCTTCAAAATTGTCTTAAACTCTTTACGAGCGGCGTTGATTATGCCAAGACGGTAGAAAACTCGGACGAAAATGAAGTTATTTTGATTTAAAATGCAAAGAAAAAATAGCAGACAGCAAAAGCGCGGAATATTCCACGGACGAGACATTTCACCGAAAAAAATCAACCTTGTATTTAACTAATCCTGACGGAGACAAAGAGACGGTTTGCGATCTTTATAAACAATGTTAAGACATTAGGGATTACTTCTTACTTAATTATTAAGTAAATCGACGGCCCCTACGTATAACGAAACAAGTATAAAATTCAAATTTTGTAACGCACCGTTTGAAAGATAAATTATATATGACGGAAGTATTTTTTGTATTAATGATCTGTTTTTAAGCGTCATGTGATTAAAGAAACTGAGTGACCTACGTTGATAAATGTGGTGATATGATCAAAAAAAATTAAAAAAATTAAAAGTGCGTGCGTACAAAGCAAACATATCAGAAGTGTAACTTCTTTGGCAAACAAATATTTAAGTCTTGTCTATATTTATACAAATCTAAAACTTTGCAATTTCCGAGACTTAGAGAAAGTCAAAAAGGTAGATATGTTAGGAATTTAATTGTCATTAATATCTTAAAAGCATCGAAAATTAATACAAATAATTTATTGACATCTCAAATGACGAATTGTAAATATAAATTGCTCGTGTTTTTTGTCAATATTAATTAAATTTTGTTTTTGAATTTTAAAAAAGATAATTTGTGAAATATTGTTATTTTACATTTTTATGAAAAGTAAATTTATATTGCCATATAAGAAGGTTACGTTAGAAAGTTAGTCTGGTGCTTCATTAATGGATGAAGAGGGTTCCGCTGGGTTTTAGTGCGTATTGCGAGGTCTGCTTGTTCGCCGAGTCCCACACTCCTGACAGACGGTCGGGGTCAGTGCATAAAAGCATTTCCCAGCGAGAAAAAAAAATGGCGCTTCAGTTTATCCATAACATATAGTTTATAAAGTTTAAGATAAAAGCGCGGTAATTTGGTAAGAGAAAAATTACTTCTAAGGTTTCTACACACAAATCTCTCGTTTAGCGGTATGCCTTTGTTGGTACGGTGGTAACTAGCCAATGCCGAAGCCTCCCACCACTCCAGACTAAGCCAAATTAGAAAAAGCCATTTTATAAATTCACCCTACCGGGGATCGACCCAGGACCTCTCCTAGTAAAGTGAATACTCTCACTCCTCTCACTGCTGAAATAGCGAGCCTTCAAGCCCATAAACTCCTTTCGGGATGTGGACATTTAATAAGAACTAGTATTCGTATATTGTGACGCCTTCATTAGTCTAGTGGTTAGCATGTTAGGCTACAGACATTAGATCCTGGGTTCAAGTTCCGGGTCGGGTGAATGCAAAAATCAATATTGAGTTTTCTATTAAGAGTTTCTTAATATTTTCCCGTAGTTGGTAATTTGAAGCACCTTAAGCCGTCGGTCCTGCGCCCGATCTCTCTCTGATCGTGTCGGATTCCCGTCACATCGGACTATGATAGTGAAGGAATAGAGAGAACTATGCCTGCAAAGCCGCAGTAGAGCGGCGTGGTGCGTCTATGCTCTAAAAACCTTGTCTCCTATGGGTAAGTAGGCCTGTGGCCAGCAGTGGGGCGTTAATAGACTGTTACTTACCTTACTTATCAATATTTTTATGTTTCCATTTCTTTTTGTTTTTTCATGAGCCAGGAGTGTGAGAATCCCTCTTCATTCATGAATGAGGAGCCAGGGATTCAACTTTCGCATTCACCCCTGGTGTCCCGGATTGAAAATTCACAGAGGAAGGCAAACAGCCGCTGCCTTGTAAACCGTGCCTCCTCTGGCGGATTCCCTTGGTATAGAGAACTAGGTGAATATATAAAATAATACAACGAATTGAACAAAAATATTTATTGTAATAAACTAAATTCACTGCGTTAAATGAATATGCCGTGTCCAGCAAGCACCTCTGCTATATGCACATCCGGAGTTAGAAATTAAACTCGATACAAATACAAGTTCCTAATAAATACCTATATATTTACATACGCTGTAATGGCAGCCACAACTTAAACTAACAATCACCTTTTCATATGAGAGGTTACCTATTAAGTTCTTAACAAAACAAATCAATAAGTTATTGCTAAGCATTGAGAGCCAACTTGGTGTTTGAACGGAACGACAACACATAGGGATAAGAAAGGTATTATATATAACATATATGATTTGTCTCTGTGATTGAATTCACCCTATAAAGCTTGGAAATTTTAAGGATATTTTAAGTTTAATAAAAAATTGTGTAATTATCTATACGATTATCCCTTTGTCCACAGGATCTTGAACCACACTGATGACACCACCGGACAAGGTGGCAGTGTCATATTTCTAACTTTCGTTAAGAAAAAAAAGTTTCTATTTTGTGGATACCTAAAGCAAAAGTCATAAAAAGAACATTTCAACAAACATCGTGCATTTGATGATTTTTCTATGATTCATTTGATACATTTCTTAAATATTATACATTCTAGCAACAGCAGCAATTTAAGTTTACTGTGATATATTTAACTATTTACTGAAGAGGTCATTTTTTTTGTAGAGTGATGATTTTTCTATGATTCATTTGATACATTCCCTAAAACTTATATAATAAATTCAAGGTACAATAGCATTTAACGTTTACTGTGATATATTTTATTATTAACTTGTAAACTTAATTTCTTTGTAGTCGTGCAGTTAATTACTTAAATATGATTCATTTATTACAATTCCTAAGTCTTATATATTCTATATTAGCAGCAGTTAACGTTAACTGCGATATATTTCATTATTTACTCTTAACTTAACTTCTTTTTTGTAGAGTCATGCAATTGAAAATTTTTGAATTCTTCATTTGTTATATTCCCTAAATCTTATATATTTAAGCTATAGTAGCAATTAAAGTTTACTGTGATATATTTCATTATTTACTGTGTATTTAATATTTTGTAGAGTCAAGCAATTGAAAATTTTGATATATTTCCTAAATCATACATTCTATCTACAGCAGCAATTAACATTTCCTGTGATATATTTCAATAGTTAAAGAATACTTAATTTTTTGTAGAGACGTGCAAATGATAATATTTGTATAATTCTTTTGATACATTTCATTATTGTCTATATATTTAATTGTGACCTTTTAGAGTACTTAGTCTATAGATATATTGTTACATTTTCCTCACATAACTGATACATTTTTCAAATCATTAATTTATTACTATTAATCACTATATGATCTACAATATGCCTCTATCATATATAAATTGCGTAGAAATATTGGTGTTCTCATTATATCCTAAAACCTAATTAATGATATTAAACATCTAACGATTCTTGAAATTATTGCAAAAAAGGCACATCTTGGTTTAGGCCTCGCATATATCTTTATATATATTATTTCTCTGTATGTGTGTGTGTATGAGTGAAATTCTCCTAAACTATGTATTCAAGTGAATCCGAGACTGGTTCAGATTGAGAATTCGATCCGATGAATAACATATTTTTCCATATTTCCACGGGATCTGGAAATACACGAGGGAAACGCCTGGAAGAACTAGTTGTTAAATATAATGCAAGAGGGGTTACAAAAAATTGAGTCGTTTAAAATTAATTAAATACACTAACTATATTTCAGTTGAATATGCTGTAGATGTGTGTACCTTTGAAGCACCTACGAAATGAAAACATAAATATGATGCAAACCTCTGGGAAAATATATAAATATAGCTATTTAAGACAAATATACGTAGATATATAAATATAGATCAATATTTTAAAGACAAAATTTAAAGCTTTTTTAACGTTAATTGTATAGACGTACATTTTATTACCAATAACAGAGATGTGATGGACTTTAAATTAGAATACTTTGCATATGACAAATCAAATCTGATGAAAATGACATATATCTGTAGCTGAAGTGTGAAATATAACAACTGGACAATGTTAATTTAACGTTATAAATTTTAGTGTGGATATTGTCAATAAAAAAGATTGTAGTAGTATATTTCACGCGACATAGTTAATAAAGTTTTAATATAACACCAAATTAGCTCTCATAAAAAAAAGTTCATCATACGCCGTAGCAAAACATAAAAACAAATACGCTTCCGAAACGGCTGCATCCATGCGAATTGTAATATTAATTGTGATTGTGAACGCAAAAACGACCTAATATTAACAAAAAATCAGTTGTGAAGACCTTTCGGGTACTATTTTTCTATAATTGCAAACGGATCTAACTTAACATGATCAATACGCGAATTGTTAGCAGAAGTATGTTTCTCGTGTAATCTCATTGAGCTAATTTTGCTGATAGGTCGTTCTCGTTCCCACAACCTCAACGTTAAACACGATATTGTTCAACTTTCCTTCTGACTAACGTAGTAAATTAAACAAAGCCTAACTTAGCAAATTCCTTGATAAATAAGTACCGTCTACGTTGAGTAGTTCAAATAATATTATAATATTACCTAATAACTTTACGGCCATGACTTTAGATTCATTAAACTTATATGAAATACAAATAGCATGTTACAATTACACGTCGACCACTCAAACCGAATGAAGTCCTAATAACAGGCAAACCTACAGGAGCAAATTTCAAAAATGACGCTAAAGATATTGCTGTTTCAATACAAGATAGACACATTATCAAATAGCACTACTTTGTAGTTGATAACATTTATTTTGCTACATTTAGATTGAATACAAATGCACTAGATGGAGACCCCAAAGACCTACAGAATACCCTCATAAAATTGATAGAAAATAGTGATAAATTCAACTAAAGAAAAGAAATAAACTTTTTTAGAATGATGTAATGTAGGCAGTTAACATTTCTTTTCGAAGATGATTTAGTTTCAAATATTCATATTTCGTTATTTATGCTGAATACTGAACAACTGTATTGTATTAAATGAAAAAAGCCATTGGTTTATATGTATTCGTTTTATCTATAGAACTTTAATTAAAATTCGTTTAATTGTTGAATTTATTTAACCGTTAATCAGATTGTAGGTTTCGGTTTGAGTGATCTACGTAGAGAAAGCATAGAAGAGGTAATTTATAAGAATCTAGTCTAAATCATCAGCCTCGGGAGTGGCTATAGGAGCACGTTTTACCGTTGTTGTTTCTGGATTTGTAACAAGAGGAGGGTCGTCTTCGTTCTCAGTACTTTCGACTCGTCTACGATCTAACGTTACACTCTCTACTTTATCGACATTTAAATTTGTCACATCATTTTTCGTATTTCCTGGTACATCATTTCTTTCATCAATGTTTTCCATAGCTGAATTACTGCTGCGAACCATTTTAATATCGTCATCAGATTTATTTCGTTTAATTTCTTCAATCTTGATGGACTTTTCGACAGATGGAGTTTTATCCGAATTAATAATTGGTTCGTTTACGGGAGACGGTAAAGTTCTTTCTTCAATATCATTCGTTGTTGTATTTGTACCAGTGGCAGTGGTTTGTGAAGCCAATGCTCTTGTAGATATAACATCACCAGTGTGTGTGGTGTTGGTTTGAGCTGTGGATACTGAAGGAGATGTCTGTGTGGTAGACTGTACCGTGTTTTGGATGGTTTGTGTAGTGGATTGAGTAGTTGGTGGAGTCGCTTGTGTACCTGTTCCTGGAGCATCGTGATAAGCAGCTCCACTAGCTAAAGCAGCTATACCTGCTAGCCCCATCATACCACCCATTCCATGATGGGTACGGAGAAGAAGCTGTTGCAATTGCGCTTGCTGTAGTATCACCGGCAACTCGTAGTGATGGAAGAAGTACAACATAGAATGCTGCAACGAACAGAAAAGCATAACATTAATATAAAACCCGTATACAGCAACACAATATTAACGCCTATCAATTAAATGGTTTTAATAAATAAGAAGAGCATCGGCAGCTCTATGCAACATTAAGGTTTAGCAGTATAGAAGGATAATTTGATGACCTTCTGGTCACAAAAGCGCAAGTTATTTTTATCACTAACTAAGGGATTGGGTTCAATTTCGGGTTGCCCAACCTAAGCAAATGTTTTTATGAATTTTAGTTAAATCTGGACAGTCACATCGTGTCATGTGTGAATAAAGTATTTTTAAGAAACATGTTTTAATAGTCATATTAGGTAAAAACATACACATACAGTAAACAGGTAATATATGCATGTATAAACTGCTGAAGTTATTTTATCTTTGTATTTAGTAATATAACCAACATTCTGAAAGGAAATAGCGCTTGAATGTAAAAAAGGCTCCGTTAAAACTAGCAACTGAATACAATATTACACAATGTTGTTTAAACAAAACAACTTGGGACAATGATCACAATTTTATTTTATTTATAGGATAGACTAACTCGAGTCTCGCGACATCCAACATAAGTTTTAATTAAGAAACTTATAACCGTTGCCATTCCGGTTTAATTTTATACTATGTATTCTTGTGTTTTAATTTCTCCTGTTATGCAAAGTTTAAGAGATGGCGAGACTCGTTTTATTTATTAATTTAAGTGTGATTTCGATAAATAACGAATATTAATAAGTTTTTATTTTAAATGTATATAAAACACAAAAATTGTCTCTACCTCTGTCCGTTATAGACTTTGTAACCAACCGATGTGACTCAAATCAATTTCATTGTAAAGGAAATGATGCGAAAATGGTTTTAGATTAATGATCTCACTCACTCATCACGATATTTGACTTGAAATTTAATTGTCTCCTCTAATTTCTGTGTCTGAATTTAAAACAAAAATTCAAATGTAATTATTATTATTGATTTCGCCTTTTTGAAGTTTTCGCTGTTGTTTTGTGGTTTTAAGGATACAGTACGATTTTAAAATGAAACATTTATCATTAGGAAAAATACGTAACGCAAGGTACAAATGTGTTAGTATGCGTAAATATGTCTAGGATCTTTATTTTTGCTTAGAACAACTTTCAACAAATTACGACAAATTAAAACGAATAAAATTTTATTTTATATTGACACATGTACACGAAATAATGTTCGAAAAGATTAATTACAGGGTTGTAAAAGTACATCACAATAAATACGAAAGTTTTATTAATTTGTTTTCCGGCGTCGCTTTGATTAATAGCAACGGAAATAACGATGTGGTGTGATCTCTCTTTCGTATTGCTATATTTTCCTGCGCTTATTGAAAAATGTTTGAATAGAAGCAGAGATGGTTTTAGGATGTTGTACGGCCTTAATTAACACGACCTCGCAAATCTGCCCGCTGATCATCGCCACGGCAAATATAAAAAGGGATCAAACGTTTGAACGGTATTTAATGGACAGAGATCATGGCCTTTTATACATCCATTAAAACCGTTTACAGATTTACCTCGATTTTGTTTAAAAGGTATATAAAAAAGGGGTTCTCTTTATACATATTTTAGATTAATCGTAACAGATAAATAATATCTAATCTCAAACGAACTTGTGGAAAAAAAACTGCTGTAGTTTTACGAACGTATATATTTTTTTAAATAATACGAAAAATTACCTGTAGGCTAAATAGATATAATTTAACCTATTTTTTCTTCATGTTGAGAATTATTTTACTAATTTATGTCATTTAAGATTTCAAATACTCTGAAGAAAGTTCTTACCGAAAAAAAAATTGAGTAAGTCAATAGTTAACAACCCAGCAACCTCCCTTGCGAGTGGAATTTAGTAAAATCCGTTCTTAGCTGACCTCGACTCGGCGAAGGGGATATTTTTACCAAATTTCAAGTCTCTACCCTTTATGGTTCCAGAGATATCGTGATGAGTCAATAGATATCTGGATATCTCTCATATTTATATAGCGTATATACGAGCGTGTGACAATTCTATACGTTATTCAAAACGATACATTTGCTAGCTTTTTAAAACAGGCCGAAAGATGAATCAATGTTGAAAGAGGAGCTAAAAAATTTTTAAAATGCCAGAAAATTTTATTTATTCAGATATTATTAGTAATAACTATTTTATTTTTCACATTAAATAGATATTCTGGATGAGAGCAAAAGCACTACGAATACCTTTACTTATCCAAATTTAATATAACAAAGCGAAAAAGATATGACGACAGTTACGAGTAGTTACGGAAATAGAATATTTTTTTTTATTACTGACAGGTTCGCGCTTGATTGTAAGCTCACCTAGTTAAATGGTGATACAGTCTACCGCGCTGAAGTGATAAGAAATAATTTACTTCTCATGAAGTCTTCATTGCGTAATAACAGCATGCAATTTTTTTGCTTGGCTGCACGTTTTTGCTGCTAAGGTGTTAACTAGCCACGACCGAAGATCTATCTATGTGTGAAAACCGCATGAAAAAGCATTCGGTAGCTTTTGAATTTATCACGATCTGATGCAGCAGAGGACTTTATATAATGTAAGGATTATTACATTAAGCGCGGATCAACTAGTATACTATATAAAGAGAACTAGAAAGGGAATCATGCCAACAAAGCTTACGCAACTAAATTAAGCGTAAGTAGATCAAATTATACGACGTCAGGGTGAAGGACAGGCCGCAGTTTGTATAACTAAGTGTAAACTATGATTAGCGAGAGATCTGCAAGATTACTCCACTTTACTGCGTTTCCATCGGCGTTGATCCTTGTTTACTTAGGACTTTCTTGGAGTTAGCTCAACCGTCTGTTATAGCCTTGTAACGGTAATACAAATTCCTGACGTAGCCGAATACGTAAGTAAACAAAGTTATAACCGCGACAGTTTAGTGGTTAGGCGTGTCAAATCGCGTAAAGAGTTCAGTTCAGAACTTTTTTTAAAGTGACGTGATTACGTAAAAAGAAATATTTTTCTAAAATTTGGAGTCCATTAGGGACTTTTGCCCACAAGACACTTTAACACCATCGTAACTTCGTGCCATATCTGAAGTCAAACTTTTTTTTATAATTATGACAGGCAAACGGTCAGCTCAACTGATGGAAAGTAATCACCCACGTCCATGGATGCCTGCAGCACCACGGGAACGGCAGAGGCGTTGTCGGCCGAGAAGGTGGGAATTTAATTTAACTACTATACTGGTTTAATGGTTAGTATATTCGACTACAGTCATGAGGTCCTGGGTATGAATCCCGGTTTGGGCAAATAAAAAAATCGTTATTGGTTTTTCTATTAAAAATTTTCTGAATAGTTTCCCGAAGTTGGCGATGTGATCCACCCCCGTGCCTAGGACAGCACGTTAAACCGTCGGTCCTGCGCCTGATCTCTCTTCCATCATGTCGGATTTCCGTCACGTTGGCCTATGAGAGTGAAGGAATAGAAAGTGCACTCGTGTACTATGCCTGCCAATCCGCAGTGGAGCAGCGTAGTGGGTCTATGCTCTAAAAACCCTCTCTCAAATGAGTGAGGAGGCCTGTGCCCACCAGTGGAACGATAATATAGTAGTATAGTAAGGTAAGTAGCAGCAGTACTACTGTAGACCAATTTAGACCATAGCGACTTATCTTTCAATGACTTTCCCTCCGATTTCTAAAACAGATTGAAGGAAGTACTCCTTGTTGTTTTCAGTGTTATTTTCAGCATAGAGTGGAGTTCAGGATCACTGCATTTTTAAAAGACGTTTGCTCTAATCTAAACATTTTACGGCCTCGTTGGCGAAATAATCTAGTCGATTACTCGTTTTGCTAACAAAGGTCATAGGTTCGACTCCGGGCAAGTGGTGCGTCCGTTGATAAGGCTGAGCACATTGTGGCTGAATGACCGGCTTGGGAACCGCAACGTCATCCTCTGGCGTCGCTAATTGGAGGGGATCTATCATTGCCAATTATAATAGACTCAATTCTTGGCAGTGAGGTAGGATGGAATGCATTTGCCTCCTTTCGCCGAGGCTGTCATCTCCTTGAAGTAGGCAGTGGAGAGAGAAGGGGAATGTGATCTTCATGCCCCGCCCCTTCGAAGGAGGAGGCTGGGTGTAAGAAGGAGTGATTTTGAACGTCTCTGCATCCGAAAGTGTCAGAGCGAACGCGTAAGGGAGCCTCTGACACCTCCAACTCAGGTTGATGAGGGCGTCGCTGAGTTTAAGTGGGTATTCTGGCTAATCCAGCGAGTCCCACACTCCCTGCCCGTGCGGTAGGGGCACCTAAAAGAATTTCCCAACAAAAAAAGGTTTATGAGATTGGATTTTGCAATTTATTTGAGCCTGGAGTGGTACGAGGCTTCAGTCGTAGTTGATTACCACACTACCCACAAAAGGTACCACCAAGTAAAACCGCGTTCCGGTGCGACGCTGTGTCGACCCCCGACTTTAAGGCCAGTAAACCCAACGGAAACCTCTTCATCAGTTATTGGGTCCGAGAATCACTCGTTCGTTCCTCTCTGATGAGTCTGATTAAGAGTTTTGCTTGGGCTTATTGAGCCTACTTGAAAATTGAATATTTTATGTTAATTTAGCGTTGTCCAGGACTGCACGCGCATCACGTAGTCCGCGACGGGCGAGTTCATGAAATATGATTTTTATTAATAAGGTGACACGCTCGATGATTATAAGATAAGCCCCACTTTGCATTCCGCAGAGCCTTCGAGCCGCTCCCCATTCTGTAATCTGACAGAACGCCCTTCCCCTTGACGAATATCGCGAGATGCTCTTCAAAGTACTTTGCTTTTGTACGCATATTACAAAAAATTAACTCCTACATATTCAATATAGTCATATTATATTCATTTTAAAATAATTTATAGTATATCAGGTGTATAAAAATAATTGTTCGAAAGTATATGCAACAGACTAACTATATAATTATTAACGATATAATATTGCAAACCAGCTAATATTTGTAATGTTGTGAAAAAAAGTAATTTGTATTACTAATAAAACAAAAAGTGCAGTGGCAAATTAGCATGCCATATGTTATTTGTAAATATTAAAATTACCTAACCTTCAAACGAATTAGCATAAAAATCTCTGCACGACTTTGAGACGCTTATCACACGTTTCAGACGTAAAAAATTTATCCTCATGCGCTTAAAGAAGTTTTAAGCTCGTTGTATAGAAAGAAGCCTTTCCTAATTGATTTTACGGAAACATTTAAAGGCCTTGTATGTAATTTTTTGTAAAATAAATCTAATCAATGCTTTAATATTTGAAAAAAATGTATTAACCTCAAGTGTCGGCCATTAAAATAAATAAATAAATAAATATATGTATATATATACATATATATATATATTCTTTTTTTTCAATAACAATTGAAAATTTTAATAGGAAAAGTGTAAAATAGTAGTAGAACTTTATATCCCAGTAATACTTTGAAAAAGCGTCCTAAATATTTGATATATAATTGTTCTGTAAGGGAACTGAATTCATGTCATTAGGGTATTCCATCAAACATATACTAATATATTTCATGATAGCTTACCCTCTTCTAAAATCTTTCAGCGATTAGTATCAGCAGATCTAAATATCTCTCTATCATTGTAGATACAGTATTCTATCTTACAATATTTATAGATATAATTGTTTTATTCAGTCTCTAAACTTGATATCGTTCGTTTTGTAAGAATACAGCCATAATGACTGGATAACCATAAGGACATGAGTGCCTCATTGGTCTAGTGGTTAGCATATTCGACTACAGACATGAGGTCCTGGGTTCGAGTCCCAGATCGGGCCAATTCGAAATCGATATTGAGTTTTCTATTAAGATTTTCTCAATATTTGCCCGAAGTTGGGAAGTTGGCGGTGTGATCCACCCCCGTGCCTCGGAGAGCACGTTAAGCCGTCGGTCCTGCGCCTGATCTCTCTCCGGTCGTGTCGGATTTCCGTCACACCGGACTATGAGAGTGAAGGAATAGAGAGTGCACTTGTGTACTATGCCTGCCAATCCGCAGTGGAGCAGCGTGGTGGGTCTATGCTCTAAAAACCCTCTCTCATATGAGGGAGGAGGCCTGTGCCCAGCAGTGAAACGTCAATGGGCTGCTACTTACTTACTTACTTATAACCATAAGACATTTTATACAAATAACTTCAATAATTCTTTATATGTAATTATTACATTTAGTGAATTAACTTGTGATATAAATATATTAACATAAAGAACATATGAACATTAATTAAATGGCCCTTCGATGGTAACTTTGATAAATATGAACAATATTATCATTTTATCAAATGTAATTAAAAGATACACAAAATATATCTGTTTGTACGCGTAATGATATTTGCTTCATTATTATATCCTGTCAATTATAACGTCCTGTTATTGTCATCTTGTTTGTGTCAATTGCAGATTTATTGAGCCTGACAGCCTATTTTCAAGCAAGACTTGACTAATTGTATATCTTATATATACAAAAGAGATATCCAGGTATCTATTGACTCATCACGATATCTCTGGATCCATAAGGCGTAGAGACTTGAGATTTGGTAGGAATATTCCTTTTGCCGAGTAGAGGTCAGCTGAGAACGGATTTAACGAAATTCCACCCACGGGGTTACAGGGGGTGTTAACTATTTGTAAAACAATTTGCCTAAATTAATGAAAGTGCTACCCAAAAAACATTTTTATTGCTATCACTTTAGTGCATGACTGTGATCTCATCTGATGGTAAATGATGATACTGTCTAAGATGGAAGCGCTTGCCATACGTCTTTGCTGGTAGGGTGGCAAGTCCTACGCCCGAAGCCTCCCACCAGTCGAGACTCAGACAAATTAGAAAATACTATTTTCTAAACTCGCCCTGCCTGGGGTCGAACCCGGGATCTCTGCTAGCAAAGCGAGTCCTCGTACCACTGCGCCAGCGCTGCCGCCACATAAATATTGTGTTACATAACGTCAAAAGCCATGAGTGATAAGACGAGTGGATTTTTGTTTAGAGAAATAGCGGGTCCGATCCTAGGCAGGCACCGTTTTCTCTTTACAAAACTGAAGCTAACGTGCTAGATTATTCTTACCAATCCATCTTTGTGCTTTCCGATGGAAAAAAACATCATGAGGAAACCTGCATAACCCGAGAAAATTTTTAGCCTGCCAAATGCGGGTATGTGCTCTAAAAACCCACTATCCTATGACTGAGGAAACCTGTACCTAGCAGTGAGGCAATAATGGGCAGCCATTTACATTTACATTTTAAGACAACGATGTTTCCTTCCTCCACGTGTACTCTGATACACGCAAGTCTTTTTTATTACTTGTAAAATCACCGGGCAAGCCAAAATAATGGTGACCCTCGAGAACTATTGAGGCATCAAATAGGCGTCGTTACAGGCAGGAAACAATCATCAAATAAAACAATACAAACATCAAAAACGTACTGTCGTATGGGGCGTCTCGCGGAAGTAGTCGGGGGTCGATTTCCGGCTTACGGAAACTAACAACACGCCGCGGACTCCGTTGTCTAACAGACAACATTATATTCGTGTTGTAGAGTATATAAATTGTGTTTCACTATTACATTTATATTGTTCTTTACTGTGATTCTGTGTATTAAGGAGGCAATTTGTTCGACTGAAAAAGTTTATATTTAGATGGATAAACACTTTTATTAAACCCACATTATAAAATATTTCAAGAAAACTTAAATATTACTTTAGGAACCACAGAATGCAAAAACGGCCTCATTGCATTAGCGATCTCCTAACAGACAACCTTTGGGTAAAGAAAACTGTAAGTGAAAGAAATCAGGTGAAAGTGTGAAGAGAGTCAGACTGGCGTATGTCAATTGGTAAGGAGTTCTTAAGTCTCATTGATTTGACTGTGAAGGTATTGTATTTTGTTTGACAGACAGGAAACTTAAGTAGACTATTTCTACTAGCCCGCAGCTCAAAATGACGTTCAACCTCATCGCCAAGAGTAAGAGGATTGAATTAATTTATTAATTTGTCCATTTATATGATGACGCTGTTATAACTATATACACACATGCATATCTATTTATACACATATAATACATATATACACTAGCCCTCAGACTGCCAGGCCGCATTAAGTGTTCATGAAAGACTACCAAATGTTACGATTTTTATGTTTGCTAATAGTTAAACTATGCAATGTTATCTTTTGTTTATTAAATCAAGACTTTGGTGTAGCGTTATGTTGCGCTAAACTTTGAAATACTGAAAAAATGTCCGCCTCGTATTTATAGTCTCATATCTTAGAAATTAGATGATACACATTATGACTTAAAAAGAAAGAGATGCTTAAATTTTTGATTGTACGAGTTGAGACAGAACTATTGTATCATGTCAAGTGGTAGTTGTTATGCGCAATCTAAGGGTTAGCTGATCCGAGCAACTTAGGCTGTGATTTATGTGTGGAAGAGGTAATTTGTCAATTTAAGACAGGACAGGTGTAAGGTAAATAAATAGCAGCCCATTAATGTCCCACTGCTGGACACAGGCCTCCTCATTCACATTACAGAGGGTTTTTAGAGCATAGACTCATCACACTGCTCCGCTGGGGATTGGCAGGCATAGTACACAATTGCACTCTCATACTTCGATGTGACGGGAATCCGACACGACCGGAGAGAAATCAGGCGCAGCACCGACGGCTTAACGTGCTTTCCGAGGCATGGGGGTGGAGCCCACCGCCAACTTTCCAACTTCGGGCAAATATTCAGAAAATCTTAATATAAATCTCAATATCGATTTTTGAATTGGACAGGTGTAATTTTAATATATTTTATAAACCGAGATATCGTGACGAATGAGTTCTGTTGTAAATAGATGGCCCTGTACATTAAATCGTGTATTTAAGTTTAGATAGAGGAAATAGCGTGGGTCAGATAGTGTGTGTGTATAAATATATGTTCTTGTGGTATTATTACATTTTCCCTCTCGCCGTAGTGGTTATTATTTTTAAACTAAACCAGAAAGCCTCTTATCCGAAGAGGCGCGGGCCCCGAGCATTTGTCAACAAATCACGTCCCCATAGGTTATTATGACTTGCCACTCTTCACGCGCGTCACCTTACGAAATTCAACGCGATTTAAGATTAGGGGTGATATGCCTCATATAAATTATTTATTGGTACGACTTTTTTACCATATAATTATTTATGAACGACGTTTCAATACACTTTCTTCGTAATGATTTTAAGGTCCACAGTTCTGATGAATAAATCATTTTCATACAGACTATCACTTTGGGTTTTTTAAATCTTGATTTCTAGAAGGTTATGTATAATTTTTTTTTAAATCGTTTCAGTAATTTTTAGTAAAACAATAAAGGTATATCGGTGGGTATCTTTGGTGTCTTTGGAATATGAGCTAACTCACCAGTAGCAGGCCCAGTTATAAGGGTTGCTACAATTTTCTTTAGATGGACATTTTAAAATTCATAATATCTTTTGAATGCAACGACCGATTTTAATAATTTAAAAAGTATTTTACATGTCTTGAAACATTTTTTTAATAAAATATCACTTTATAGGATACGGAGTCATACAGAGGTATGAATAATATGGTTTGATTATTGTCGGCACTTTAATTTATGATGTGAAATCGTTTTATTATTATAACTACAGTAGTTGGACATATAGTATCACTGATTTATTTTGTAGATATTAATACGTTCTGTAATATTGCAGAACTATCTTATACTTAACGAAATGAAATAAAATTTATTATTATAAGTTTACAATTGCTTACACTTGGCTCTTAAATAACGTGAGTTACTGGCTCCTGAACTAGATCTAACTGTGTTCCAGGAACTAGTACCCACTCCGCCTATAGCTAAATTTAAGGAAAATTAAATAAAATAAACTATAGTTATGAAATTAACGAATTGGTAATTACAAGACAGCACTTTACTTATTATCTAAGTACCTACGTAAGTTGCAACCCAAATTAATATATATGAGTGTCCATTTGTGCGCGTGTATATTTTGAAGGTGGTAAGTGATGCATGTGTTGTTTATTAGTGAGTGTACCTTACGAATGTGATTCGGTTATTTAATTAAGTTTTCTAACCATAAGTTTAACAATTTTTTTAGGTTAAAGTCGTTAAGTTTGGTAATTCTAGTTTGCCTGAAAACGCCTGATTGAAATGAAACTGACTGAATGAAATGAAACTGACTGAAATGCCTGATTAAATCGTTGTACAAACAAGGTGCTTGAAATGCGTAATGTCTACTAGCGAACTTGCTGTGTACTCTTGGTATGGTGGTTTTAGCTCTCCTTTTATTAGGTAACAATAGGGCAGTTGCCGTTTTATGATATTTCCGGATACAACTAAATATGTATAGTTTACGAACCGAGAGCAGTTTGGCTTTTTTATACAAATCTCTTGTAGAGAACCTAACAGGTAAAGACTTCATTACTTTAAGTACAGTACGTTGGGCTCGTTCTAATTTTAGCAGACAGGTTTTGCAGGCCCCTCCCCAAACAGTAATGCAATAGTTTATTATACTTTGACATATAGCTTTAATATATACTTTTTTGTTCTATCATCCATAGTTTCCGTAGCGCACGCGATTACAGATTTCTGGTTCACACCCTGGGTTACATTAGTGCATTTTTATTAGGCATCCCTATTTTTTGAGAAAAAAATATAGCCTATGTAGCTCAGTGAATATAAAGCTTTCTAATGGTGGAAAAATTTTTGAAATCGGTCCAGTACCTTTTGTGTGATAACTTTACAAATATACATACTTATATACAAAAAACACAAATGTTTTCTCTTTTTAATAATAGTTTATTTAGAGAGACATTATGAAATATTAGTAGTCATTGAATAAACTTGACTTTTACGCTCTTGTTCTCATATGCATGTAAGAAATGTATATGCGTTAATATTTTATCCTTTTGTGCGCAAAATCTCAACTCGCACGTGATCCCTACGGCCGCCTCGACCCCATGACCTGTCTTTTTGTTGTCCTGTCAGCATTATTCTATTTATATTTGACTCACAAACTGACATATCCCGTTTATTTTTGTTAGGATTAAGGCCTAGTATGTGACTTTATTTAAGTATAATAGAATAAAATCTTAATCATAATACCAAATTGTATACACAGATAAACTCTTTAACGGGCTCCACTTTGGCAGTTATATTTCTTCGACAAATCGTAAAGGATTAATTTAAAATGTAATGAGCTATTTTACGAGGTCCAATCTTACATTTACCTTTAATATCAAACAACGACGGACGGCGATGGACAAGATGAAGAAAATATTAAGGAATCGGAACAACACAAATACCACGAAATCTAGACTCGTGAGGACACTTATCTTCCCCGTATTTCTATACGCTGCTGATACGTGGACAATGCGAGATATGGAAAGGCAGAAAATAGATGCTCTAGAAATGTGGTGCTGGAGAAGAATGCTTGGAATTTCGTGGACCGAGTTTGGAACAAACGTCTCAATACTTCAAGAACTCGGACACAAGCAGCGTCTATTCTCTCTAGTACAATCTCGCATTCTGACTTTATTCGGACACGTTTCTCGGCGTGACAACCAGTCCATCGAACGCCTCGTCGTTCAAGGAAAAGTGGAAGGCATCAGATCGCGTGGAAGTCACCCACTCGATGGATAGACCAAAACAAATCTGCACTGGGAGATTCAATGAACGAATGCAGCAGGATGACCTCGAACAGGGAAAAATGGCAAGCGGTCGTCATGCGCATAACATCTGCCCACTCCGTTGCTTCATGACGATCACAACCGCTCTGTCAAGAGCAAAACGAGTAAGAAGATAGAGAGCTATTTTTATAAGGTCGAACCCTTTTCAAAAAAATAGAGCGAATTTGTAAAACAAAGACTGTTTTTCTTAAGTATTTATGCGTACCCCTTTCCGAATCAAATTCAAAATATACAAAACGTACTATAGTTATATACACTCAGTTATAAAAAAATAAACTTTAGGATCACTGTTGATCCAAAAAAACATATGCTCTTATACTCTTAAAAACACATATCTAACCCAAAGGTGACATTGTAGAAAGTCGCTGTTTTACCTTGTTTCTGTTTTATGTTTCCTATGCGATGTACAATAAGTGTGCAATAATTAATCTATCTATCTATTTAATACAAAAATTAAAGCAAATATTGTTGAAGGCGCATCAAAGTAATATTAATAAACAGTTTATTGCAGTCAAGACCTAATATCGGGTTGTACAAACAGTTTGTCTAACTGGACAGCGCTCGCGGCGTGGCCAACATCAAAGTGGGCTACATAAACATCACATCGGAATCCAACAGAGTTCAGTCTCTGCGTAATGAACAACATGTTACGTGATTTTAAATTTTAATAAGACACAGGTAACCGTTTCTAATATAAAATTATTAAAAAACATACGCGTCTGGCTGTTCGCTTTTTTATATTTATCGACGCACAGATTGTTAATTGTTTTACAATGGAATCGGACTTGACATTTCGAGGTTGACAGCTGACATAACACTGAGCGCTGGGGTGGGGGCCATTATTGGTTCGGATTTCATAGGGTGCGCACGCGCCCACGTGTTCTGGTCGATTGTTTTAAATCTAGTTATACTTTGTTAATTATCTAAAATTAAAAGTTTTGATTTATTATAGTGAAATTAATAAATAAGGAACTAATTGTATCGTGGAATATTTTATTGAAATACCCGACGGTGATCTCCTCGCCCGACTACCCACGTTATGGCAGACAAAACCCAAGATTGTGGCGATTGTATATTTTTCTTATTTATTTATTTATTTATACTTTAGTGTACACCACACAAAGTAATTATACATTACGAAGGAGACTTAAACTATGTAAATTAGCGACGGACAAAAGGCGGTACCACTTTAAAGCGATTTCTTCCAGACAACCTTATTTATTTTTATAATTCCATGAGCTGTGTAAGTTTTCACCAAATAAATGTAAACAATTAGTTAATATTTTGAGCAACTGTTTTCACAACAGGTGTCATCCACTATCTAATGAACTATTAAAAATTTTTACAACATATACACTACCTGGGGTGTCTGTTAACTAATGATAAGAATTGAAAAGTTATTATATCTTTTAAAGCCAAATATAAAATGTTTGCTTCTAAACCCTATGTCAATAAATGAAATACTTTACAAGTACGCTAATCGAAGCCTGCAATATAATGCCAATGTTAAAATATTAGCATGTTTTGTACACGTTTCTCATGTATAATTACGAAATTTCTTATCAAATGGTTATTAATTGAACCAATCAAGTAAGTAGGCAATTAAAATCCCACTTCTGTGCACAGGCCTCATTCATAGCAAAGAGGTATTTTATAGCATAGACCCACCACGCTGCTCCACTGCGGGTTAGCAGGCATAGTGCACAGGCGTATTAGCTAACACATGTGCATTTTCTAGTCTTTCACTTCCATGGTACGGTAGGACGGCAATCCGACACGACCGGTGAGAGATCAAGCGCAAGAACGTTAGCTGAACGTGCTCTCCGAAGCAAGTACATCGTTAACTTCCAATTTCGGGCAAAATACTTAGAATTTCTTAACGGAAAACTCGATATCCATTTTTCAATTCACCCAACGCGGAAATTGAACCCAGGATCTCATGCCTGTAGCCGAAAAAGCTGACTATTAAACCATTGACGCAACCAAGGAAGTTTCCGAACCTTATATCTATAAATACCAGTCTCAAAAATGTTTTTACTCGTGATCATTAGAAAGGGAACACGGTTTAGACCACTAAACTCACTGTCTCACTTCACTATTATTCGCGATTGATTAGAGATTTAGCAAACTACTTTTTTATCATTGCAGATGGTCACTAAATGTGTATTTACTCATATTTTCTTGGCAACGGGAACTACATGAGACACAACGCGGGCTAACACCTAGTAAATTAAAATTGAAAGTCTTCAAAAATTTTGGCTTTATAACGAGACAAATGTAAAATTTTTGGCAAGTGAATAATTGAAAGTTTTAGTAATGATTTAATTTTAACTCCCTCTGTACCTTGATGGAGTGGAGGTGTACGAAGCAGAGCAGAAAGGGAACAACGAACATAAGAAACACTGTAATATATCTTAAGATAAATTTTAAGAATCCCTGTCTTTCTTTTTTCTTTTTCTTTATGTGCCCCTCCTACTAACGAAGGTTGGCAGTCAGTTGTCCATATTTAACTTTGTACCTCGAGGCTAAATAGTTAAGCGGCACTCGCGATCCTGGTCCACTCCCTGATGTTGCGCAACCAGGACTTCCTCTTGCGGCCAATACGCCCTCTTGCCAGCCACTTTGCCCATCATTATTACAGATACGCAACCTTCTTCCTTTTTACGGTCTTCCAAAGTTCCCACTGACAATCCATTCGTCGCAAGACCTCTTCGTTGGCAACTTTATGGGTCCAGCTGATTTTGAGCATGTGTCGGTAGGCCCACATCCCAAATGCTTCTATACGTTTTCTGCGATCCTGTATATCGTCCAAAGCTCGCATCCGTATAGAAGTATACTCGTATGCCATATATACTAACAAAGGAGACATTTACGTAACGTCATTTTAAAGTTACGGTTAGAAAGTACCTTTTTCGTGCTTTGAAAAGCACTAAGGGGCGACTTCTATTTTTTTTTTTCATTTATTTCAATTTCGCTATACCAATCTTCAGTCATCCAAGTGCCAAGATATTTATACCTTTGCACTATCTCCAGTACTTGGCTAGCAACTCTAATTTTCGGATCCATGTTAACATTATGAGATACTCTTTCATAATGTTAGATCTCTCTTTTTAACCAACTTAAAAATAGGATCTAAGGAGGAGGTTATCAATACGTCTGTATTTTTTTTCCTCATAACTTTCAACTGGGTAAACCGTTCTTGATGATTCTTTTATATGAAAAGTGGTGCTTGTCGTAGGGTCCCATTTTTTTTTTGGTTTAGTTCTGATGACAGCATCCTTGAGAAAATCGTAGAAGTCTAAAATTTGCATTAAGCATGAGCGTGACAAATGGACGAATAACTCAATATAACAACTACCGATTTCGATGAATCGTTTTTTATTGAAAAGGATATTCTATAAGAAATGTTTGATCATAGTTCGGTTAGGTTTTGATCATGGAAGCCATGAGAACGTAACGGAACTCTTCAATTTTTAGGAGCAAATTAATGATTCTTGGCAGAATCTTTTATAGGCTATCCGGATATTAGAGTCACCTATCGTAACGTGGGCATGGTCAAGTGATTGTCGTAATCAAATACGATGATCAATGGAACTCCATTTGTAGAGAATATTTAACTGTCTGTAATCAAATTGCAATGAGCTTACGTTTGTTGCTGCATTGCAATATTTATAAGGAGTATTATGTGTGAAGCGATGGTGGTCGATTGGGGGGGAGGGAAACTTTTGCATATTAGTGATGAGCTCGAGCTCATCATTAGCATATAAAAGAGGCATGCAACATATGAGGTTACGGGTTCGTTCCCAGGTGCGGCGGTACTAATTTAAATTTAAATTTATCAAGTCGTTTCATTTAAACGGTGATGTCTCATAAAAATAATAGAACTCCTTAAGAGTCTATCAAATTATTACGATAATATAATGTAAGTACCAATATTATTATACAAAAGAAACGGTTTTGAAGGCGGTTTTCTTTTTTGTTAAAATTTTTATTTATTTCTGTCACTTATTTGTTTCATCAATTTTCAAATTACAACGATGCTAAAGAAGTTTACACTTCAAAAATGTAGCAAATTGATACTAACTTGTATGAAGAGCCAGGAGGTAACAAGTGCAAGACTGCTGTACTGCCCGTTGAACCGGTAGTGGTAGGCGTAGAACGAGAAGTGGTACAAATAGAAGAACCTGTTGACAAAAGATATAAAAAGGGTTTATTATTTTATTAAAAATAAATATTGACAGTGTTAAATATCATTAAAGCCAGACCATTTCAATCATATTTTGATAACACTTGCGATTTTCATGATTCATAATAAACCATTTTATAACACTTAAAAAGAAAAAAATACTAAAAAGGACACTTAAATTATTTAAATTAGTAACGGCGGTTAAAAGGCGGTCTTATCACTTTAAAAAGCGATTTCTTTCAGAACCTGAAGGAAGGAGACTTACTAAAGAGTGTAAAGGTAGGTGCCGAGAATAATAAATACATTACATACATACATAAATATATATAAAAATGGAATACATTTATCATAAATATAAAAAAATAATAAGTAGGATTTAATAGATTTCTTCAGCGTTCATGTAGAAGGTTTTCATGTATCAACACTATTAAAATATAATATCTACATTCTAAAAATATATCCCTACTAATATATAACTCACGCTATATATATCGTACATCTTATTCAAATTTTCAATCGTAGAAGAAGCTACAATTGTATTCATCCAGTCAATTACAAAGATATTTTTTTTCAATTTTTCGTGGAAGACACTTCATGGTGAAAGAGGTTTCTAAAATATTTAATTCATTAGTTAAATTTATATTGCGAATAATGATACCACGTCGTCTAGTCGATCAAATCGGTGGAACGGTTCTTCATTTATCACATTTCTTTAATAAGTGAGCCAAACGTCCTGTCGTTCAGAAATAAAATTAAATTTAAAAGAATACTTCAGTGTTTTTTTTTTCATTTGTTTTGACATCCAACAATTTCTGTTCGCAACTATAAAATTTTTTGGACTTTGGCGGGAATATGGGCGCAATTGTCCGGTTATTATAATTACGAATCCTTTTAGTTTTAACCACTTCTTACTAAAGTCAAAATATTCTGGAATTATCATTTAGCTTTTTCATTTATTGATTCCAGGGCAGTACGAAGTATGCCGGATCAGCTAGTTATTTTATGAAAAATCTATTTAAGGTTGTCGATAGTATTAGGATTGTTATAATTTCTTATATTTCATATTTATCGGATACAAGGCGAGCAAAAGGTTATTAGACAAATCGACTAGATCCTGTTACTCGCAGCAACAAGTATTCTACCGGCCAAGGGGGGACGTGTGGGCATATCGAATACCGCCTCCCTTACGGGTGTTGAGACCAACATATGATATTTCTAGCCTTTAGATTTATTTTATACTACTCTGAATCATATAATTTAAGAGGACTTTAACTAGCGTTGTTTTACGCTTGGTAAGTATGACATATATTGTAATATATCATAATGATTTAAAGAAAATATTGACAAAATCGTTCTTAATTGAGCATCTACAACTCTAAAGGAGTCATGTCAATCGGGTGTACAAAGAGTAAATGCTTATTTATCTTACTAAAAGAAATAATACCATCCTTTAATCCACTGAACACAAGCATACAGAAGTTTTTTTCCCACATTTTACTAGCAAGAATGTTGAACATTTATAATCAAATGTCATTATATTTAATAATAAGAAAACATTATGACGTACTTTACACTTACATTTATGGATTTGCTTATGGTAAAGGAACGCAAACTTTCAACAGGTATATCTTTCTTGAGACAGCGACAAATAACTGTTGTCAAAGCCTTCTACGAGGCCAGACCAGTGAATTTTGAGTTTATTCGGAACAAATAAACAATCAACTCGCTTCTCTTTAATATATACTTATATCTACATAAATCTTTTTAAAAGAGCAACGCAAGCCCAACAAGAATACTGTGAGGCCAATAGAGGATCGTATATTTCAGCCATTAGCTTCGTTATCTCCTTATTTCGGATAAATTCCCACTGTACGGAACAAGCGGTGCCTTGGAAAAGGGGAAACGTCACCTCGTTATCTGAAAAGGTTGCAATGTTATTTGAAATCGATATTCACTGAGAAACATATTTTTCTTTGGCAGCTATAGTGTGGGCACGGGAGTCATTGCATGTTTCAAATAACAGTAACTCAGACGTTATTTATTATGATTCGAATAACTGACACTTTATCAAGTTATAGATAACTTAGTTGAATAGTTAATTTATCATAGACTAGTATTCTCAGTATGTATCTCTTTATAAAATGTATGTATTTTAACGTGTATGCATTAATCTGTACTAATTTTTGTAGGTAAATATGTGTTAAGGGACACCACTCCCTAGAGCTGTAATTATATGCCTAGTAGAAATCGCTAATAAGCGGTTAGGTGCATTCTTGTAATTTTTTATTTATTTTTTTGCTGTATTACTCGTTTCAAATTGATTCATATTAACTACCAGTAGGTATTTATATACTAGATCCCTGTATTATTATATTTCTGTATTAATTTCTTATCAAATAAATGTATTTGGGGCAAGTTATATATAGTTTCATGAATTACACGACAATTCTCATTATATTGTTGTGATTTGATTTCTATAATATTGGATACGGTAATGGTATATAATCCACGTCACATTGTGTGAAGAGCTCGGAAAATATCATATTATTTTGAAGATATATTTTTGCTTTAAGGAAGTAGCTGTAGGTTCATTTTAATTTTAAATGAATAGAGTATACTTTTGCGGTTAATTAAGTTATATAATCATTAAATACATAAATGCCGCTTCAAGTAGGACTGGAACATATTTAACTTTACTCAGTGGAATTAGGAATCAGCGCGACTACTAATAATGGGTAACAACTTAACGCAATGACCGTTATTTAAGTTATAATCGCAACTCGGCACGAGCATAATATCTGTACCGTGATAAATAACGGATGTTAAAGTCAATTATGTCATGCCTAGTAGGAGGATGTTCCTTTATGCGATGACCTTTTTTTTGTAAGTGCAAAAGCTCACATGAAGGTGCTTTTTGAATTATAAATAGGTATCAATTAGTGGATGTATTTTAATGTGTATCGGAAAATATGTTCTTTTATAAAAATACACTCGTATTTTTCATTTCACAATAAGAAAAATAAGCTGCTTGTAAAATCGCAGCAAAATATGAGGCATTGTGTGATACCTCAAAAGGCATTACTAATTGGCCGCTTATATAATATTATTGTTACAATATCATTTGTAATCGTTAGTGCAAAACTAGATTTATAATATTATAAATACAATTGGAATATAATATTATAAATACAATGACTTATTCTTGTTTAGAGACAAGGAGTGTCAAGGAATATCATACTTATAAGACAGGGAATTTCATAGAGCCAAATTTAATTTATATACTAAGTTCTAATTTCTTTATCTTCGTTTATTTTAAATTCGCTTAGTCTCGCTATAAATATATTGCTAATGTGAATAGTCTTCACGAGACAGACTGCCTAGTGTGACTCGTGAATACCACTGACAATCACGGACAACTTTTCTAATATTCAATATAGCGTGTTCAAAATATTTAGAAACAGATAGATATATAGATAGAAAACCTACATTACACATAGAAATTTGAAAATCCAAAATAAAAGTTAAAACATTTAGAGTAAAAAGCTTCAGAACAGCTTCATTGCTTTAAGCAACCTTTTCGAAATTAAAATCTTGTAAGGAGATATAAAGGTAGCGTAACAATTAAAAAAACTAAAATTAGTATTTATTATAATACAATATTATTTATAATACATATACAAAGGTTTTATTGTGATATGTAATGTTCTTTTAAGCGACTTTTTAAAATAATCAATGATTCCGAATGTCGAATGTATGGCAGAAGGAAATTGGAACAGACTAATATTAAACAAATATGTTCAATGAAGAGCATTCGAATGAATTATGAAATAAAATAAAATTAACACTGCAATCCTTTGATGTAAATACATATTAGAGAAAAAATGTTGCCAAAGTTGTCAATACATTTACAACCAAGAGAGCTAATTATAACGAAGCCAGGCGAACGTATGGCGAATAAACGTACGTATTTGAATGTTAACATGAGCACAACAGTCGCTAATTAGTTCCAGATTAATTCCATCGTATCCCCTGTGCGAGGATTAATACCGTATAAACAGTAGGGATGACACTACGACTTTAAAATAAACATTAAAAACAAGCAATATAAAATATTCCGAATGAGTGTATAAAAAAAACTCCATTAAATTTTTTTTTAATTGTTGATAAATTAATGTAAGTGATGATATAGTCTAAAATGCACCTGCAAGAACCACTAAAAACAACATCAGTAGCAGCACATTAATATCGCATTGCTGGGCACAGGCCTCCTCACTCATAAGAGAGATGGTTATATGAGCATTGACCCACCACGCTGCTCCACTGCGGTTTGGCAGGTGTAGTACACAACTTCTGACTTTATTCTTTCACTCTCATAGTTCAATGTGACGGGAATCCGACACGACCGGAGAGAGATCAGGCGAAGTACCGACGGCTTAAAGTGCTCTCCCAAGCACGGGGGTGGAGCACACCGCCATCTTCCCCAATTCGGACAAATATTGAGAAAATCTTATTAGAAAACCAAATATCGATTTTTGTATTCGCCAGACCCGGGGCTCGAACCCAGAACCTCATATCTGTGGTCGAAAATGTTAACCAGTAGACCAATGAGGCACTCCACATCAAGTTTCTGTTTATAAAAAAAGAAACTAACATGCTTGATGTTAATTTCAATCCATCATTGTACTTTTCGGTAACGGAAAATATTTTGAAGAAACCTGCGTATTCCGGGCGTAATCCTGGGGTATGTGTAACCTGCCAATCCGCGGTGGAGTCGCGTGATGGTTCTGCTCTTTAAAAGCCACTTTCCTATGAGTGAGAAAGCCTGTCCCAAGAACATTAATAGACCGTTAGTACCCTATCTCACCCTAATAAGGATACGACTTCATTAACGATTTAAAATTAGAGCAAGATAGGGGACTGTGGGCTAATAGTAATAATTAAAAAAAAATACAAATATCGTTGAAATACTTTTTAATACTCTCCAATGAGAGTTATATTATGTTAGAGATGAAATATATGTTATTTCATACATTCATTAGACCTACCTACCTACGTTAAGAAAGCATAGAAAACAGTAACAAAGTAATATATGTGTCACACACTTTGACGTGATTTACAAAGGGTGAAATTATAGAATCACATTAAACTCATTTATTTTAATAAATTTTATGTATTTCCTTGTGGGCGTTTCAACGTATGACTTGACAAAGGCAAAAAATTTTAATATAACAACTAAAATGGAATTTAATATTAACAAATTTGAATATGTGACAACCCTAGGCGCCGTTACTGAGACCGAATGTTATCCGGCTTTGAGTCAATAAGTGTAAAAGCACACGAATAATCTATTCAAGGAGATAAAACCGTAAAATAAAATCATTCATGGAACTGTCAAACAAATCCCGTGGACTTGTATTTTTTAGTAACATATAGGTTGAAAAAAAATACTAATTAAACAAAAAGTTTATTAGTAAACAACAAATAAATGAATATAGCAATTTCCTACTACGCGTAAAGGATGCTTAAAAAATCCCCATATATTAACAGCATTTTTTTCACCAAACTTATGCACTTTGGTGAGTATCTAACTAAAATAGATTCACTAGATTTTTTAGTGAAAATTGAAAAATGAATGTCCAAAGAAAAACATAGATAAGAAGTTTCTATATATTATTTTATTATATACTAGCAGCCCGTCCCGGCTTCGCACGGGTAGACATAAATAGGTACAGATATTTAAGTTATAAGCATGATAATTAAAACGACCGTAAATTGACAAATATTATGAAATAGTATGATTCCTAATACTAAAACTCAGTAGCTCTGAAAGAACTTTTAAGTGAAGCATAAATGTGTTAAAAAAAACTCGAAATATTCAATGTCGCTTGCGTCCACTGCGTAAGGAGCCGACCGGCTACCTAGTACATCATAATGCACCCCCTTCTCCCCCACTGCCCCTCTCTCGTCGAGTTAGTATTTTTATATTAATTTCATGATATCTTTTGAATGGAATATACGATTTCAATAACTCAAAAAGTTATCATCAGGTATTGAGACAGTCTTGAATATTAAATTATTTATTTGGATAAAAATTTATAAATGTCATGGATAGCACGGTCTGATTTTGATCGGCATTTCTATCAATTTGTTAAATGTAAAAAGTAGTTATAGTGACTTAACTACAATAGTTAGACATATGGTCTCCCAAAGATTTTTGTAGATATATTCTATAATATTGTCGAACGTTTTTTTGTCCTATCATTTATATCATAAAGACATTTTATGGCTAACTTTTTTAGACCTTCGGTTGGTTTTAATAGGAATTTCTAAAGATTTCTATAGTAATCTTTGTAATGAAAAAATAATTACTAAAATAGGTCCAGTACTTTTGAGTTTATTCGTTACATACAAAAATACAAATCTTTCCTCTTTATAATATTAGTATAGATATAAGTTTATATATAATATAAGTTTATTTATGTATAAAATGTTCGCAGTGGTTTAATTTATGTAACAATTTTTAGACCAATGCAAAAATATATTTTATTGCTGACAGGATAGCGCTAGTTCTTATTCTCACCATCTCAGATTGTAGCGCTCTAACAACGGTAAGAGGTGATTGACCACTTATGGTTGGTTTCTAGACAGCAACGTATAGGAACTAAATTTTTTCTTGATGGCAGATCTGTGCTAAGTTGGTAGCTAGCCACGGCCGAAGCCTATCACCAGTCTTATCAGACAAATAATAACTGCGCTAACGAGGCCGTCAAAAAAACTAGAAGGAAATTAAGAATAAATATTGACGAAAGTGTTGAATGAACGAAACACCTTTTTACGTGAAAAATATCTAGACACAAAAAGAATTAAAAACTGTTTTTACAAATCCCCCAAAAGGAATGGATGTACAAAAGACGAAACGAGGTGCTAATGTATTCGGGGTGGCTGTTTGTAAAGCGTTTTCAACAAAGATGAAAAAGACCACCGTATAAAATAGTTCTTAAGCAACAATTTCACGGACAGATCGTTTCCGGAATAATTTAAAAGAGGAGCAAAGACGTTAAAGGTGATCTTTCGTCCACTGCTAAGCTGCTTTCGAGGCGTTGAGCCTTTAAGCGACATCAAACGAAACACTATATACACAGTAAACATACGTGGAAGTAAACGCAATGTTTTCCAAACGTTATTTCGGCACATAAATATTTTATGGAGCGTTTTAATAGAAATGTAAATGATTTTACGTGACGCTAAGGCTTATGATGTGCTTGATATTAACGGTGTTTGAGGTTAAAACGTTATTCGAAGAGTAAAAACTTAGTATGTTCTAAAGATCACAGAACAAAGGTAATATACATAAATCATACATAGATAAATAAGTAAAATTGAAAGGGGATAAAATAATAAACTGTATAAAACAAGTATTTTTTTAAATTTTGGGTCTCGGTATGTTTGTTCCCGCTAATTTCTTACACCGACCGATTTCGACGTAAGTTTTAAGGAATAACTTAGGTTACATTTATTTAAGAAAAAAAAAGTGCATGCGTACAAAGTTCACATACCAGTAGTAAAACTTCTTCCGAGACTTAGAGGGACGGGAAAAGGAGATATGTAAGTAATTTAATTGTCATTAAAATTTTAAAAGTGTCGAAAATTAATACAAATGATTAAATGAATCTCAATTGCCGAATTGTAAATTAAAATGTCACGTGCTTTTGTCAATATTAGAAATTATAATTTTTTTTATTTTTGAAAAATGAGTATATTAAATTATGAAATTACGAGTGGCAATTTAAAATGCCACATGTTATTTATAAATGTAAAACTACCTAACCTTCAAACGAATTAGCATTAAAAACGCTGCACACCTTCATGTTTCATCCGTAAATTTTTTACCGTCATTCGCCTAAAAAAAGCTTCTCTTCAAAAAGGCATCAGGAATTACGCAGAGAACAGTCTGTTTATATACTGTAAAAAATTTTAAACCTACAACATTAGAAAAAAGTCCTTCAACGCGTCGGTCTATTTGTTCGTGATAGATTCAAAAAATACTAAACTAATGTAGACGCTGTGTTAATCAATAGATAGAGTGATTATTGAAAAAGGTTAAGGAATATGAAGCGTCAAAGTTTTGTACAAATTGGTATATAAGAATGATAGTTACGAATGTCTGAGAAAATCTAGCCACAAGTCGATATTTCTTGATGTAGGTGAAAAGTACTTTGAAAAATACCTTTACATTGAAAATAGAGGTAACGTTAATAAAAACGTGTTAAAAAGCACGTCATCTGATATTGACATTAATTTGAATTTTTAATTTTTTCATACGCAAAATAACTTGGAAGCGGCACATAAAAGGCAAAAGGGAATTGACGCCGTCATCGTATAAAATATGAAAAGTCGAGAATGCCCATTTACAATTTCCCTTATTACATCAAAATTATTCAGAGGTGGCCGAGGAGGGGCGAAGCTGAATCTTGTTGAACTAACTCAGTGCGAAATCACTTTCTCCTCGGCCTTTGATCTCGTGCGCCAAAGGAATGTTATTCAGTAAAAACATGCAAATTCGATAAAGCATAACACAATATTAGGGATCAGCTGCCGACGGCTTCGCGCGTTCCGCAGCGCTGCCGACATTGGTGGACATTTCGCATTTGTCCGATACCCGTGTTACAACATAGACATTGTAACGACGCCGAATATCTGTTCTAGAAATGTTTACTATTATTGTTTACGTTATGTGTAGCGGTATTAATACATATAAACATAGCATCACGCCTCATTCTCATAGGGGTAGGCAGATACCACGTCCACTTGCCACGATTCTTGCATATCTTTTTCGCTTCTTTCATTCTCATTAAACCTTTCGTACAAGTCCGTCGGTTTAGAGTATTCTTGACCCTTCTATTCTGGCCCTTATTTAAAATGCCCTGTATTTGGTCTTGGTCTTCCCCTTTTCAACTTTCCCATTCACTCTTGACTCATAAATCCTTTTTGTCAGTCCCCTTTCATTAATTCTCTCTACGTGCCCAAAGCATCTAAAGGTAAGGTAAGTAGCAGCCCATTAACGTCCCACTGCTGGGCACAGGCCTCCTCGCTCATATGAGAGAGAATTCAAAGCATCTAAGCAAAGTTTAAATTAAAATTGCATTGATAATTCTTAATAACATTATGAATAGTAAAAGATAAGGTAAGTAGCACCCTGTTAAAGTCCCAAAGCTGGGCACAGGCCTCTTGTCTCACAGGAGAGAAGGTTTGTAGAGCACTGCGGGTTGGCAGGCATAGTACACAAGCGCACTCTCTATTCCTTCACTCTCATAGTCCGTTGTGATCAAAATACGGCACGGCCGGAGAAAGATCAGGCGCAGGAGCGACGGCTTAACTTGCTCTCTAAGGCACGGGGGTGGTTTCCAAGTTCAGACAAATACTGAGCGAATGTTAATAGAAAACTCAATATCGGTTTTTGGATTGGCCCGATCCGGTAATCGCATGTCTGTGGCCGAACATGCTAACCACTAGACCAATGACGCAGTCTTACGCTTACATCTCTATATGTAAATAGTAACTGTAACCAAAGAATCGCGCGTCAGATTAATCACAATAAGATGTTTCTTTTGTATCGCTTAGAGAATAATATATAATTTCACAAAAACCAAAATTGACGACCTGTACGTATAAAGAGTCACGTATAAAATTATTATTTTGTAAGACAGTATTTCAAAGATGAATTTTTTATTTATTACTGTACTAACCTTTGTGCTGATGACATTTAGACACGCATGAGGGTAAAATTTTTACGAATGAAACGCATGATTGGCGTCACGAAGATGTGCAGCGTTTTTATGCTCATTCATTGGAAGGTTAGGTACTTTTAATATTTACATAATAAAAATTAAATAACATGTGGCATTTTAAATTTCCACTCGTCATTTAATAATTTAATATACTATTTTTCATAAAATATAAAATAAATTTATTTCATAAATCCTGTTTTCTAAATTTTAAATTAAAAACCAAATTTAATTAATCATTTCTAATATTGACAAAAATACGTGGCTTTTTATTTACAATTCACCATTTGACATTTCAATAAATTATTTGTATCAAAATCGCCATCAACATATCTTCCTTTTTCCCTCCCTCTAAGTCTCGGAAATCTAACGTTTTAGATTTGTATAAATATAAGCAAGATTTAAAAATTAGTTTGGCAAAAAATTTTCACAACTGACATGTGTATTTTATACGCACGCACGTTTAATTTTTTTAAGTTTCATGTTTCAAAAGCTATATGATTTCAAAATAACCCGAACTAGGTGAGTAGATATAATCATTGAAATTACAGAAACGCCGAAATATCCGAATTTATAGACAGTTCGACCTTGCCATTTTTAAATTTTTAAATAAAAACGACATATTCATTAACGAAGTACACGTTATATGGTCTTAATATTATATTCCAACGAAGCATTAGTTTAACGAAAGCCTAGCTGTTGGAAGGTTAACTGTAGAAGCAGCTTGATTAACTACAGCACAAGCTAACAGCACAACATCAAGTTTTACAATCGAAAAATGTTTGCCAAAGAAATATATTTTCTTAATTATCTAAGAATGGACACGTATTAAGTTTTAGTGAAAGACAATAGTATAAAAACAAACTGTCTAGCAAATATAGCGTATAGGTACGGTGCCATTTTGAGATAGAATTTGAATCGAAAACAAAAATAACTTGAAGACAGGAACCCTGAAATTTTCGGACGGTGCTTAAACCGTGATAATATTAGTTTTATTTTATTTGGGAAACAAATTGTTTTATAAACAAAATAGATAAAATATAAACCAATAAACTTTCCACTAAAAACCCTAACAAAACAGAGTTATAAAAACAAATGAATGAAAGTTACTAATGTTATCTACTACAATGGCTATGATATCCTTCTTTAATAATTAATAATACATCAAATTTATATAAAAATTTTATTAAATTATAATTTACACTTTAACTCGTGAAAGAAAACCAAAAAATTACGAATTCTAAAACTCGCTTACAAATCTCTCAAATAATGATAGATTTTAACAATACTTATAATCAAGTTTTTATTTATTTTCTATTTAATTTATGATATATAATGGGATCGTCTTTTAAAAGCGAGAGTGTACTTGTATAAAAAACTGATGCCTTTCTAAGTTACTTTGTTATTTTTTCATTTTGCGTGTAAAATGTGAAATAATTGGGACAATACGACAAAAGTCTGAGTATTAAGTGTAATATCCCTTAAAGATAATATACTAACAGTTTTGATTAGTAAAACATTAACCATCATATGAGAATAAAAACACAAAGGAGAGCATATTCGTCTTAAAACCTGAGTGCTTTTTATTTGTGAATATTTCATGGCATTCAAGTCTAATTGTAATGGATCGCAAGAAATTGAATTTGCTACGAAATTACGTTACGCTTAGCCTCTTAAGGTAAATTGTTTTTAAAATAATATTTTACTGTTATACTCAATTTCTTGTGTATATTTTTTTATGTTTCTCATATTTTTTTGTATGTCGTTGGTTTAACGGTGAGTAATTATTAGCTACAGATCGCGAAATGGCTAATTCGAGTGCCCGGTCGAGATTGCAATGTCAAAATTTGATTTTTCTCAATATTATGTATGTGAAAAATCGTACTATAAAGTAAACATGTAAAGACAGGTAAAGAAAACAAGTTTTTCTCAATATTATATAAATACTACACTTACTAAATTCAACTAATTTAAAACGTAGTAAATTTGAACCGAATGGTTTATATTGAAAAGAGTAATTTTGACGGCCTTGCATAAGGTAAATGTATAGTAAGTAGTAGCCTGTTGACGTCCCACTGCTGGGCATAGAAGAGAGGGTTATAGAACATAGACCCACCACGCGACTCCACTGCGAGATGGCAAGCTAAACAAATGCCAGAAATACTCTAGGGATATACAGATTTCCTCACGACATTTTCCTTCACCGAAAAGTACAATGATGAAATGGAAAAAGTCAAGTCTTACCAACTATTAATGGATTGTAATGTATATGAGAAATTTATAAAATATTCATATATTTGGTGTATCTTCAGAAGCTATCTACAGCTATTATAAATAAAGTTAACTCTATCTTCATATTTACCTAACAAGGATTTCAGTTTCATAAAAGGATAGCTGATCAAAAGCCATGGTATAAGTAAAAAACGGGAACAACGGATCCTTCCATTCTCTCGGTTTTATAAACTATTACGAACTATAATATTACGAACAGAGTTCTGCCGGAGGTGCACATCGCCAACAGAAATTTATATTTAATGATGAAAACCAAAACTTTGAAATTCGCTTTTGTGCATCCAAACAGTAATCTCTACGTATTAAAAAATTATTACTGCTGTTCCTATCCTGTCTGTGGTTAGACTAATAGTAGAAATTGAAAAAGCAGATCTATTTTGAAGTATCACCATGATTTTGAAAATTGAAACCAGTTTATTATATACTTTACTAGCTGAACCCGTGACTTCGACAGCGTGGAATATTTTTTTGGTAGCGTTTTCATTAATTTAGGCAATTTTTTTTACAAATAAGAAACATACTCGCACTGCCCTTTGAGGATGGAATTTCCTAAAATTTACTTTTGATAGTTTTCATTATGTCAAAAAAAATATCTGACCAAGTTTTACATACCATAAAAGATTTAAGAAGTTTAAATTTTTAAAATGAACACCCCCGCATACCCCCCTGCGGGAGTAACTTCGTAAAATCCGTTCTTAGCTGATCTCTACTCGGCAAAAGGAATATTTCTACCAAATTTCAAGTCTTATGGTTCCAATGATATCGTGATGAGTCAATAGATATCTGGATATCTCTTATATATAAAGATTATACAAAATTGATTCTTGATAATGAACAGACACATGGCCATACGCCACTAGGTTCTTTTTGTAAAATTTATGTACCTGATTGTTGCATAAAATTCATTAGTATGCTTTCTGGTAAACGAATATTCCGTGAGGAAACCTGTATATATTTAGAGAAATTCTGGGATATATGTAGCCTACTACTGTAATCTACAGTAGAGCAGCTAGGTAGTTGTATGCCCTAAAGATGATTTTTTTCTATTCGTTAGGAACATATAGCCAGTAAAGGGGTTGATAAGCATTTTTTTCACGCCTGGAAATAATTTTACCCCTGATCAGATCTAAAATCGGGAGAGTGGGACTCGCTGATGAGCCAGAATATCCACTTAAACCCAATAATACATTTGCCATGCTTAAGTCGAGCACTTTTCGTTGGAGGGAAGATGGAGCAATGCTCACCGACGAAAGGGAATAGAAGGCAGTTGCCTAGTTCTGCGAGACAATTATTTCGCTGAAGGAGGCAAGACGGCGTAGCATTTGTTCTTCACCTGCCTACTTACTAAGTTTCTGCTGGAATTATCAAGAGTATCAGGGTAGATTGCGTCTATCGATCCTCTGGGATTGATAAGCTGTTACTTACTTTATATATACAAAATTATTCGATGTGCATACGAACAAAATGGTGCAGGTTATAATATCTAATGAATGGGACGGTTCTTTCGAACCATGGAGTTTTGTGAAACAATGAATGGCCGGGATATAAGTGGGAACTTGCGGGAGACCACAGGAATCCGCAACCCGGCGTACACCACTAACGAAATGAAATTCCGTTGACATTCCGCGCGCCATCGACTTGTTCACGCTATGGACTTTGTCAAACTATTATTTTTGTTGCCAGCTACATTTATTTATCGAGTCACCCAATAGATATAGAGGCATGATAGTTTATAGTTCGAAAAACCCGGTGGATCTTGCGAAGGTGTTAGAATGGGAACTGCAACGAAACACGCAATGGAGTGAGGACCTTTCCTTGGTACCATACGATAATTTTTATTGGACATATTTTAAAAAATAAAACGCAAGTCATACGGTTTAATCTTAAATCCAAATAAATAAAAAATCTATTTTAGGTAGCAACAAAATGTTAGCTAAGCTCAATCCGAACATCTTGTCACCCATAGTTCTTGATGATACTGTCATACCGATAAGCGAGTCAATTAAAAATCTCGGCGTAACTATCGACAGTTCTCTCACATGGGTGCCTCAGGTCACAGAGTTAAGTCGTAAGGTTTTTGCAACTATTGGATCCTTAAGAAGATGGAGAAATCTGTTACCTATTAAGACAAAAATTGTCTTAGCTAACTCGCTCATTTACCCTTATTAGATTATGCAGATGTGTGTTATTTGGATTTATCAGAGACTTAACTTAATAAACTGGAAACACTACAAAACCTCTGCATTCGTTTTATATTTGGTCTTCGAAAATATGATTATGTCTCTCATTATCGCAATACTCCCTATTGTCGAACGATGTGCTATTGGAATTACTTCACGATTAAAACTGTAAATTTGTGGAATGATCTTCCACGAGTGATTAGTCAATCTGAGTCCATGACTCTCCTTAAAAGATGTTTGAAAGAATATTATCTATGTAGTGCACAATAATTTTGTTTGTTATATTTAGATGTGCATATATGTTTACTAAATTATATATGGGTATATATGTAGTTTATGTAATTTATTGAGTATATAAATATATATCTATCTATTTGCATATATGTATGTGTGTATTATCTATATTCATGTCATATGTACCTACTTTAGTATCTTTGTAGTATTAGTAATAATATTAGGTTGTTCTATTGTAGTACCCAGTACTGTCATGGGCTATTATCTCCAAGGTTGTCTGGAGGAGATCGCTTTGAGCTATAAGACCGCCTTTGTACACCTATATATATTCTCTTCTTTTAAACTTTGTATGTGTGTGTGCAATAAGAATAAATAAATAAAATAAAACGCTTTCTGTCACATCTACCCGTCTGTTCGCGATAAAGTCAAAAACTACTGAAGTGATTCTTTATGAAAGTAAGATATATATTGTTTTCTGTAAATCAGATGGCTTATTTCTGTAAATCAGTTGAAATATTAATATAAGAGTCGGCAAAAATCATAGAAAACGTTCCATTAAAAACGTAACAGAAGAATGCATGCTGGGTTGTTTCTCTTTTATATAAATAAAAATACTCCGAGGATTTTATCTTTTATATCCTAAAATCTATTCTATCTTCAAAAGTATTATCAAGTAAAATGCAGTTAATATAATACAAAATTATTCAGACGGGTACACTATTAATCCTTGAAACAGCTAGTTGTATTAGAAATCGTAAGCATACAAAATATTAAGTTTTACTTCTATTTATCTAGAATCCAAAGCGTTACCGTTTAATTCAATAATTGCACTGATTGACTGAACCTGTGATTTTTTTAGACCGAACCCGATTTCCTTTCCATTAAATAAAAAAACTGAGAATATCCAGAAAAATGTTTTTTTAAACACATTATTTTAAATGTGCTGTATCATATCTTTAAACTAATGTGAATACTTGTTCTCTTCTCACAATCTTATCAGACAGTGTACCGCGGGGAAATTATCGGCCATGTTTTGGACCCGACGCAATCCGTATCCATTTATTTTTATTACCCATAATTATTGTACGAGGGGATATTATAATATTTCATTTTTAACCACTACGGGAAAGTTTATTCAGTAATCGTAAATTCTTTAAGGTAAGGTACGGCACCCCTTTAACGTCCCAGAGCTAGACAAAGGGCACCTCAATCATAGGAGAGAGGGTTTTTAGAGCATAGACCCACAACGCTGATCCACTGCGGGTTAGCAGGCATAGTACACAAGTACACAATTGTTTCACTCTCATAGTCCGATGTGACGGCTTAACGTAAAGTAAATGACTATACTAACTAGTAGCAGTTAGTAATTTAAAATATATAATTTTAATCTACAAACAAGACAACAGAATAGGTTAAATGTGATTTGAACGACGCCCACAACTTAGAAATACTAATCTTCTATATTAGACTACTACTACTATTACACCTAGGCTGTTACTATAGAAAAAAGTGATTTATGATATATAAATACATTTATATAGTAACAGCCTTCTAAGCATTATTCACGTTGGTTCATTTGACTTGTTGATTTTGTTCCATTGGCTTGTAGTAAGTATTAATATGTAGAAAAAAGTCCACGTTACCATACGAGTATGTCTAACTACTTTAGTTAGGCCACTATAACTACTATTTACATTTTAAAGTTAATAAGAATGCCGACTATAATCAAACCATATTATTCATACTTCTGTATTAATCCTTATATTATTAAATATCTGCAAAATACTTTTTAAATTATTAAAATCGGTCAATCCATTCAAAAGATATAACGAATTGAAAAGGACAATCTCAAGACAATTGTAGCGACCCTTATAATTGGGCCTGCGACTGGTGATTAGCTCATATTCCAAGGATACCAATGATACCCAGCTATATACCTATACTGTTTTTATTTATATCAAGTTAACAAATACAGGAGCGATTTACAAAATTCTTTCATTGCCTCCTTGAAATCAAGAATTTTTCAATACCTGTATAATATTTTTGAATTTGCTAATGTCCGACATTCTACGGAAATTACATTACGAATTTAAAAATAAAACTTTTATATTAACGAAAATAAATCTATAGTCCGACTTCGTAGAATTTCCACTGCTACGAGATCGGTATCTACACGGGTGAAACCGCGGGGCATTGGTAGTTGTTAATATTTTAAGAAGTTTATATTATTATATTTACAAAATAAGCAATTGTAAGACTAGTTAACCCGCACAACGTCTGTGTACACTTAAATGTGGCACTTAAATTGCGGTATCATCTTTTGCGATACTATTTCCTTGTTTTTTAAATTTTGTTTTCACAGAACCCTTATTTTTTTCTAACTTAAATGTTGTCTAAATTACTCCCTATAAATATTACGTGGTACGTAAACTGAAATTTGAATCGTCTATATACAGTTACTGCTCTCAGAAAATCTGCACATTGAATAAAAACAAAAAAGTGTGTGTGTGCTTATGTACAAGCAATAGAAGTTATACTTCTTTGGCGTAACAAGATAAAAATCTTTTCAAATAATGATGTGCATAAACTTTATTTCGGAACTTTTAAATTACCAGTCATTATCATTGGATAACAAAACTTTTAGCGTGATTATTTAATGCCTTATTGAAATACATGCTTGATTGCATAAAGAAATGCAAAATAATAGATAAGCAACAGTTAGTACCTTAGAAATTTTAATCATAAGTCCACGCCGCAGTTTTTGTTGTTTGTCAAATCAAATATAACCATCCTTCGTTCACTCAATGCAAGGCAAAGGCCAAAAATTCGAAAATAAGAAACGTAAACTAACTTTCATTGGATATAAATAGTTTATAAACTGTTTTCTATAATTGAGTCTGAAAGTTATAATTTTGATATGAATTTCACGTTGATATTTTCAATGTTACAATATATCTATCAAGTAATTCAGGGTGTCGGTTTTTTTGTGACGGTGTGCGCGGGCGTCGTATAAATTTACTCTCATCATTTTCCCCTAACGCGCCAAAAGAAGCATAACTTCAAAAAGTCGAAGCTCCAAACTGTTTAGGGTGTGGTAAACCGGAAGATATACAACATTTCCTAATGAAAAGCTTGGTCACTGCTTAATATAAAATAATAATTTGTAGTTATATTGGTTATATAAATAGCATTCTGGCTGCGTCAAATTCTAGGGCAGGCAGAATTTTATTTAAGTTTTATATATCTTGTGTTAAATTTGTTATTGAATATCAAAAGCCCTGACAATTAACAAAGATTGAAGTAACCATAGTTCATCAACCAAACCACATTAACATTAAATCGTGACAAAATCGCGCAAGCAGTTTCAATGATAAGTCGTACAGACAGATTTATTCTAATAATTTAGAAAGTACTATCAAAGTCTATAAAGTGCATACTGTATACAAGTTTTATGCTAATAGAAGTCGGAAGTGAGTTGTACACAAGAGAACTTAACTGATCGAAATTGAACTATATCGAAATTGAGAGGTCAAAACTTAGACGAAGCGAGTTCGTCCGTTGAACCGCATTTGTCAGGGTGATGCCAAGTTCGTGCACCTATTAATGGCGACACCAACTCCTGTTTCTAATGTTATTGTACTTAATAGTTGCTTTGTTTCATCGATACAACGCCAAAGTCCGATTCCAAATTATATAAATATTTTTATAGTTAACTTTTGTTATATTAACCTAGTGTTAGACTATAGCTTATATAACCGACAGCTCCATTATGAAACACTGGATAGATACCGCGATAAACTAACCACACTAACATAGTATCTGTGATAATTATTTGTTACTAACACTCTAACACACTTTTAGATTTATATCTGAAATAAATAAATTATTATAATATAGATAGTTGGATATAGATAGTTATATAGTGGCAACACATAAAAACTGCCTCATTGGTCTAGTGGCTAGTATGTTCGACTACAGACATGAGATCCTGGGTTCGAGTACCGGGTCGGACTCTTTCTTTTCTATTGAGATTTTCTCAATATTTTCCAGAAGTTGGTAAAAGTTTGGCGATGTGATCCACCTCTGTGGCTCGGAGAGCACGTTAAGCCATCGGTACTGCGCCTGATATCTCTCCGGTTGTGCGGATTGCCGTCAAGTGGGACTATGAGAGTGATAGAGAGTGCCTTTGTGTACTATGCCTGCCAATCCGCAATGGAGTGGCGTGGTGGGTCCATCCTCTAAAAACCCTCTCTCATATGAGTGAGGAGGCATGTGCCCAGCAGTGGGACGTTAATGGGCTACTTACTTACTTTTTTTACTTGACAATACCAAAAACATTGTGCAATATTACGAAATAATATGCAATGCAAAGTAACGAAAACGAATTGAACTATTGTGTTAATATAGTCTGTGTCTCGTGAAGTAATTATTAGTATAGTGCAAGTTGTGTATATCTACATACATGTAAGAGATATCCAGGTATCTATTGATTCATCACGATATATTTGGTAGGAATATTCCTTTTGCCGAGTCAGAGAGGTCAAATAAGAAAGGATTCAACGAAAGTTCACCCGCAAGGGGGTTACGGGGGTGTTAATAAAAAAATTCAAGATTTCACATTAAAAAAAATTCTAACTTCACATTAACAAACTATATGTTTTATGGTATGTACAACTTGGCCAGAATTTATTTTTGACATAATGGAAACTATCAAAGTAAATTTTAGAAAGTTCCTCCCTCAAAGGGCAGTACGGGTATGTTTCTTATTTGTAAAACCAATTGCCTAAATTAATGAAAATGCTACCAAAAAAACATTCAACGCGGACGAAGTCGCGTAATCAGCTAGTTTAGTAATATAATAGAGTTTGGTGTTCTTCTAATATTAATATATTACGAATTTTGTCCATTTCGTTTGTAAGAGAATGTATAAATAAAATAAAAAAAGTGTAGAATAAGTAAATAAATAGTAACAGACGCTTTTGCAATCTAAATTACAAGTTGAACGGGCGTGAAATCCCTGCCCTGCTTGCTCAGCTTGTCAAAAGGAAGCCTGACTCAAGCCGAAGTGCAAAGATTCCCGCAAGTTTCATTCCGGGACCGATTCAGCAAGAAACGGGAAAGTTCGCGCCGCAGACGGATTGGCCGCCGATACCCGTATTGTTTGCTATTGTGGACTTAATTCGCCAACTTGAGGAGTTTCAAACACTTGCGTAAACCCGGAACTTGTTGTGCATTCAACACTTGACACGATATATGTATATTAGAAACATATTCGAAAACTTATACGGTTTCAACAAAATACCATATTGATATTTTTGCAACTTACAGTAGCGTCTACAGAATCTCTCTATTCGGTTTGTATTTGGATTACGCAAATACGACCATGTCTCTGAATTTCGCGCAAAGCTCAAGTGGTTACCTATTCGTTTTCGCCGGAATTTGCACATTGTGTCCCTTCTGTACTGTGTGCTATTTAATCCTCGTGCTCCTGCTTATTTAAGGCAGAAATTTAAGTTCCATGATTATGACGGAAGATGTCTACGACCCACCCGTGACCTAATACTTAATGTCATACCACATACAACCAGATTTTTTGCTGACTCTTTTGCGGTTCGAGCTATAACATTATGGAACGAGTTACCTCTACAGGTAAGAGAGGCTAAATCATTGGATTTGTTCAAGAAACAGCTAAAGAATTATTATCTTTCTTTATGCTCCTAATGACAACATTTATTTGATCTATTTGTTCTTAGTTCTAATATACCACGTATATATTACATATAAGTATATTATTATGTATCTGTTTATTAAATTTAGTTAATTATTTGTAAGTAAGTTAAAGTGTATGTATTAGTATGTAGGAATATTTGTATGTATGTATTTATATAGTAGTGGACACCACCTACCCTATTTACCACACATTGTCTCTTTAACCCTAAGGTTGCCTGGCAGAAATCGCTAATAAGCGATAAGGTCGCCTAATTGTACTATTGTCTTGGTTTTGTTTCTTTGTTACTTCTTTCATGTTTGTGGTGTACAATAAAGAGTATTCTATCTATCTATCTACCGTCTTTTGAAACTTCTTAAAACTTGTTTAGGCACATGAAGTTAAAGTTTTTACGGATGAAACGCGTGATGTGCTTTTTATGCTAATTCGTTTGAACATTAAGTAGTTTAAATATTTACAAATAACATGTGGCATTTTAATTTGCCACTCATTAATTCTCTTTTATTAATTTTATATTGAAATACAAAATTTAATTATTAATATCTAATATTGACAAATAACACGTCATTTGAGATTTTATTAAATTATATGCATTAATTTTCGACACATTTAATATTTTAATGAAAATTAAATACATAAAATTCCTAACACATCTTCCTTGTCCCCCTCTCTAAGTCTCGGAAATCTATAGTTTTAGATTTGTATAAATATAAACAGGAATTAAAAATTAGTTTGCCAAAGAATTTTCCCTTCTGACATGTGTACTTTGTACGCACGCACATTTAATTTTTTTTTTGCTGATAGGTTAGCGGTTGTCTGTGATAACCCATGATATTAAGTTATGATACAGTCTAAGATGGAAGCGCGCTAATTTGTTAAGAGACATTTACCTCTTATGGATTCTACACGGCACCGTACCGGAACACAATTCTCTTGCAAATTTGTTAGTATATTGTTATAAGCCCATATGTATGTTATTATAATAATTTGTGTATAGTCATTATATATTAGAAAGTAGTTATTTGGATGTAGTTATTCTATTCCTATACCAAAGGTCGTTTGGTAGAGCTCGCTATCAAGCGATAAGACCGCCTTTTGTACTCTGCCATCATATGTTAGACAGATATTTGTCTTTATTTTGTTTTTTATGGTGTACAGAAAGTAATAAATAAATAGCGGAATGTCTTTGCCGGACCGGAGCAACCAAGGACTTTTGCTAGCAAAGCTATTAGTCACACTACTGCGCGAGCCAGGCGTTTATATATCTTTTAAATATATACAAACTAAGTTCCGCATATGATTGTTAATAGGATAATGTTAACATAACTAAAATCTGGTATTGGTATAAAATTAGTTTGTTCAATAAATTTTCTGTCTCGCTGAAATAGTTAAGTCAAACATTTATCTGAAATTGATTTTGTATTATCATATCACTTAGCTGCTCCACCGTGGTTAGGTAAGCTACATAGCCCAGACCTACTTCTAAGATATGCAAATCTTCTTACGATGTTTTGCTTCACAGAAAATCACAATAATGAATTGAAAATGAACAATTAAACACGTAAGTTTAATTTATAACAACACAGTGCTGGTTAGAACTTGTCATTTTACTGAACGAGAATTCACGCATTTAACAATAAAAAAACGATTGCTAGCAGCCCATTAGTGTCCCACTGCTTGGCATAGGCCTTCATAAGAAAGAGGGTTCTTTGAACGTAGACAGCTTTAGACACACCACGCAAGTCCACTGTGGGTTGGCAGGCTATGATATTTCCTTACCCGAAAAGCATCAAAAATGAAACAAAAATGTTCTTTATTCCAGTAGGCTCAAAAAGCACTTTTTGGTTCGGAAAGTTGATTCCGCTGAGAAGAAACCGATAAGAAACTCAACGGTTACTCTTTTTAATATAATTTTTGTAGGTTTACAATATACAACATTATAATATACCTTTTGTAATAATTTGACATTTTTAACATATCTCTTAAAAATATGTGGAGGCAAACCCAGAAGTGTTTGGGGTATGCTTAACCCGACAAATGATTTCTGAACCTCCTTCAATCTAAAATATGGAATCACAAGTATATTTTTATTTCATGTGTAAAAATTGTGTGTTTCGCTCTTTTTGCTGTATAAATGAATGTTATTACGGATATATAAGATAATATTCAATATATATTGCGACGGTGCTGTGAGACTTATTGTAACTTTGAATTTTTCTCTGAAGCAAAGGCGAGATCCCAATTGATATAAGGCACGTATTGCTCTTTTTTGTAATCTAAAGATAGTTTCAATGTCCGCTGCGTTATTCCATAACAGTATGTCGTAAGATATAACTCATGATAATTAATTATTAAGCACGTAAACTTCTTTTTACAAAGAGACACATAGTGGTGGTTCGAACTCGCAACTTCTCTGAATGAGTGTCCATGCGTTTCACGAATAACATGGTCATAAATTAATAATAATAAATACTAAAAGATATTATTAAAACCTGTCAGTACATGACCCGACAAAAGCGGTTATTACAACATCACCGGCGTTGAGCAATCGATACCGTGACAGTTTATTGAAACATAAACTCAATTACGTTAATTGATGAACTACTCCACTTCATTGGGTCAATAGATGGGCGGGTTGTATGCAATGTGCAATTTTCCACGTTAATACTTCGCTTGTTATCATTTTGTTAACGAAATATCGGTGTGTATTAAATTTTGTAAACGAATTTGTATCAATCACATTCATGATATCATTGCTAAATATTTGCTTTATGTACCAAATGCAATATTCTCGATTCAATATAAAAAAAAATTCTATTATAGCACTTTTGCATCGTCATGTATATTTTTTTGCTCATATTTCTTATGTACAATTGATGATGAAAAACGATAAAATGTAGGCATTTTAACGGATAATTTTACAATGAAATAGGCGTGTACTCGAAGTCTAATAAAAAATTAAAAGTGCGTGCATACAAAGTACACATGTAAGAAGTGAAACTTCTTTGTGTTGGTGTTTGTATTTATAAAAATCTAAAAGATTTAGATTGCCGAGAATTAGAGGGAAGGAAAAAGAAAGATATGTTAGGAATTTAATGAAATCTCAAATAACGAATTGTAAATAAAAATGCCAGGTGTTTTTTGTCAAAATCAGAAAATATTAATTAAATTTTGTTTGTGAATTAAATTTAGAAGATAATTTATGAAATATTTTTATTTTAAAATTTACATTCACATGTTGTATTTGCAAATGTTAAAACTACGTAACCTTCAAACGAATTAGCATAAACAACGCTGCACATATTCGTGACGCTAATCACGTGATTCATCCGTAAAAACATTACCCTCATGCGCCTAAAGTTTCACTTCAAAAATCTGGGCAGTATATAAAGGAAAACTAATCCTTTGCTAGTGAAACGAATAGTTGCAACAATCATAAGTGACAAGAAATAAATCCTGAAATATTTTACATCACTTTGTAATAGATGATTCGGAATATTCAATTGCAATATATTTTTTCATAAATAATTCAAATTTAAGTACAAGATCACAAAAAATTATTCTAGCGTGAATGGATGATTAAATACGCATTTTTAATGATTACAAATTTTAACAAGGTATAACTCGCTCCACTACCAAAAGCCCTTGGTTCGATTCTCGGAAGGGTGAATAGCATTTCCTAATTTGTCTGAGTATTTACTGGTGGGAAGGTTCGGCCGTGGCTTTTCACCGCCCTACTACTACTACCAAATCAATTTGAGTTCCGTTACGATGAAGAAACCATAAGAAGTAAAGTACCTAGGTTTAGAACGTATCATTACTTACCATCAGGTAACGTTATTGTCTAGCAGTAACCTAAAAAAAATTGCCTTAACAAATGTATAATAAAAACTTCAAATTTGACTACAAGTTTAGTGGAATCATTGTACTTGTATGGATAAATAAAGTGTTATTTTAACGATTGAAAATTTGAACAAGATACATGTAGGGTGAGCAGGGGATAGGAATTGAAAAATTAGGTGTTAACACGCGAGTATATTTTATATTATCTATTTCATTGCTACGTTAATAAAAAAAACTGCGGTTACTAATGCAAAGTAGGTGCGGAGTGTCGGCGATTTGTCGCTGTCCGCGACGCGGGTATTAAATTAACATTTCGTAGAACTTAGTAGACGCTTAGAATAGAATGTTCAATAGAAGAAAATAAATATATAATTGCCATCGTGGTATGCACCCGTGGTAAACCACGAATGTTAGCGTGATTTATTTAAATCGTATGAAGGTTAGGTAGTTTTAATATTAACAAATAACATGTGGCATTTTAATTTGCCACTCGTTATTTAATAATTTAATATACTATAATTTTATAAAATATATAATATTAATATTTCATAAATTCTCTTGTCTAAATTTTCAATTGAAAAACAAAATTTAATCTAAATTTCTAATATTGACAAAAAACACGAGGCATTTTATTAACAATTCGTCATTTGAGATTTCAATAAATTATTTGTATTGATTTTCGACACTTTATATATTGTAATTACAATTAAATTCATTAAATTCCCAAAGTATTCCTTTTTCCCTCCCTCAAAGTTTCGGAAATCTTAGATATGTATTAATATAAAAAAGACTTATAAATGCAATTTCTTACGCTACAATAAGAGGTTTTGCCTATTTGTAGGAAGGAAAGGGAATTTAAATTTTGGAAGCCACGTTTTCATCAAGTTGTGTACAATTTTCAATAATTTACTAATCACACTGTCACTCACGTAGTTCCCGATCTCATTGGTATATGGGTATATCCATTCTAAGTCACCAAAGGAATTATTTGAAATTAATCGCGAATAGTTTGAAGATGTCTTGCTGAGTGAGTTTAGTGCTGTAAAACCATCTTCCCATGATTGCCTTTGTAATAAAACCGGGTACATCGGTTGGACGGTTTCAAAGTCTATAAAGGTAAGGTGACCAACTATTTTTTGTTCAAAAAGAGTAGACTTTGCAAATATTTCAGGAAAAACGATCAAGAACTTTTTTCTTAAGCATATTTTTCTTCAAAGTGGATTCTTTTTGCTAAATGAGGATGTTCGTGTCATAATGTAATCACATTCGAACAACTTTCATTTTGCATATTATATTTGAGTGTTAAGACGGCAGATAATGTTTTTACAGAAAATTGCGACTTCTAACCGCTCCAATAACCATTCTCTAGTGAAAAACCCTTTCAACGGCATTAGTGCCTGGACAACATAAGGAAATTTCTATTAAAACTTTTAAATTTTCATGTGGGATACGTTCTACTCTCCGAAAGATTTCTACCCATCTTTAGTCAAGCTCTATTTACTCTTCGAATTTCTTCAAAGATTGTCATTAGTAACAATATCTTTTACTTCCTTTATTACAAATTCGACTGCTTGAGAAATTTCTTTCCCTTCAATTTTACTATTTAGAAGGGTCAATACGTACAAATGAGTATAAAATTATATACTTGAGTACTTTCAGAGTACAGGATTTGAAAAGAGTCCGGTTTGTGAAAAAAGAGTAAAAAACTCACTAAACCACAGCGCGCATTTTGTCAATCGCTGACAATTAAACGCCATTAAAAAAAGTTTATTTTGTCAAAAGCACTAAGAACGTTACGTTAGAGAAGTGAGTATGGTGGTAAAGTATTCTTCAAATAGCTGATGTTCTGTGCACCTTAATCCTAAGAACCTTTTCCTGACTATAAAAAACACGACAATAAAGAATTAGCGAAATAGACCAGGCGATTATGCGTGATGCCGGGACATAATTAGAGTAATAGGTGCCCATTTTTATAGATACATATAATATATTAAAATAGAAGCCTTTTAAAATAGAGAACGGATGAAAAATAAAAAAAAATCTACAATTTCATTAGTCTGTACATTGTATATTGTCCTTAATAACTGCGCCGTGGCTTCGACTCGTAGTCACGGTCACGTGCCCATTTATCACGAAACGTTTTTAGAGTACTTCCGCTTTTTGAAGTCACGCCGATACCGCAGACACCGCAGATTTAAAAAGCTGGTATATTTTACAATGAACGATGTTAATATAAATGAAATATGAAAAGGAAAATTGACGATTTTCTTTGAAATATACATCACGATTTAGCTTTGCAGAATATTTTAGTGAATGCAATACAATAAGTGATATGAAAGACATCCAAACATAATGCTTTTAGATTTAGGTTTTACACGAGCTCTCAATCAGTATTAGATATTTATTGTTTTTGATGAAAATTACTTTACACGACTACTATATATATAAAAATAAACTTATGTTTGAAATGTTATTCACATCAAGCATTCTTCAAGTTGAACGAAGTAAAAGCATTTTATTAACGATTTATTAATTTTCTCTGAATTGTGTAAGCTAGGCGAACAATATATTATAAAATTGGGAAGTGACCCCAAATTCACGGGCTTATCTAGTTAAGGAGTTCAAGGTATTTTAATTACGTATCGTTCTTTTTAAGGCCAAACAAATAAAGTTATTACATATATATACAAGGTAAGCAGCTCATTGACGTCCCACGGTTAGGCACAGGCCTCCTCACTCATATGAAAGAGGGTTTTTGAGCATAGACTCATCACTGCTCCATTGTGGATTGGCAGGCATAGTATACAAGTGCACTCTCTATTCTTTCACTCTCATAGTACGATGTGACGGAAATCTGATACAACCGGAGAGATATTAGGCGCAGGATCGACGGCTTAACGTGCTCTCCGAGGCACGGGGGTGGAGCACACCGCCAACTTCCCAACTTCGGGCAGAAAATCTTAATAAAATCTTCAATATCGATTTTTGAATTGGCCCGACCTGGAACTCGAACCTAGGACCTCATTTCGGTAGTCAAACATGCTAACCACTAGACTAATGAGGCATTCTTATATATACAGGCATATACATACAATGTAAACTAACATTAGAAAATGAAAATAGTATTTGTGAGAGAGCAGGAACTAGTAGTAGGAATTGAAAAGTGAAACTTTTAATCACTTGGACAAACCAATTATATTCTTTCAAGTGATCATATCACAAACAGTGATCGGGATAATGAACCTGCACGTGGCCCATAACATAGTATATCCCGCGTGTTTATTTGTCACAAGTCCTGTGTCGGTAGTGTTATTAAATTCCCGTCTTTTTTCCCTAATCTCGTTGTCGACATGCCCGCCGGGCCCCATCGGAAATAGCATTATTTCGGGCCCCGAGCGGACATCGGATACTCCCTATACCATTCACCCCGAAACTCTTGTTTAAGATATTTCAGCGATTTCTACGGCATCCGCTTTACGTTACCCCATCTTTTACGATTTGGCATGGGAATTAAAAGTATTAATAATTAACTCGCCTTCATGTTACCTTACTACTATTTACTTAACAAATAACACATACTAATCAGACGTGATTTATATTATATATTTTTTTAATTTATTAAAAAAACTGACAAAATTATAAGAGAGGCATAAATAACAAAAAAGCAAAAAGGTGGTATTATCTATCTGATTAGCTATATATAGCTACGAAATTGTGCTAAAGTAAGTGGGAGGTGCATAAAAAAATCTACATACTAATGTTAAACAGAATCAAAATCAAAATATTCTTAATTAAGTACGCTCAAAAAGCACTTTTGAATCGTGAATAGTCTGTCCGTTGGTAACAAATCTATCACCGGTTCAGAAAGTTCAAGTGCTGAGTATACATATCACATAATATATGAATATAATATTTTTACATAAATATAAAAAAAGTGATATAAACTTAAGAAATAAACTTTTTTAAATTCTATTACGCTTAATTAGATCACAATTTTTTCAAGAGTAATTGTATACGTTTCTATAACAAACGCCCAAAAGGCGTTTCAAAGATTTCACTTAACAAAATTAACATTTTTTATTAAAAGGAAACTATTTGAAAAATGTTTCTATAATTTGAAAAACTGCTGAGAAGATAAAAAAGTGTGTCATTGAATGAATTAGTGCTATTCAATCAAAATAGAATGCATTTAAAATATATGTCGGAGTGCGGTAGTCTGTGGAACGCTGGTGCGATCTATTTATCGGCGTGGGACAGAGTCATGTGTCGGATGAGCCGGTGACGGACTAGTTAGTTCTCGGGAGACGGTCCGCCAGAGCGGTCGATTATTGAAACTGTCGCATTCCTAGCTATTATTGTCAATGTATTTGTGTAAATTGTTATCGGGAACATTAAGTGATTGGACATTATAATACGAGTTAATTAATAAAGTGTTTGATTGCACCAACGCTCACAGTAAGGAAATTGATGTGATTTATGATTGATTGATTTGATTATAGATGCCATTAATGACGATGTCGACGGAGAACCTTACGCCCCTATGCTTTATGCTTTTCTTCCCTCTTATTCTCCGACATATATTACATTGAAAAAAAGGACATACGACTGTGTTTGTTGTGGGCTCTTCTCGGATATATTGCGATATGCGGATGCGTCAATATTACAATATCTCTAATAATCATATCGTTGCATTGGAAGAATCGTGAAGCTCATTTCACCGAAGATCTGATTGTCAATTTAAAAAAAATTATATTTTTAGTCCCACAGCCTAATTTTTTCCGATTATAATATGAAGTCTAAATACTAGAAAACATAGGTTGTTCTAGAATAAGAAAAATCTCTTAGCTATCTCTCGCTGCCTACCGTCACTAGAATGATGGTGAGCAGCGCGAGAGCGTGATGTGCTACGCTCTCTTTTTGCGGGGATGTCATGACGCGGAAGGAGATGGCGAATCGGTTGAAGGAGGCGGACGTGACTGCTTCCCAGGTGAAGGCGAGAGGCCAGGATCGCCGTCTCCCTCTTTAGTGTTGATCCTTAGGTAACGGATGCGGGGTCCATTGCCCAACAAGGAGAGGATCTGCGAGATGGTTGGTAGCTTGCTAGGTGCTGCAAGTAAACCACCTTCGAAGTAAATTTTTCAGGTCATTTAGATCAGGTTGGGCCTAAACGTTCTCGTGACCCCGTCTCCAAGTGATGTAGAAACACCGCTGGGTTTTAGCCGGTATGAGTCCGGCATAATCTGGAACATCCGAATAATCCGGTATCTATGAGGATTTTCCCAGCGTTAAAAAAGACCGTAACTAAAACTTTTGGATTGTGCGATTTTTCGCCCAATACAAAACAGCAATGTAACATCTTCTAAAAGTCATTACTTTATTTAAATACTATTTGTTACAAAAATAAATAATCGTACTATAGGAAAATTAAATGAGTATGAAAAGCTCACCTTCAATCAAGCTTTAAACATAAATTAATACTCATAAACAAGGGAATTTATCGTTATTTCGACGCCGTTGTCATTGTTTAATTTCCTGTTTCACGTAATCCGAACTGTTTTTACCTGAACATCATGATCCTTACTCGTTTAACAACCACAATGTAAAATATTGTATCAAAATGAAATCATATTTTGTACTCTGTGTTTATGTCGAAGTTTGTCATAATAATCTTTGTAATGGAGATGCTTTATAATATTGTAAAAAGTATTTTCACGCAAGGCCTCGATGGCGCAATCGTGCGAATACTCTCTATGCTAGTAAAGGATCTGGAGTCGATGATGTGTAGAAACAATAAGAGGTAAATTATCTCCAGATTAGCGCGATTCCATTTAAGAATTTAACATCACTTATCTGTGTGCAATGAAAACACTATGAACATTCTACAGTTGAGCACAAGAATCCTCACTCATAAGCCAGCGTGTTTTTTTTAGCAAAGACCCACCAGTCTGTTCTGTTGTGGATTGGCAGACTACCTACATCCAATTATTGGTTGAAGGATATGCAGTTTTCTTTCACCAAAATGATATATTTTAAAAAACAAGTACGTAACTGTATTTTATAAAGAGAAAGTTAGTGATGCCTGTCCAGGATTTGAACCAGGCGTATTCTCTGAACAAGAAATGAGCATAACTCATGTCACGTTCCGCCTGAGCCGAAAGTGCATGCGGAACAAGCGATAGAGATGCGTGATCGGCCTAAGCGTTCGGCTTGTGACATATCCATAGTGCATAGCTTTTAATATAAGATAATAAATTTTTCATAGAGGTTTTCTTATGAAGTTATTGCGTAAAATTATCCTCGTATCGGTTTACGGTTGAAAAATGATTATCTGTAAAGTAGGTACTTTTTAGTATTATAAAAACACCAACTCGCATTAACTAGCAACTTTTATTCTCTTCACTGCGTAAATATTACTTCACTATTTGCATTTAAATTTAGCACTACTTCTTTTAAAACAACCACTTCATGAAACGTTCCGTTCATTAATGTTACCTCGCATTCCATAACATTTCGTAATATTGCACAATGTTTTTGATATTTTAAAGTGTTGCCACTATTTTACTTAATAACTCGCTACATTTCAGAGCTACCTGTGTTGGCACCCAACTATCTATAGTCTAACAATAGACAACCATTTTTTTTATATCACCTGTCCATTTTAATTTAACCAATATGCTACAATGAAATAAAGATAAATTTAGGAACAAAGCATCATATTCATAGGTTGCTTAAATTCAACTATATTGTCGAGGCATTACTTCCGTTGTTTTAGTTTACCCCCGCGACGTAGTTCTCTCAAGCGTTGTTATTTCACGAGAGTGCTGAAATATTGCGGTGTCTCGTTTTGAATGGAAGTCTAGAGCACGGAAGTGATCTTTACCGAGAGAATTTTAAGAAAACTGTCCGGTGGCTAAGTTTAGAGGAAAATAGAGCTTATTTCTATTTACGTAAGTCCTTTTTTTGATTGTGTTAAATTAGTCGCAGGTGCTGTGGTGAATCACGCCTGTTGCGGTATATATCTTGGGAGTGCTCGACATGTCACGCCTTGTTGCTCCTTTTCTACGTAGAGCTCATCATGCGCTTCGCTTGCATCTTAGCGTAATTAGAAATTTCTTACTGAGTTACGTTTAACTTTACACGGTTAGATTACCTGGTTGACTAATGAGATTTGTAAATAACATTGCTCATTGGAGCTAAAATTGACGAGTCTTAATTGCATTGCATATTGTTGTGATTCTATGTTTATTTAAAGAACGAATTTAGTGAAATACCTTATTGACTTATAGTTTTCGGCTACGTTCGCCACATTTGTTATACCATTGGATAGTATTTAGATTGACATACATACAAGTACTATAAAGTTAAATATACTGTGGTGAAATATTTGATTAAGTGCCATAATAGAATGTATATCAAGATAAAATTGTTTGCGCCATGATATTAGTTTTTGTATTGACTAAGATAAGACGAGAATGATGATGTTGCGTCGGGAGACTGGCGAAGCTTGTTCGTAAAGTACGACAGTTGTAGTTTTGATATTAAGTGTAACTTGTATTTTATAAAGTATAAATGTATTGAGTTTAATATTTAATAGAAATGTATAAATCAGTATTAATAGAATTATCCTTATGAATAAAAGAATATGTCTTATTAATCTCTACAATATCCACTGAACTGAAAAAATTATTAGCACTTGAATTCTACTTAATAATGAATTTTACAGTAAAGGACTGTAAAGTCGACTAAAGTTTTGATGATCGAGTGATAAATGACGTGTCAAGTAACGTAATGTTATTTGGCATTCATTACATATAATGACATAATAAATTTGGTAAACTACGTCTAAATACATTAAGTATATCGCTATTAGTAAACATACTTGGATGTAATAAGTATGTAACAAGACATTAAAAAGTTTCTGTCGTATCTTAAAAAAATGCAAATAAGAATACTTATATAAAATGGGACATGTCGTTCTGTTGTAATGCAATAAAGATTCGATATTATTGTTATATTTTTTGTTTGTAATTGTAATTTAACTGTAATGGAAATTTAATTTATCATGACACGAAATTTATTTATATATATCAACGTATAGATAATAAATATCTATAATAATACATTGTTGTGGCGTAACGACAAAAATCGATATTATGTATATTAGATTGTATATCAATGTTGAATCAAAGAAAAAGGCTACCAAAAATCACCTTTACGGATTTGTCTGTCATCGTACGATGACACCATATGTGTCGGAGAAAGCATAGGTCGCTATTAGCACGGTCCATAATTCAACCTCCAAACTGTGGGCGTAGGCGGGTAATGTTGGTGCAATGAAACAAACACTTAATTAATTACCTTAGATTATAATTTTCAATCACTTAATGTTAGGAACGCGGGACAGTTCAATAGTCGACCGCTCTGGCGGACCGTCACTCGCGATCTCCCGAGAACTGTGACTTATTGACTTTGTCCAGCGCCGATAGATGGCGCTGGCGTTCCGGAAACAATTTGATTCCGACTTATTTATATCTAATTTGAGACCATACAACCGATGGGAAACCCACAAATAGTTTTAATTAGAAAGACAAAGTAAACTGCCTAAGCGATCTAGTGATTAGCAAGTTTCGCCACAGTCATGAAGACCTGAGTTCGAGGCAGGCTCTTTTCAAAAATCGATATTGAATTTTTCTATTATGATTTTCTCAATATTTGCCCAAAGTTGGGAAGTTGGCGATGTGCTCCACCCCCGTGTCTCGGAGATCACTATAAGCCGTCGGTCATCTCTCCCCAGTCGTGTCAGATTCCCGTCACATCGGCCTACCAGAGTGAAGAAATATAAAGTCCACTCGTGCCTGCCAACCCGCAATGGAACAGCGTGGTGGATGTGCGCTCTAAAAACTCGCTCTCCTATAAGGAGGCCAGTGGGACGTTCTGGAAAATTCTGGAGAACATTATTAGCGTATGATTCAAAATTTAGTAAAGTAACTACTTTCGCAAAATAAGGGACCATAGCTTTTCCCCATATTCCTTCGGAACCGGGAACTAGGCAGGTGAGACTGCCAAGAACAGCTAGTTACGTATAATTCATTTATATTTCTACCTAATACAACAGACAGATACATCTGGGGAACACATTAATATACATCGGACGATATTATACAGTGTTAAAACGAGTGCCCGAGACAGCGCAGCGGGACATCGGATGGCGGGATAAATAGCTACTTGCGAGGACACAAAGGAAAACGATAATATTACAGAGTGACCCCACTGATACAAAATCTTTATCAGCTGCCGTTGTTCATTTTAACAAAAAGCTATATCTACATCAATTATGCAAATCAATAAATAAAATAAGAATTAAAAGAAATAAAGCCAATTCCTGCGCCTTAAAATCATTGAACAAAATAAACTTTTACCCTTTTACGTAAGCTTTCAATAGGTGGCGCTGTGATATTTTTCGTAAATAACATTTTAATAAATAAAATTTCACGAATATTTAACAAAACTGTCTTGGCAACAAGTGTCATCCACTTAAAAATAATGTAGTTGTACTTGAATAAAAGTAAGTAAGCAGCAGCCCATTAGCGTCCTACCGCTGGGCACAAGCCTCCTCACTCATAGGAAAGAGAGTTAGAGCACTTTTTGAATTAGCCCGACCCGGGTCTAAAACTTTAAACCTCATGGCTGGCCGAACATACTAACCACAAGACCAATGAGGCAGCAGGAATTGAGTAGATAAATCAAAAGCATTTCATTAACAATTGGACAAACACGATGTATAGAGAAAGTGTGAACTAATAGTAGGCATTTAAAAATATAGTAGAAATTCCTTTAAAGTGTGACTCCCTAGCCTTAAAAGCTTATTAACAGTTCCTGTCTTTTTAAGTTTCCTTGATCGGTGCCTCCAATGCTGTCTTATCAAAAGCTTCACAACAAAAGTTTTCGGGTATCCTTATATAATGGATATTTAATTGCCGCATAATTAAGTTATTTGATCGAAGCATTTATTCTAAGGTTTCAACTAACGAATATTGTTCGCGAATTAGGCAGGCATTACACTTTAATTATTTGAGAAATTTAATTACTATACCGAAACCTTATGAAATTTCTGTCCAAATACAGTACAAATATTCTTTCTTATGCTAAATTATATCTATATCTGATCAATTGAACAGCGTTATTTCGTCTGACAATGAGTAAAAAAAGAGAGAGGACAAACTGATTTCCATAAAAAGGGTTCCATATAACAGCGAATCAAACTTAAATTATAGACATAATATCCTATCAAGAACTTTTTACAACATTTCAAGAGCAGTAATATCATCATACTTAATTGTTGCGTAAATTTAAATGTTAAATGATAATCGAAAATTATTTTAAAATAAAAATATTTTTTGCAGCATTTTATCTTACTACAAATGAAAAAAAATGCACTAAAATCCACGAGTAAAGTTTTTACAGAAAACAATCGCAAAATATTTAAATATTAGAATATTTGTTGTAGTACTTCATTTTCACTACAAATAAAAAAAAACTACTACATCCCAATACTAAAAAATTTAATTCAATAATAATATGTTCGATGTTAGATGTTTTCAATGCCACACAAGGAAAACATCACAGAACCCTATTTGTTATATGACACAAGTATATAAAAAATATTCTGGCGTCTCCCGTAATCTCGGTATCCTTGGTAACAGCCATAATTCTGTAACACTTGGGATCTAAATTTAGAAAAGATGGAAAATATGAAAGTGATATTGAATGGAGAGTAAATGCAGGAATTATGGTAAATGGTGCTCTGTACGCCTTTATGATTAGCCAGATTGTGTATCAAAGGGCCAGACTGGCTGTGCGTGCAGGTGTTGGTGCCAACACTTATGTATGGTAGTGAAAGTTGGGTATGACAGAAGAATCACAAAAGTAAAATAAATGCGCTAACGATGAAAGCGCTATGAATGGATTGAAACTGATTGACAAAGTATGAAATACTGTGATAAGAGAACGTAGTGATATAAAAGAAGATATAGTGATAAAAGTGGGAAAGGTATGCTTAGATGGTGTGGGCACGTAGAGAGAATGAATGAAAGGAGACAGAAAAAAAACTAATGCGTGAAGAGGGAACGAGAAAGTTGGAAGGGAAAACAAAGGCGAACGTTCCTGGACCAAATCCAGGGCCAGGTCAAGATAAATTGTAATTTTATTTGTAAACATTATAAATACCTAACCTTCAAAAGAATTAGCATAAAAACGCTGCACATCTTCGCCACGAATCACGCGTTTCATCCGTAAAAGTTTTACTCTCATCCGCCTAAAAAAGTTTCACTTCTAAAATGAAAAAATACACTACATGTACTACTAACGCATGTCTACAGGAAACATCGCAAAAATTAAGTGCGAATTTTCTTATACTACAACGGAATCGCGAGTACGTGCGGGATGTAGTTAAAAATGGATTGCTTTTGTAAAAAATATGATGTTTCAAAGTTTGAATTTAAAATGAAATGGGGCTGAAGGGATTCGCAAGAGATGCTTTTTATTGGAATTAATTCTAACAGAAATACCACAGTGCAAATTTGTAATCATGTTTTCGAGAATAGTTATTATGAAGGTAATTTGAGTCTCAGTTGCGACGGATCACGGGTAGTCATGGCGATGCCCGGCCTCGCCTGTCATTACGCTCCTCTCAAACAATATGCCGCAAATTGAGTTAACTCGCTAATAATAGTATCGCGACTGCGGAGGGTCCCACTTTCCCATTGAGAACGAAGGCAATCTCTTCTCTTCCCATTCTATATTACCTTTTATTCGATTTACAGAGATTAATAGCTGCGATGTTAGTAGCCTCAAACGATCACATATTATTTCAGCTTTCTTCCCCAATCCTACGTTAATAACTGCCTCGTTGATCTAGTGGTTAGCATGTTCGGCCACAGACATGAGATCTTGGGTTCGAGTCCCGGGTAGGGCAAATTTTTATTTATTTATCATCAGACATGGTAAGTAGCAGCTCATTAACGTCCCACAGCTGGGCACAGGCCTTCTCGCTCATACGAAAGAGGGTTTTTAGAGCGTAGATCTACCACGCTGCTCCACTGCGGACTGGCAGGCATAGTACACAAGTGGACTCTCTATTCCTTCACTCTCATATTCCAATGTGACGGAAATCCGACACGACCGGAGAGAGATCAGGCGCAGGACCGACGGCTTACCGTGCTTTCCGAGGCACGGGGGAGGACCACCACACCGCCAACTAGGCAAATAATGGCAGACAAATAATGAGAAAATCTTAATAGAAAACTCAAATTCTATTTCCAATTAGCCCGACCCGGGTCTCGAACCCAGGACCTCATTTCTGTTGTCGAACATGCTAACTACTAGACCAATGAAGCATTTGACTACTGAACTAGTATAAACTGTGATTTCAATAGTCATCTCTCTCCTAATTTACTACCAATTATAATCAACTGGATGTATGTAAAGATGAACATTTTTGAAATTTATATTAAAATGCATGCTATTGTATTTGTATCTGTGTTAAATGTATGGGTGTGTGTAAGTGAATTTATATCTAAATTGGTTGATTTTATTAAGTAAATTTTCAGTTTCCGATGAGGTAGTTTTTCACTTGGATTTGCATTTCCGGGTTGTAGAAAGATAAATATTCAGTGTTTTATTTGAGAAAACTATATACCCAAGAATATAATACCGATGTTCCGCTAGTGTTTTTCTGTGTGCTTCATGTGTGCTGATAGTGTAATTCGCACGTTTCACGCCATACATTATATCAGCTTTAAGGGTTAAAGTTGGGAGTGTGCTCCAGCCCTGTGTGCCTCGAAGGGCTCGTTAAGCCGTCGGTCCTGCGCCTAATCTCTCTCCGATCGTGTCGTATAAGCGACACATCGGACTATGAGAGTGAAGGAATGCTTTATTAACTCTCTCTCCTATAGATGACGGGGTCTATCCCCAGCACATGGACGTTAAGGGGCTTCTTTACTAAGTGTTTCAATTTTCATGTCATAATGTTCGTTAAAATACTCCTCAGATAAATAACAAATTTACCCATTTCTCTGCGGAATCATGAACAACGCGAGTGACATCACCGAGAACAGCTAGTATAACGATAGTTTCTTTTCATTTGGCAGTCTTTCATAGAAAGTTTTAAGAGAAATTTGAAAATTGGTAACTTTTATATTTCTCTTAAATTAAGATGAAAGCGCGCCAATCTGGGTAAGAGGCTTATTACGGTTTCTACAGAACATCGTACCGGAACACACATCTCTGTATTGGCGGTACGTTTTTTCTGGCAGGATGGTAACTAGCCACGGCTAAAGCATCCCAGACCAGAGTCAGACAAATTAGAAAATACAATCTTCTTAGTTCCCCCTACCGGGGATCAAACGAAGTTTATACAAAAAGTAGATATCAATCTTCATGTACTTATAATATGCAGTATGTAGACGAAATATTGAGTTTAGATTAATTGATTATATTTTATACCAATAACGTATATTACGCCTGAAAATCAGCGTTATATTGGTTTGCGTACCAATGCGGCATCATGCTGAGGCGCCTCCCATTTGGGAAGCGCCTCATTTTTCGCCTGCTTTATATATCTTGTTACTTGTTTATCCCAAATAAATGATTATTTATTATTTATTTTATTTATTTATTTATTGGGCTAAATTTCAAGTCAATACAAATTCCTCTAGGTATAACACGAAGATAAAGTCTACAATATATAATAAGCGGCAGCCCAAGTTGAACTTATTGGATGGTGTAGGATATTTTCTCATCTCTGTATTAGGCACGAGGCCATACACGTTCTCAAGTTACAAAGATTTCAATTATTTGTTGTCGTTATTTTTCGTGTTTATTTGAGCCCCATTTTAGCGTTTTTCACTTCACCCTTCTTCCCCTGTGTTTGTTCGCACAAATACGTACTGAGGTGCGTCCGTAAGCGATATGTGTTGCCTTTGGCTAAAATATTTGCACAAGAGGCAATTGAGTGCTTAAGCAATCGAAAGATCAATTTTTGCCTGTTACGACAATACATTACTACAAATTCTTACAAATTCATCAAATATGTATATATAATTTACGTCATAGACCTTGAATTCATGTTGGGGTCCAAACCGGTTTCATTGAAAAAATCTTCAAAATTATTATCGGATTAAGTTGAAATATAGAATAATTCATATACATACTAATAATTCCTTTAGGAACATAGAAAACAATATATTCTTATTTTTTCTACTTTTTTGAAGGAGAACGAATTTATTTTGTTTGGTTTTAAATTTTAAATCTTTGATATGAGTACTTGTACCGGATAATACTCGATGAGATTTATCAAACATTCATTCTTAGTTTAATTTATTTTGCGTAAAACTGTACAGACCCATTTAACGTATAAGGTTTTCCAATTACTTTCTATAAAATAAAGTTAAAAAGTTCGTATTAGATGGCGTAGGAATTTAATAAGATTTTTTCACACAAATTTCCCATTTTTATGCAACATGTTGCATAATGGTGCTGCTACACTGCTGTTTGAAAAGGTTTACAAACAATAGTAAACATTTCTAAACAAAATTGTTATTAAACTACGAGCCGATGCCATGTTGTCATAGTGCTGTCATACTGCTGTTTAAAAATATTTAAAGACATTAGTATACATTTTCTAACAAACATTTGATCACAATGTTAAAAATTGTTTTCGTGTTAGGTAACGTAAGTAAACATTTCTAAACTAAATTGTTATTACTCTGCCACGTTTTCAAGTGTTATAAATATTTGTAAATGATTACAAACATACACTATCAGTGTGGGAGCACTTAAATATCTAACAATTTCTAACATAGAGTTACTAATATTTGAAAATGTTTGTAAACATTTTTAAACAGCAATGTGGCAGCAGCATAACTAACATTTTCACGTTTTTTTTTAAATATAACAAAAGGATCCTCTTGATTAATATGTAACAGTATCGGACAGGGTTGTCAAGCGAGGACACTGAGCGTGGCAGTCCATTAAGTTCTCAGTGTCACACACAATGCACAATAGAGCGGCGCCGACCGGCCAGGTAACTCTATACTGCCCTATACACAATCCTAATATAAGTTTTTATTAGAAGTGCCTGTGTGTAGATTCAACGAAAATATTAATTGAAGAGCGGTGTGTGAAAATAGTTTAAATAGTACGTGAAAAAGCAGTTGTAGAGTCTATTATTTTGACAGCCTGCGAGTACTCGCTTTAAGAGAGGTCCGATTCCCAGCATCTCTCCTGCTTGGACTAGTAGAAAGCTTTTATCGTAAATGATGTGCCACCAAATAAAATTTGCGTTACAGTACCATGCTAAGTAGAAATCATGACAGGTAAATCACATTCCTTAACATGAGGTGTGATTACAGTCAAGCGCTAGCGTGTTAGCGATAAAACAAAATTAAAAGTGCGTGTGTACAAAGTACACATGTCAGAAGTGAACTTCTTTGGCAAACTAATTTTTAAGTCTTGTCTATGTTTATACGATTTATTTTATCGTCATTAGCATATTAAAAGTTTGGAAAATCAATACAAATAATTTATTGAAATCTCAAACGACGAATTGTAAATAAAAATGCCACTTGTTTCTTGCCAATAAGAAGAAAAGAATTTATAAAATATTTTTATTTTATATTTTATATGAAAAATAACATATTAAATTATTAAAAACTAAATCTACCTAACATCTTCGACATCTTCGTGACGCTAATCACGCGTTTCGTCCGTAAAAACCTTACCCTCATGCGCCTAAAGAAGTTTCACTTCAAAAATATTAATACAATATATAAAACGCTAAATGTCTTTCTACCAATGTCCGTTATACATCTTGAAACAATCTATCCGAGGCGAAGATGGTATTTGACAACTTTGACAACACTTTATTCGCGAGATCGCCAAACTACAACTTGATTTTGACGGCCAAATTGTGCCATTAAACAGAAATATATTTTGATATAATGTTGTATATAATAATTTAAAAAAAAAAACAAACCTTGTTCACAATGACTTTAAAGAAATGTGTGAGAAGTTATCTACACGCTTTAGAACTTATACTCCTTTGGCGTAACAAGATAATTTTTTTTTCAAACAATGATATGCATAAACTTTTTCTCGTAACTTTATCATTAGATAGGACAACTTTCAGCGTAATTATTTAATGTCTTATTGAAATAGACGCTTGATTTTATAAAAAAAATGCAAAATAATATATAAACAACAGTTAGTATCTTCGAAATGTTAAACATAAATCCACGCCGTAGTTTTTGTTGCTTGTCAAATCAAATACATCCGTCATGCGTTCACTCAATGTAAGACAAAGGCCAAATATACGAAAATAATAAACGTAAACTAACTTTCATCGGATATAAATAGTTTATAATCTGTTTTCTATACTTGACCCTGAAAGTTATAATTTTGATAAGAATGTCACGTTGATATTTTCAATGTCACAATATACTTAACAAGTAATAAAATAAAATAATTAAGGTATTATATATTTATAAAAAATAAAATGTTGACTATAGCTAATTTCAGGGTGTCGGTGATTTGTGACGATGTGCGCGTGCATCGTAAAAATTTACTCTCACCATTTTTCCCTAACGCGCCAAAAGAAGTATAACTTCAAAACCCAGAAGTCTATTTAGAAATTGTTCATTAGTAAGTAAGTAAGGTAAGTAGTAGCCCATTAACTTCCCACTGCTGGGCACATGCCTCTTAACTCATATGAGAGAGGGCTTTTAGGGCATAGACCCAACACGCTGCTCCACTGCGGATTGGCAGGCATAGTACACAAGTGCACTCTCTATTCCTTCTTTTTCATAATCCGATGTGACGGGAATCCGACACGACCGAAGAGAGATCAGGCGCAGGACCGACGGCTTAACGTGCTCTCCGAAGCACGGGGGTGGATCACACCGCCAACTTCCCAACTTCAGGCAAGCACTGAGAAAATCTTAATAGAAAACTCAATATCTATTTCGAATTGGCCCGACCCAGGACCTCATGTCTGTAGTCGAACAAGCTAACCACTAGACCAATGAGGCAGTCAATTGTTCATTATCATACAATAATGATAATCTTCTACAAAATGTACCTGAATATCGTGAATATTACGAGTATCTATTAAAAATAAATAAGATGTCCATTTACATATTTACTTCGGCGCAGCATTACTACATTCCTTTTGATAATATATGTGTTGTAAATAATATACAAGCCATACGATACTTTAGAGTGCCCTAATTTATATCTCTTAAAGAATATGGCGCAACAACTCAGTTACTAAAGACGGAATGAATAGTTTATATTTATTTAACATTAAATCATCCCTTTGAATTCTAAGATGTTCCTCTGTGTACACTAAGTATACTCAGATTCTGAATTCGTCAGACTGTTAATAGTGTTTACATTTGTGTAAAAGAATTGAGTAAAATTCAGGACCGCTTTCTACGGATTTCAAGTAAAAGTTAACTGACACCAAAATAGGCTCAACTACTTCTTGTTTAAACTATTTCATAACAATGTAGATAGTCCAAACCTTGTATCGAAGTTTAGTTTTAATGTTCCGCGTAATAATTACAAGACTAATTTGGGCATGCAATACAACGAATGTCAACATTATATAATAAATGCGTTAAATGAGCGATGGAGGTAGATATTTTTTTAAATAGTTTTCTGAATTTAGCTGATGTAAATTATTAGTTTTTTTTCTATTATTATGTACTGTATCTAACATCAAGCCTTTATTGATTGCATTTTTTTGCCATTTAATAAAAATATCAACTAACTTTGACACTTATAATTATTTTAATTTTCCTTTATGTATAATGATTATTGCTGACTGCTTTGTTGGTCTGTTGGTTAGCATGTTCGACTACAGACATAAGGTCCTGGGTTCGAGTCCCAGGTCAGGCCACCTTAAAAAATTGGTATTGAAGTTAAGCCGTCGGTCCTGCACCTGATCTTCTCCGGCAGTGTCGTATTCGCGTCACATCGGACTGTGAGAATGAAGGAATAAAGAGTATACTTGTGTACTATGCCTGCCAATCCGCAGGGGAGCAGCGTGGTGGGTCTATCTATCTAATAACCCTCTTTCCTATGAAGGAGGAGGCCTGTGCCCAGCAGTGGGACGATAAAAGGTTGTTACTTATCTTATCTTTATATTAAAATATATTTTAGTTTTTTTTTGTCTCAAAAATTTAAATTAATTCTATGTACATGCTGTTGGCTGTCTAAGAAAAATTAAAAGTATCACATATGTGAGAAGTGAATCTTCTTTGGCAAACAAATTTTTAAGTCTTGTTTATATTTATACAAATGTAAAACTTTAGATATCCGAGATTTAGAGGGAAGGAAAAAAGATTAGGAATTTTATGAATTTAATTCTCATTAAAATTGTGTCGAAAGTATCGAAAATTAATACAAATAATTAATTGAATAATAAAAAATGCCACGCGTTTTTTGCCAACATTAGAAATTGTTTATTAATGTTTTTAAATAAAATTTAGAAAAGAGAAGTTATGAAATATAATTATTTAACATTTTATGAAAAATGTCGACAGGCAAATTAAAATGGCACAAGTTATTTGTAAATATTAAAACTACCTAACCTTCAAACGACTTAACATACAAAACATTGCACATTTTCGTGTACTTCAATAAAATACGATTTGATTTTGATTTTTAAGAAAATTTTTAACTTGTCTCTTTGTTTTAGCAAATAATATGTTAAGCAACCCTAGAGCAGGCTGAAGCACAACAACTGTTCAGATACATTTTCAATTGCAGGCGGCTGTCAGCGTGCCAATTTGGCGGCATTCACAACAAATTACGCATTAAAGCGGGTGGAAGCGCAAACAAAACGGCCGTGTTCGTGACGTGAATCCAACCGACAAGTACGTGCGGCCCAGCCGCGGACACGTTGCCTAGCTGAAATGAACTTAGTACATCGCTAAAGTACTTGTAATTTTATCATTTTACATTTACTATTAATCCCACCCACTGAGAATGTTTAACATCAACGAGTAAGGTAAGCAAAATGAGTGGCAGCACATTAACGTCCCACTTTCAGGCACGGACTAATCTAACCCTGACCGATGACCAGTCAGGAGTGTGGGACTCGGCGATGGTAAGTTTCGCAATACCCATTAAAACCTCTTTATCCGTTCGTGAGGTATTAGGTGTCCAGCTTTCGCATTCTGTCCTGGTGTCCCGGATGAGTCAGATGGAGGATTTACTGAGGCGGGAGAAGGTGCGCAAACATGCGCCGCCTTGTATTCCGCCACCTTCGGCGATGAGGGGAAACATCCACTGCATTCTCCCTCACTGTCGTGGGCTTTCTACAGCTAGACTGCCGTCTCGCAAAAGAAGGCCACTTCTGCCCAACATGTCTCACTGGAGAGCATCGCGCCTACAATGCTCCCCAACGAGAGGTCGCCGCCGATCCACGCCACCAAGAGGTGACACTGAGGTCCCGCACAATCTGCCACAGTGTGATGCGCTGAATCGATAGCTACAACGCACTGATGAGAAGCGGGTGACTCCTCCTGACCAATTTGGTGCAGCAACTTTCCGAATCACCCATGTCCGGTCTGAACCTGCACTAGTCTATAAGAAAGCGTCCCGTGCTCCCTGAAAAGCCATTGTTCCAGGTGAGGACGGATCGCCGCCACAGCCACTCATCGGGGAGGAGGTTTTTAATGTATTGATCCACCACGCTGCTACATTGCGGGTTGGCAGACATAGTATACAAATGTACTCTCCTTCCTTCACTCTCATGTGATGGAACCATCAGGTGTTATCCATTGTCTAATTAACCATGAAAAATGCATTATTCAAATGGTTTAAATAATAATAAAATATAAAATTGTTATTAATTGAAACAATCAAGTAAGTAGCAACCTATTAACATCTCACTGCTGGGCACAGGTTGCACACTTATAGGAGAGAGGGATTTAGCGCATAGATCCACCATGCTTCACCACTTCGGTATATCAGGTATAGTACATAAATGTATGCGCTAACACTTTCAATTCCTTCATTTTCATAGTCCAATGTGACGACAATTCAACATAAAACGGAGAGACCCAAGAGGCAGGAGTGGTGCAAACCGTCAATCTCCTAACTCCGGGCAAATACTAAGAATTTCTCAACAGAACACTCAATAAAATTTTTCAATTCGCCTGACCCGAGACACAAACCGAAGACCTCATATCTGTAGCCGAACAAGCTTACTACTAGATCAATGAGGCAGGCTTCCTCAGTGATATGAAAAAGGGTTTCAGAACATAGATCCACCACATGGGTTGGCTGGCTACATATGCCCCAGAATTACTCCCAGGATATGCAGGTTTTCTCACGATGTTTTCCTTCACCGAATTGCACACTTATTGATTAGAAAGAAGAATATAGTACTTAAGTTTTTTTTTATAAAGAGAAACAATTCTCTAAAAGAGAATCCATTTAAAAAGTTTATTTTGTCGTAAGCACTAAGAAGATTACTAAGTCATCATAGTGGTTAAGTTTCCTAATTTTTTGTTGTATTTTCCATAATCACAATTCAAAGAAGTTTCTTGTGAAAGAAAAAAGGACTTTTTATATACAATAGTATTGAAGTGTACAGTGTGTAACTCCTAAAAGGCCAAAATTTATTGCAGTTGTCACTGCTAAGATCTATTTTGTCGTCATATATAACTTTTTCAATTCCTAAAAACCAAATAGGCTCATATGTCTTTATACTTGAAAGTCTGCCTCGATCGTAATTTGCATGTGCTTAGTGCATTTTGAAAATATACAGCTATTTGTATGTCACAAGGGATTAAAAACTCATGGACTTAACTCTTATTTTTATAGGGCATTCTCGTAGACGATATTTTAATGAGGAATAACAAAGAAAATCGTTATCGTAAACAAAATGCTATATAAACACGAATAACAAGATGTTTATTATACAGACTTAATGGAATGTTTTTCTTACCTAAGAAAAATAAAGGAAACATGCGATGTTTTTGTTAGCCAATTAAAATATCTAATCAATGATCCATCCTCTTCGTTATAAAACAAAATCAGAGGGAGATTAAATTGTTTACCATTTTGCTGTATATTTTCAGATACTAACGAATAACTGAGATGTTTTGTTTTTATTTCTTTAATCCGTCTTAATTAAATAAAATAAAACATTATGTATATACTTTTTGGACATCTGCAAGCATCTTTTTAAAATATTGAAAATAATGCCATTTCCCTGCTACGAGCTTTGACTGTTTGTAAGAAAGAATTCTCAATACCAAGCAAGGAAACAGAATTGTAATATCACAACAACGTCAGCCTTATATAGTAAAAATGTATATTGTAAGGCAATACGCATTTACATGTAAAAAATAAGGTATTGCCAATAATCTTTTCGTCTTGTTTGTACAATTTTTGGTAAGCTGAATAATAATATTTGTACTAGTTTTTTAAACGATATTCTTTTAGATGAATTAATTATATATCTATCGTATTGACAATGTATATTCTGACCAAATGGCATGATTATTGTTCTCTGAGATGACTTATTTTAATTACGATGTATTAGCATGCAATGAATAGCAGAATATGTTGGAATCATTAATAATATTTAAGACGAACTTAAGTTAATACGGGTGTATTCGAACAAATAAACACATTTCATTTAATACATTTTTGATATTTATATTTCTTCGTCGACGTCGTAGTCTCAACCGATGGACGTCCACTGCTGGACAAAGGTCTCTCTTAATGAATTCCAATGGGCCCGATGTTACGCCGCTTGTATCCAGCGGCTGCTTTTATTTATTACTCATTAAAACATTGAAAAACTAACGCAGAGATTAGACACAGGTTGAAGAAATGCAATATAAACAAACACATGTGTACAAGTAAATTTTCATACATATGTGCACTTCAAAATTTCCCAACTCCGGTCATCAACTGAGAGTATTTTAAACAAAACCCGTTGTCAATTTTGAAAACCTCCGATCCAGGACCGTTGGCAGCCGAAAAAACTGACATCTACACAAATGAGGTAGTCTAAATCACTTTATAATCATAACAAGAATCATTAGATGCTCTCAACTTCGTTTAAAAATAGGCAGCGGGAGTAATAATTTCAATCTCTTCGACGAAATTTTATATATAGAGATATATTAATACCAGTTTCAGTTTATTCGTAGAGGGTCTACGAATAAAATTCAATGCTACGGAGATATGTGACTTGAGAAATCTCCATTAGTTTACTTATTCAATACTAGACACCTAATTAGAGAGACGCAATCTAATACCTGAATACATCTTAATTGAAACCAAGACGAGACGATACACTGCTAATTAAAAGGTGAATTGCATTTAAAATTCATTTACATTTGTATCTGTATCTATGTTTACTCAACTTGTGTTGACAACTGTAGTCTAAAATAATTCTGGAAAAATATAAAGATCACCGATGTAATAGCAAATTCGAGTTAAATTTCTGAAGGTACTTATTGAAATCCTAAAGTTTTATGTTCTCCTAGAACTCACTAAAACTAGTAATATAAAAAATTACGATATCAACGCATTATTTTGAATGAAACCTTTTACGCCAGCTTGCCATAAATGGCCTTGTACAATTATTCGCAAATGAAATTTAATGTATAAAAAACTGTAGAAGTCACGTGTAACCCACCACACGTATAAAAAATGTATTCGAACTTGAGTAGATAAATCAAAAATATTTTAAGAATTAGCTAAAATTACCGAAATTTTGAACTCATATAAAAATATTATATGGCTACACTTGAAACTTTTATCCTAAAATCAGATTTCGGTTATCACTTCTTTAAAAGTACAATAAACTTTTAAACGTATAGAATTGATGAACATACATGGGGGTCAAAACGTTATGGATTGCCCCTCCATTGCTAAGGCACCTTTGAAGCACTTGTCAAGATACACCCTGTATATACGGATTACGTTTTGGATACCATACCTTTTTAAGTATAATGTAACTAAGAAATGGGCCTTTGTTGCACCAATGAAATAAATATTGTTGTTATTATATAGAGTGAGTATGAACTACCAGGGGTAATTGGTAGGTAAAAGGGAAGGTAAGTTGCTTATAAATATCCCACTGCAGGCCACAGGCCTCCTCAACCAAATAAGAGCTGGGTTAACTTGTACCGGGATACCCACTAAAACTCATCAAAACCCTCTTGATCCAGGTGAAGGGGTCCAGATATGAATGAATCCGACTTAAGGGTTAGTGGACATTTGCTCACCATGTGCACAATAGTGGATTAACAATTAGCAAGTTATTTTCATTTTTATAAGGATACACATCATGATGCGTGCCCTAACTTCATATCAGCGATTTCTCTAAAAGATAATCCACTCAGCTCACCGCTAGACCATCATAGTTTTCAAGTAGGATACGAATAATAGAAAGTAAGTAGTAAGTAGCGACCCTATTAACTTCCCACTGCTGGGCACAGTCCTCCTCACTCATAGGAGCGAGGGTAATTAGAGCATAGACCTACCACGCTGATCCACTGCGGGTGGGCAGGCATAGTACACAAGTGCGCACTATATTCCTTCACTCTCATAGTCCGATGTCATGGGAACACGACACGACTGGAGAGAGATCAGGCGCAAGAACGACGGCTTAACGTGCTCTCCGAGGCACGGGGGTGGATTACACGGCCAATTTCCCAACTTCGGGCAAAAATTGAGAAAATCTTTTTTAATAGCTGACAGGTTAGCGCTTATGGTTTCTACACAGCATCGTACTAGAACACAAATCACTTTCTTTGGGGATACGTTTTTGCTAGTAGTGCCCTACAGGGAATCGAACCGGGGGCTTTTGGTAGCAAAGCGAGAACTCGCACCACTGCCCCAAAGAGGCCGTCAAGACCGTCTCAAAAAAGAACTCAACATCCATTTATTAATTGGCCCGACCCAGGACTCATGACTTCATGTGTGTGGCCAAACATGATAACCACTAGACCAATGAGGTTTAACAAGGCAATAAAAGGAAACTTGTGAACTATTTTTCCTTCAAATTTAGAGGAGCATTCTCATTCCGCAGACCTGCGTCGAGGAGCTTATTGAAAATACTAAAAAGAGCATCGAAACTAAATTAACGGAACGCATAGTATGCAGACAGCCGGTCTAGCCGGCGACAGGGTTGTCTCGTACCCGCGGCGTACTCGTCGTGAATGGCTAATTACGAACTGAGTAAATAACTTTTCTATTTGCCCCGGATCGCGTTCGGCGGAACATTAATCATGATTGAGCTAAGTGGCTTAATACGGGCGGGGTAATGGCGAGCAATGATCGCAGTGGGGGTCGGCGCCGGGGCGTCGCTCCGTTGGACGTCGGTGACGTACCTCCTGGTGATCGCAGCTGTATCCTCCATGTACACTACTCTTTATTGACGGGATATGAACATTTCATGTGTGATTAATACTCTCTATTGACAAAAGCTAGATCCGGACATCGGAGATAAATATGTTATCAATACATCCCTGCAAACAATATTTGTTACTTTATTCTATTACGAATATTTATGGTTGGTCTGGACTGCCTCATTGGTCTAGTGGTTAGAATGTTTGACAACAGATCTGGGTTTTTCAAAAAACCGATAGTGAGTTTTCTATTAAGATTTTTCAATAGTTGATGGGAACTTGGCGGTGTACTCCAGCCCCGTGCCACGGAGAGCACGTTAGGCCGTAGTTCCTGCGCCTAATCTCTCTCCAGTGGTGTCGGATTCCCATAACATCAGACTGTGAGAGTGAATAGAGGGCGCACTTATTTACTGTACCTGCCAATCTGCAGTGGAACAGGGTGCAAGCAAACGAATTAATATAAAAAGACACTGCACATCTCCGTGACGCTAATCACGTATTTCACCCGTAAAAAGTTCACACTCGTGCCTTTAGGTCCATGTTTCACTTCAAAAAATTGTTAAATAAAAAACGATTCTGATAATTTTATCATAGATTCAACTTCTAAAATAGAGACTTGCTTTGTAAACTATGTAATTGTTTTGTTGAAATAAACCAAAGTATCCTATATAATAACCAGTTTTGAAACAGCAGAGGAAGGAAACCGCGAGGTTTCTAAACGACTAACACAAACAAGCTCCATCCGAGTGCCCGCGGCGGGCTCATGTTGTTGTTTGATCGCCCGAACTACGATTATACTAGGGGAATCCAATATCCTACAAACGGGAAAACGTCATAAAGATTATAAAAGATGATTTTTACCTAAAATACAACAGCATTTATTTATTAAGTTTCACCAACAGACGTGACGTAAGGCGGCGGACATTAATATGATATTTATTTTACAAAAAAGCGCAATATGTGCCATATATCAATAAGGATCTCGTGCTTATCTAAAAGAGAAATTCAAAGATACATCAATTTTCACTGTACCGTCGCAATATATATCGAATAATCACGATATCTCTGGAGCCATAACACTCGAAATTTGGTAGGTTCTTTTGACGAGTAGAGGTCAGCTAAGAACGGGTTTTGTGAAATTCCACCCTCAAGGGGGGTTGCGGGGGTGTTAACTATTGACTCATCACATAAGGCGAAGAGACTTGAAATTTGGTAGGAATATTCCTTTTGCCGAGTAGAGGTCAGCTAAGAACGGATTTTACGAAATTCCACCAGCAAAGGGGGGTTGCAGGGGAATTATACGTATTTTTCTTATTCGTAAAACAATTTGCCTAGATTAAAGGAAATGCTACTCAAAAAACATTCCACGCAGACGAAGTCGCGGGTTTAGCTAATATCTTAGATGTCTGTGATAACATTCACTTATATAGAATAGTGAAATACACAATTATAATAAAAGAAATTTATTTATGATCTTCTCCCTCCACATGTCCCTCTCTCTATAAATGTAGAATATTTGTTAAGTTTTGTATATAGTAGTAACTCTAAATATATAAAATGTAATAAGATTAAGTTGTAAAATTAAGTTTTTGTAATGGTATCATATTGTTCGTTTTTTTTAATTAATGTGATTATTTGGTGGTGGTTTAACAAGATAATTCAACCATTTATAGATGATCAAAATTAAAGTTGTGATGTTTTCATAAACTGAACAATTTCCTTCGTGTCTTCTCCAGTAAACTTGATACTGGCGAGATAATCTGTGCTCAATTGGCACACCTGAAAGCCATTCAACAAAGAAGAAGAAGAAGAAAAAGAGTGATGACGGTTCAGAAATCATTTGTCAGGTTGAGCATCCGCATTTTTAATAAGCTACCGCAATCTGTTTTAGATTTGCCTCCACATAATTTTAAGAGATATGTTAAAAACATCTTTTACAAAAAACATATTATAGTGTTGTAGATTATTTAAGCTATAAAAATGTTTAGACTTGATTCCAGTTGCTCACAGAAGCAATATATCACTCATTGTAACATACAAAACTATCTTTAAAAGAGTAACCGTTGAGTTTCTTGCCGGTTTTCCTCTCAACGGACATACTACTGATGATTCAAAAGTGCTTTTTGAGCATACTTGTATAAAACTATTTTGATTGTTGATTTTGAATTTGATTAGTACAAAGACAAATGTTACGGGTTACAGGTAATTGTGCAGATGTTTAAACCCTTTACACTATACAAAGTAAGAGAAACGCTGTTAAAAGATTGTTCTGAAAACTGCATAACATTTCACACATCAAACTCAAAGTGGAAACACTTAAGTGGGAAAATAAGAAATATATATAAGAATATAAGGTAGGTGCACAGGAGTGCAGTATGTGGTGGCACGCCGGGGGGCACGACCGTGGAAAGCTTTTCCCTGTTACCTAGTATTACTCTAAACGATTATTCTTATGCCATACCGATATACTTCGGGATCCTTAAGCGCTACAATTGTCGTGCGGTAACGGGTAATGGAAACTTCTAATAGCAATGAAATCTCTGTATGCTAATAGAAAATGCTGACGCTATTTCTGTACAGTAGATAATGTTAATGTTCAACATGAAATCGAATTATATAAGACAAATATATTTTGACGGCCTTGCTGGCGCAGTGGTGCAAGTACACGCCTTGTTAGCAGAGATCCCGGGTTCGATCCCCGGTATGACGAATTTAGGAAATAGTATTTTCTAATTTGCCCTACCACCCTACCAGCAAAGATATACTGCCAAAACAAAGAGATTTGTGTTCCGGTACGTTGCTGTGTAGAAACCGTAAGAAGTATATTGCCTCTTACCAGATTAGCGCGCTTCCATCTTAGACTGTATCATCACTTACCATCAAGTGAGATCACAGTCAAGAGCTCTAAGTAAACTACGAGCACACAACTAATCTATTTTGTTGAACGTGGCGAATATTCATGAAATTTTTGCTAGGTATTTAGAAAAGAAATATAATAATATTTATCAAATCTATACACACGGTTCTAAACTGACGAATGGAAGTGGTGCAGCAGTTTTTGATCCATAAACGGGCTTGATGATAAAATTTAGAATTGAAGATATTTCTATTATGCACGTAGAACTGTTAGCTATAGTTGAAACCTTATCCTCTATGAGCTCATTAACTTTCGATAATTTTGTAATATTAACTGACTCTAAATCAAATCAAATCAAAAGAAAAACCTAAAAATTCCGTGGATACCGTCTCATAGGTGTAAGTGGAAATGAAAAAGTGGATCAACTTGCTGACCAGGCAACATAGGAAGGAGATTTAATACACAGTTCTAATTATTCAGAATGTAAAGGTTTGATTAAAATTAAGTGTATAGACCTATGGAACGAGTACTTTAATCTAAGGTCTCGAGAGAAAGGGAATTGGTATTGTACCATGCAGTCGAGACCTATCCAATCTTGGATTGACAATTATTCATATAAACGTCAGGATATGTACATAAATTGAGACTGCTTTCGGGACACATTCCATCAAATAAGTTTGGATTCCTAATGGGAAAAGTTACCACACCAAATTGTCCTCATTGTGATAGACAAGAAGATCTTTACCACATTCTGATGGAATGTGTTCGAAACGAGTCGGAATGACAGGAGGTTATGTACCGGTTTCCTGCACTTCAAAAGGTTGGCGGCTGTAACAGTGCCCTGGGGCACCCTTTAACGGAGGCGGTCAGAGCCCTGTTGCGGCTGTATAAAAATACTTCGAAGTGTGTAATAGCTCCAGTAGTTTTTAATTTACTTATATGGTGATTTGAAAAGAGGACGGTACAGAGCCACATAGTCCTTCTAGGACTAAGCTCCTTTAACTTAAAATAATAAAAAAAAACTAATCTATTTGGCAATAGCATTTTCTGTGTAGCACCTAAAATTTATAATAAGCTGCTATCCTCTTTAATTGAGAAAAACTCACTTGTTGCACAACTTAAACAAAAAGTTTAATTTTTAATATAAAAAAGTACGTGCGTTGAAATAAAACATGTCAGAAGTGAAACTTCTGTGGCAAACTAATTTTTAAGTCTTGTTTATATTTATACAAATCTAAAGATTTCGGAGACTTAGAGGAAGGAAAAAAGGAAAATATGTTTGGACTTTAATGAATTTAATATATATATATGGTACACGGGTACATACACATACGGGNATACAAATAATTTATTGAAATCTCAAATGTCGAATTGTAAATAAAAAGGCCACGTGTTTTTGTCAACATAAGAAATTAAAAAATTACATTTTGTTTTTCAATTTCAAATTTAGAAAAGAGAATTTATGATATATTTTTATTTAATATTTTTTTGAAAATAGTATATTAAATAATTAAATGACGAGTGGCAAATTAAAATGCCACATGTTATTTGTAAATATTAAAACTACCTAACCTTCAAAGGAATTAGCATATAAACGCTGCACATCTTCGCGACGCAATACTTACGCAAAAAAAAAATCGATCGACGGTTTACGCAAAATCATAATCTTTTGTAAACAAACCCTGAAATTTTTTTATTATTGCATTGTTTTTAGGTAGGCATAGATCTTTGATAAGTGCAAATTTCCAATAAAATTTACGTTAAAAGGGTCAAAAATCCAGTTCAAAGACTCCGTGACACACATACATTTATTAAGTTTTACAAGAGCTAATAAAAGCGTTAAAATATATATAACATCACTCACACTAATGGCGCAAAGTTGAAAATTATTGCTCCCGTCGCTTTCCGAATCTTGAATGATGAATCCCCAAGAATACGCAATTGGAAAGAAACCTCACAAAGTACCCATTCCGGCGACATTTCGCTGGATATAAAAGTTTCGTATTTATTTTTGATTGATTTACAATATATACATACGTTTCAATTTCTTATTTCATTGGTTAGCTTTACATTGTGACTTTCTGTCCAAAATAGAAATATACTATCAAATTAAGAACTGCTAGTCAGTATTCAATACAGCTATTCTTTATGTATTCACAGACAAATTAAATAGAAGTCTCTTAGTGTCTGATACTTTCAACTGATATTTTCACTAAAAGAATATTAACATTTATTAAAACGATTGCTTTCTGTACATTCCTACTAATCTCAGAAACGGATAGATGAATTTTGACTGAAATTCTTGCTAGTGAAACTGTTTTGGAGACACATCGATTAGACAGTGTCAGAGTTTATAAAGGACATAGGTAGAAACAATTTTGCCGTTTTATATATATTTAGACTTATCTTTTACCAATGCTGTTACTAGTGACAGGAATATATACTGCGAATTTCAAGACAATCGGTTAAATATTCCCCAGGGATCCCATTTTGGGCCATTATTCTTTAATAAATATAAAAGATATAGTAAGTAGTTTTGAAAATTGTACTCTGTTACTTTATACAGATGAAATGAAAATTTTTAAGTAGATTGATTCATTTACTGATTTTGTTCTGCTGCAGAAGGATTTAAATGAACTACCTGATTATTGTAAAGAATTTAAAAAAAAAACTAAATATAAACAAATGTAATTCAATTTTTCATGATATGTTGAATAATACAGCTTTAAGCAGAGTATAGCGTTCGGGAAATTACGGCATCTCTTTACGTCCAATATCCCTCAATGCCTGAAGACAAAGCTCTTCGAACAGTGGGTGTTGCCAGTGATGGCCTACGGCTCCGAAACGTGGTCGCTGACTATGGGCCTCATACGAAAGCTCAGAGTCGCTCAGCGTGCGATGGAGAGGGCTATGCTCGGAATTTCTCTACGTGATCAAATCAGAAATGAGGAGATCCGTAGCAGAACCAAAGTCATCGACATAGCCCTACGAATCGCGAACCTGAAGTGGCAATGGGCGGGGCACATAGTCCGACGGACCGATGGACGTTGGGGCCCGAAGGTGCTGGAGTGGCGACCCCGCACCGGGCGGCGCAGTGTAGGGAGACCCCCCACAAGGTGGACCGACGACATAAAGAGGGTCGCCGGTAGCCGCTGGAGCCAGGCGGCGCAAGATCGGGCCTTGTGGACATCATTACGTGAGACCTATGTCCAGCAGTAGACGTCCATCGGTTGAAGCGACGACGACGAGCGACGAAGCAGAGTATTGAAATCAGAGATTTAGGGGGTTACTTAGACCATAAACTAACTTTTGTTACTACTAACTAAAAAAATTGAGAAATTACAAAATAAATTCCTGCTAATCTTACACTATAGAAAAAGTTATTCTGCTTATTTTATAGCTATGTTTATATTAGTACTTAGTGGAAACTTGATTGTTTTTTGTGTATTTAGTTGTAGTAGTTGTATGTAGTTTGTTTGTGTATGTAGTTTTTTAAGGTATGTAATTGTTTGTTTCCCAAATAAATAAATATTTTTGATAATCGCGCAGTAGGTGATCTTTTTTCGCTATCGAGTGTCTATTTCGCGACAGAGATACCAAATTTCAAGTTATATGGGCGAATAGTATAAAAATTAAGAGAGTATATAAAGATACCGAGTGATCTAAATTGATTCAGATCAGTTGTTATCATTTGTAACTTTTAATTTTGTTTAATATATATATATTTACTTGTGGTTCCAGGGGGAGTCACTCGCATAGCACATCAAAAAAATCGGTCCAACCTTTTTGGAGGAGTTCAGTGATATACACTTGCACACAATATTTATATTATTCATATAATGTTTTATACAAGTTTTATAAAACAAAGTCTGCAATTTAAAACCAAAGTAAAGAAGTTATTATATTTTTTACTAGGAAGTCTCAGGCATCGACTATATAAGAGTTCTCAACTTTCTTAGCAAATACAATAATATTGAAGAGATGCTGGGAACTTCCACGTTAAGTCTTGTTATGTCAAGGAAGCGAGAATAAAGTCTCTTTCAAACGAAAGAATACAAGCCGCCTCGAATGTATCGCGGTGTTTCATATTGATTTTCTTTGTATATTGTTTCATTGAAAGTATTTTACTCTTTTACCAATTCCGGATGCCTATCTGCTAAAATTAGCCATTACTGATGATGCTATATAGCTTACTGCTGATGTTATTATCAGCTATCTATAACATCTCTGCTATTGACGGCCGGAGTTCGATTTCCGGTAGAATGAATTAAGGTAAATATATTTCCTAATTCGTCTGAGCCTAGACTTCTAGACGGATGTTTCGGAAAGTACGTGCACAGAATTGGTCGTGAGGAGTCACCGGTCTGCCAGGAGTGTGGTGCTGCTATTGACTAGGCACAGCATACTTAGCAGATTGCGCAGCCTTGGGACCTCAGCGTCACCTCTTGGTGTTCTGATCGGAGCGGACCTCTCACTGGACAGCGTCGAAGGCGCGATGCACTCTAGTGAGAAATACTGGGCGGGAGTAGCCCTCTTTTGTGAGACGATCACCTCACTGAAGAAGGCCCACGAACGAAAGGGAGATTGCAATGGATGCTCCCTCAAACCACCAGAGGAGGCGGCTACAAAGCAACGTCTGTTAGCGCAAGTCCTTCCTTCGTCGAGAATCGTCAGTCGGATTCATCCGGCACACCAGGGTTGAATGCGAAAGTAGAACCCCTGGCGCTTCACTCATGTATGAAGAGGGTCCCGCTGGGTTTTAGTGGGTATAGAAAGACCTTCTTGTCCGCCGCGACCCACACTCCTGACACACGGTTCGGGGCCAATGCTTAAAAGCATTTCCCGTCGAAAGAAGAGAAAAAAAAAGGAAAAAATAGCTTCAACCGTACCCTACCAGCAAAAACATACCCCCAATCAAAGAGATTTTTGTATCGGTAAAATATTGTGTACAAACCATAAGAAATTACCAGGTCACAGTCAAGTGCTACTCTGCTTGCAATAAAAAAAAATTATGCGTGGGTACAAAGTACACATATCAGAAGTGAAACTTTTACGGCAAACTAATTTTTAAGTATTGTTTATATTTATACAAATTTAGAATTTCCGAGATTTAGAGGGAGGGGCAAAGGAAGATAAGGATTTAATGAATTTAATTGTCATTAAAATATTAAATGTGTCACAAATTAATACAAATAATTTATTGAAATCTCATACGACGAATTGTAAATAAAAACTCCACTTGTTTTTGTCAATATTAGAAATTATTAATTAAATTTTGTTTTTGGATTAAAAATTTAGAGAAAAAAGAATTTACGAAATATTTTTATTGTATTTTTTATGAATAATGGTATAATAAATTACGAGTGGAAAATAAAATGCCACATCCTATTTGTAAATATTAAAATTACCAAATCTCAAACGAATTAGCATAAAAAGCGCTACACATTCGTGACGCTAATTCGAAAAGAAGTTTCACTTCAAAAGTATAGAAAGATATAAGAAGTGAGTCTTTAATAATAGAAATAATATTCAAATTGATAATTAATTTTAATCGAATCTCGACCGTTAGAAATTTTAAACACTTTACTTTTAGGCGATATAGATGACTACATACATAGCATCACGCCTCATTCCCATAGGGGTAGGCAGAGACAACATCCTTCCACTTGCCACGATCCTTGCATATCTCCTTCGCTTCTTTCAATCTCATTAAACCTTTCATACAAGTTCGTCGGTTTAGAGTACTCTTGACCTGGCCGTTATTTAAAATGTCCTGGATTTGGTCCAGGAACGTTCGCCTCGGTCTTCCCCTTCCAACTTTCGCATTCACTCTTGACTCATAAATCCTTTTTGTCAGTCTCCTTTCATTCATTCTCTCTACATGCCCAAACCATCTAAGCATACCTTTTTCAATTTTAGTCACTACGTCTTCTTTTATACCACAACGTTCTCTTATCACACTATTTCTCACTCTGTCACTCAGTTTTAATCCACTCATGCTTCTCAACGCTCTCATCTCTACCGCATTTATTTTACTTTTGTGATTCTTCTGCCATACCCAACTTTCACTACCATACATAAGTGTTGGCACCAACACTCCAGCATGCACTGCCAGTCTAGCCCTTTGAGACACCATCTGGCTATTCATAAAAGCATGCAGAGCACCATTTACCATATTCCATATACTCTCCTTTCGATATCACTTTCACCATGTTCCATCTTTTGTAAATTTAGATCCCAAGTATACAAATTCTTTCACCTCTTCCACTTCTTCCCCATCTATCAAAATATTGCCATTCATTATAGATTCATCTCGTTCAAAAAGCCAAAAAATAGATGACTATAGGATAAAAATACAGATAACTGACATTTAAATACCTTGGCATGGCACGTATGTGATGAATAGTGAACATGAAATATTCACAGCGCTATATTAGGTGACGCACGAGTGCATCGGCATGCAATTGTTAATATACACTATGTATTTTCCATACCTATTGGATAAGAATATAGCTGATCGCTTATGTGTGGTATGTTTCAATATAAATACTTAACATTTATTTACCTATAGACGTTTTTACGCTTTAAAAAGAATTATAATTGAGCATATAAAGGAACTGCATCATTATTTGTCCCCGGCATTGTCAGCCGCGTAGTTAACGATCCCTTGAAGATATGGGTAAATTTTATATTTATCGGATCGAATATATTAAGGTATTTTAATATTTGCCCGAAGTTGGGAAGTTGGCGGTGTTCTCCACCCCCGTGGCTCGGAGAGCACGTTAAACCGTCGGTCCTGCGCCTGATCTCTCTCTGATCGTGTCGGATTCCCGTCACATCGGACTATGAGAGTGAAGGAATAGAGAGTGCATTTGTGTACTATGCCTGCCAATCCGCAGTGAAGTAGCGTGGTGGGTCGTCTATGCTCTAAAAAGCCTCTTTCATATGAGTGATGAGGCCTGTGCCCAGCAGTGGGACGTTAATGGGCTGCTACTTACCTTTTCATATAAATGAAGAGATAAAAATGTATAACTGGCGGTCTTATCAGTTAACAATTGCTTCAAGAAAACCTCTGGTTGAAAAGTTTTATGTAAAGATAAAGGAAAGTATGCAACAGCAACAACATACACAGAAATAGACCAGACACTAATACACCCGTAATAATAAATATATTAACATATGAATATATGTCATATATTAATATGTACGTACATAAACTTTTAAAATGTATACATATATATATATATATATATATATATATAATATCGTCAACTATTAGAGTTAAGAGTTGTAGCTGTCCCAACTTACATTATACTAATAATTACGTCACTATTTGAATTTATACAATTTAGCACTATTTCTCCTTGAAACAACTACACTACGAAGCAGCTGGATAGACTATATTCTCACAATCGTAATACTGCACAATAAGTGTTGCCAGTATATTACTCAATAACTCCCAACATTTAAGTCTAACATAGTCTAACAGGTTACAAGGTCAACTTTTAACTAAGAAGTATTTATCTTTATTTGTTATTATATAGACATATATACACGCAAATTAAATATTTGCATGCTGTATTAAAATATAATAAAATTGAAAATTTTTGAGACATCTTATAGGATTGTTCACTATTAAAAATATAATTTCATCAAATCTTTGTTCATTATCTGTCACTGAAATATAATTCATTCGTATGAATTCCATACCGAAATTATTATAGTGTTTCTCTCAAAGCCAGTGACAACGTTCAATTTTAAATATCAATAATAAATTTTAAGAGAGAAAACAAAGGTTACGCAACAACAGAAAAGCACTTGCGTAAAAATCGGCGTGACTCAACAACAAACAGCATTCGAAAACGAAACCAAACAAAATTCGCTCCAGTTGGAAGTGTTGGGAGGTTGGGGGGTCGGGAGTCGGCTCACGATGCTGATTGAAAGCAAATAATGAAATCATAGAGAATGGAGGTTCGGCCGCGCCCGCAAATACTGTGAAAAATTGCACTCTGTAACGGACTCGTCCGTACATAAATAATTATATTTATTGATTTTTTCATACTTTCATACATATTATAAAAAGAGTATAAAAATATATTATTTATTAATCATAAAATAAAATTAATATATTAAGAAGATTAAATCAACAAATAATTACAAAATATCATTAAAGTCGGATTCACGTATAGACGGGGCGCGTTCGTGTATTGAACCGCGCGGATCGTCACGACAGCCTCCGCGCATATATAGGGAGTGGTGAGCGGCGCGAAGCGATGCGGCACGGNGTCTAGTGGTTAGCATCTTCGAATACAGACATGAGGTCCTGGGTTCGAGTCCCGGGTCGGGCCAATTCAAAAAGCAATATTGAGTTTTCTATTAAGATTTTCTCAATAATTGCCCGACGTTGGGAAGTTGGCGGTATGCTCCTCCACCTTGCCTCGGAGAGCAGGTTAAGCCGACGGTCCTACGCCTGATCTCTCCCCGGTTATGTCGGATTCCTTGCATATCGGAGTATGAGAGCGAAGGAATAGGAGAGTGCACTTGTGCACTGCCTGCCAACCCCCAGTGGAGCAGAGTTATAGGTCTGTGCTCTAATAACCCTCTCTTGTAAAAGTGAGGAGGCCTGTGCCAAGCAGTGGCACGTTAATAGGCTGCTACTTACCTTAGCTTATATACTAACTGTTTCCGGAGAAGATATGGGAAAATTCGTTATTTATCGGATAAAAGTTGATTTAATAATGAAATACGAGTATACCCAGTGTTCAATCGATTTTATAAACGTCAAGAAGAAATAACAAGTAAATTGGCATATCTTTTAATACATGTTTGAGGTCGCATTTATGACTTACTTTGGGAAAATCTAAAAAAACACGATAAATCGATAGTGGTTCACTTTTGCATAATGCATATGGGAGTAAAAACTTTCGCAAATAGCCAGTCTTACCATATTCTAAAGGCAATATTATATAATATTAAAATTTTTAAATTTAAAATTTTTGTGTCACGGCTTTAGTGTTTATACTCCTCCGAACCGACTTGGCCGATTTTGATAAAATTTTATATGTGTATTGAGTAGGTATTAGAATAGGTTTATAACTATTTTTTACACTTCAAGTATTAAGGGTGGTTTTCCCAAAAACATTCTTTTATTTTTTGGACAATTTTTTGGTTACTTTTTTATAATGTGGCATTAAAAAATACATACAAGTCTAAATTTTCGCCCTTCGATCACCAACCCCTATTTTTTTAAAGCGATAACAGTTATTATATGGCAAAACAACGCTTGCTTGGTCAGCAAGTATATATATATATATATATGGAATGCATTCTTCAGGCTATTCTTCTAATCTGAAAATTGTCTGATAATATATATAATCTCTATTTTCAGATTTCTTCATAAATTATACCGCCAAATATTTGTTTTCGGTAATTAATTTACCTTGGGACAATTTATTAAAATTATATTGTTATTGGTCCGTGATTAATTTAGCCGTGAGCAATTCCGTGAGCAATTTAAACAACATTACAAACAAAAAAGATCTTATCGTTTTTCTATGTCGTAAACCGAAAAACCTTATTATAAACTGTAAGTCCAACAACATTCTTATATTGTGGAGTCATGTTATTAATACCGTCACTTAGCGCTTAACAGACGTCTTCTTTTTCCGGTCCCTGATACAAACAAGGATACTAAAGTCCCATCCCAAATATTTACACGCATTGCGATTTAGCGTGACATGACAGAGCCGATCACGATATTAGTTTGAAGTGTATTAAGGATCAGACCCAACAAAGTACTGTTCATAACTAAAGAAATATTTTCAATAACATATCAACCAAATCGTTGTTTTCAATATAAAATTTTCCCCTATTCCCCTNTTTAAAAATGATTACAAACAAAAAAGATCTTATCTTTTTTCTGTGTCGTAAACCGAAAAATCCTTATTATAAACTGTAAGTCCAATAACATTTTTATATTGTGGAGTCATGTTATTAATACCGTCACTTAGCGCTTAACAGACGTCTTCTTTTTCCGGTCCCTGATACAAACAAGGATACTAAAGTCCCATCCCAAATATTTACACGCATTGCGATTTAGCGTGACATGACAGAGCCGATCACGATATTAGTTTGAAGTGTATTAAGGATCAGACCCAACAAAGTACTGTTCATAACTAAAGAAATATTTTCAATAACATATCAACCAAATCGTTGTTTTCAATATAAAATTTTCCCCTATTCCCATTTTATTTAAATTTTACATGTACAACACTAAGCGTCCCTTATGTATTGTTAACCAAACAATAAATAATTATAAATTAAATTCCTACGCCACCTAGTTTTTTAAACTTATTGTAAAGAATGAAAATCTTTACCTGAGCTTCGAAAATACGATAGTCCATGAATTTAATATAAACTATTACGTGATATTTGAAAAAAATGTATTACTATGAAGTTTCATTCACGACAACAAAAATTTAACTTGAATAGATGAATAAAATTTTATTTTATTAATAATTGATATTTGGAACAAGATATAGTTAGAGTGTGAACTTATAGTAGGAATGGAATAAAAAGGCGTATCTAAATAGTGTTTGAAATTGGTGTTTTCGAATCTGTTTAGAAATAGGAAAATATAATGCAGTTAAAACTAAACAATATAAAATACTGCTTGCTAAGGTATCAGAAATTTGGTTGTTACTAAAATATTTGGTATACTATATCCGTTTATGCGTAGAGTATAAAAAAATTTAAAAGTGCATGCTTACAAAGTACACATATCAGAAGTGAAACTTCTTTGGCTAATTTTTAAGTCTTATTTATATATATACAAATTTTTAAAACTTTAGATTCCCGAGACTTAGAGGGAGGGAAAAAGAAAGATATGTTAAGAATTTAATGAATTTTATTGTCATTAATTTAAAGTGTCGAAGTGTAGTTTATTCAAATTGAAAATGACGAACTGTAAATAAAAATGCCACATGTTTTTTGTCAAAATTAAAAATTATTAATTAAATTTCGTTTTGTATTTAAGATTTAGAAAAGAGAATTTATGAAATATTTTTATTTTATGAAAAATAGTATATTAAATTATTAAATGACGAGTGGCAAATTATTTTTATTTTATGAAAAATAGTATATTAAATTCTATTTGTATATATTAAAACTAACTAACCTTCAAACGAATTAGCATAAAAACTACACATCTTCGTGACTAATCACGCGTTCCATCTGTAAAAATTATACCCTTATGCGCCTAAAGAAGCTTCACTTCAAAAAATTCTGAAAACATTAAATTCGAAGCAAATACTATGATACAACTTATTACTATTTTATTTGTAGATTTTCAACTTTTTGTCGTTATGCGTAGAATATCAAACATAAACCGAAAAACTTTGAAGTCGAAAGAAAAATTGCGATAGAACTCAGTACTGAGTTATTTGTTAAATCTTAGTATTCAAATACGTCATTGAATACTGAATAAATGAACCTTCTATTATATTCAGTTTCAAATGATATTATGTAATTTTTTATGTACTTTTACTCCAAAAATAAGACAATATTTTAACGATTCCACCTTGAGAAAAAAAACTTTTATTTGTTTAACAGTAGTAATAGTCGTAGAGCTACGAAAGTGCTACGCAACGGTCTACGGAATTTTATTAAAGTTATTATACAATGTAGTTCCAAAAAGGAACTACTAGACCATTTTTAAGTGAATTAGATATAATTTTTATTTTATATTTAATGTAGTGAATATGATAATCTATAAGGTTATAGAAAAAAATTTTAATGTCCTAAATTATTACTTCAACTGTATTAATATCAAAAATGAAGATATCACTCGTTACACTAAAAACTATTTTTAAAAAGAAATTATGGTTTGTTATTCTTGAATTTATATTATTTTGAGGCATTTATTTATATTATATCTAAGCACATATTGTGCATGCGTTTTTTTAAGTGAAACTTCTTATCACACGGTAGTAATAAGTTTGCTTTACGTGTAACACAAAGTGCGTACGTGTGAATATGTATTTGTAAAGTATTTTTATATAAAAAAATACTGCTATATAAGATGAATATAAATTACAATTACAGTATAGAATTTAATCTTTACTAATATTATAAATGAGAAAGTAATTTGGTACGCAGTCTAGAACCTCAGAAAGGACAATAAGCTCTTTGCAGTGAAACACAACAAATAAAGTAAAACTATTTATACGTACGTAGTATCTTGTTAGTACAATAATTAGGCTAAATTACTGAAAATGCTATCCAAGCAAAATATTCCACGCGGACAGAGACACGGGCAAAGCAATTACAATATAAACTTTTTTACAATAGTTATTTTTATATACTTTCTTCTATAAAATCTCACTTAATCTCTAAATTCTTATGTAAGAAGGATACAGGGTCCATGGTTAAAGAATTAGAGGAGGTCGCCCACAAATATATTTACAACGACAGAATGAAATTTCATCATACTACTACAACATAAAGAAAAGAAATGTATCATGACCTTCACGTGTACACTAATACACGCACACTTTTTCATGATGATTTAAAAAAAGAACTCCGATACGCGTCTATAAAGGCATCCCTTAGTTGAACACTAATATAGTATTTATATTTTTTTTTGTAAGAAGGATCCTTGGGTAAAGAGCTAGAGGAGGTCGCCCACAAATATATTTTCAACTACGACAGAATGAAATTTCATCGTACTAATGTACGGGCCAACGCCGTAAAGAAAGCGGTCAAACAGTGGCGGTAAACAGGCGCGGCCGGCGCACCCGCCGCAAACACATGAAGCACTTGACCGATCACTNCAATATAAACAAAATAAAACTACCACTTCCATCACGTGTACACTGATACAAGCACACTTTTTAACAATGGTTATTTAAAAAAACTCGGATTTGCTTCTATGAAATCTCACTTAGTCGAACATAAATATTGTATCTAAATTCTTATGTATACTGGATCCATGGTTAAAGAATTAGAAGAGGTCGCCCTCAAATATATTTACAACGACAGAATGAATTTTCATCGTACTATTACTATTATAAAGAAAAGAAATGTATCATTTCCTTCACGTGTACACGCACACTTTTTCATGATGATTTAGTCAAAGTCAAAGTCAAAGTCAAAATATCTTTATTCAAGTAGGCCTATTACAGCACTTTTGAATCGTCAAATATCGTTTTTTTTTTCTATTTATTATTTAAATGAATGACTGATGATAACATAAAAGAACGACTAACAATCTAAAGTTACGAGGGTTCCTTCGCGCCCTGATCTGAGAAGAGCCCACAACAAACTCCGTCGGGTGTACGTTTTTTTTTGTTATCATCATTACAATATTTAATTTAAAAATATTCTATATCTATATATATATATATATATATAGAGCAATTCATCGATCGATTCGATTTAAAAAAAGAACTCCGATACGCGTCTATAAAGGCATCCCTTATAGTTGAACACTAATACAGTCTTTAAATTTTTTTGTAAGAAGGATCCTTGGGTAAAGAGCTAGAGGAGGTCGCCCACAAATATATTTTCAACTACGACAGAATGAAATTTCATCGTACTAATGTACGGGCCAACGCCGTAAAGAAAGCGGTCAAACAGTGGCGGTAAACAGGCGCGGCCGGCGCACCCGCCGCAAACACATGAAGCACTTGACCGATCACTCTTAGCGTTGCCCCTGTCGTATTTTATACTAATAATTCGTTACTCTATTTTCTACCTTCACAAAAGCCACGATGACTATGCGATAAGACACGTGGATTCTAGTTCAGACTGTCCCGGGATCGAAATTCTGAATTAATCTGCCCCAATCAAAATCTAATCAAATCAAAATCAAAAATATATCTTTATTCAAGTAGGCATATTACAGTGCTTTTGAATCGTCAAATTATATATTTCTTTTTCCACACTCTGATTCTAATATACGTCTGATGATGGTATTCAAGAACGTCTTAAAATCTAAAGTTACGAGAGTTCCTTCGCGCCCTGATCCGAGAAGAACCCACAACAAACTCAGTCGGGTATTTTTTTTGTTACCATCAATATTATAATATCATATTAGTTTACTATATTTTAATTAAAATTAGATCAATTCGTTCCAGGCGTTTCTATCGTCTAAGTAATCTTGCAACTTATAATACCATTTTTCTATCAACTTTCTTTTAACAAAGACTTTGAATTTATTAATTGACATCTTTAGAACGTCTTGTGGGAGTTTATTATAGAAACGTATACAGTTACCCTTAAATGAGTTGTTAATCTTATGCAGCCTACTAGAATTTATAACAAGTTTGTTTTGGTTTTCGTATGTTATATGATGTACATTCACTCTTTTTATTAAAAGAGTCAATGTTTTTATGTACATACAACAAGTTTTTTAATATATATACGCAGTGAACTGGCATTATGTTATGTTCTGTTTAAAACCTGGGTCATTGGTCTAGTGGTAAGCATGTTCAATTACAGATATGAGCTCCTGGGTTCGAGTCACGGGTCAGGCGAATAGAGATGCAGTGAAGCATCGTTGTGGATCTATGTTCCAAAAACTCTTTCTCCTATGAGTGAGGAGGCCTGTGCTCAGCAGTGGGACATTAATGGGCTGTTTCTTACTTCTCAATAAATTTCTTTCTAGATAAATGAAATGCATAAACCTTGTGATTCTCAGTAAAGGAAACCATTTTGAGACAACATTAACGCGGGTTTAAGTTTAATCATTCTTCATGTTATTTCGACCTAAATAATAGATCTTTAATCTTAAGCGTTAATGTTTGAAGTTTCAAATGGAGAACCATTGCTAAGTGAAATAATAGAAAATTATTTTTTGCAGTCTTTGGTTTTCGCACATTTCTTTCCCAAAATATATAATTTTAATAGATCTGGAGTAAAGGGTAACACCTATGATATGAGAGACGAAATCTACCAACTCTACGCCTTGTCCCCGTCTATTTTTAATAGGTTCCTAAATACTTTAAACAACGTATAATTTTTTAAATAATTGTTATCTATATGTGAACTCCCGAGGAATTGAACAAAGATCAAATTTTGCTATAGTAGATCATGAGACTACGTCCTGGGTTCCTAACCTGGAGTAATAATAAGGTCTACGTATTTGTATTAACACGTATTGTTTGAGTTATCACTTGAAAATCAGTGATCATATCATTAATCATAATGATAATGGACCAAAAAAGTTTTGTTCTATTCGAGGTTTTAGCCCTGGGAGAGGTTTCTGTTAAAAAATTACGTATGTGCCCGAAGTTGGGAAGCTGATAGTGTATTTGTTTCACCTATGTATCTCGGAGAGCACATTAAATCGTCGGTCCTGCGCTAGATCTCTCCCGGGTCATGTTGGATGTGCCATCGGACTATATAAATGAAGAAACAAATATTGCGTGTGTTTACGCAAACATTGGTGCATATCACTATAATAACTCCTGCGCAAATGGCCTATTTCTGCAGAATTATGCACATAAGTCATGTATTAAGAAAATTATGTGTGTGTATTATGTATTATTATCCTCGTGTAACCAATTCGCAAAGTGTAAACTGTCATTTGTAATCAACAGTAAATCGTGTCGCTCCATAATCAAGTCTATGGCGTATTATCCATAATGAGATTTTAATTGAGGGTGGATCCGCGGTGATCCGTTGGATACGCTAACTTCATTAAGCCGGTCGGCGATTACTTTACCTAATGTAATTGCTCTTGTTCAACGAATTTTGACGATGTCTTCACTGAAGCCATGGTAGTAAAAATAGCTTCTTATCTATACTACAACTAACTACTACTACTACTAACACTAACACATACTCGCGATGTCACCCACAATGATTCCAATCCCGTTGTAAGTAAGTAAGTAGCAACCCATTAACGTCCCACAGCTGGGCACAGGCCTCCTCACTCCGAGGAGCGAGGGTTTTTAGAGCATAGACCCACCACGCTGCTCCAATGCGGATTGGCAGGCATAGTACACAAGAGCACTCTCGCTGTCTCGTGCCAAGTGCGATAGTGAAAGCAGCGAAAACGTAACGCTCCGCACTCAAAAATACAAAAGAGTGGTATAAAAGTGACAAGTAATAGTGAGTGATACATCAAAAGACGCGCAACACAACGAGCCTGACAAGAGTGAAAACCGCGTCTTTGTAACTCTCCTGGATCGGAAGATATAGAGGAAAAACCTGGAACACCGCGAGTTTGATAAACTAAACTCGCGTGCGCCTCCCGATTTAGATCGGGGAGGGGCACTTTTTCAACTGCACATCACTCGACATAGATGCTGAGCGTGTTCCAGGAAAATTCCAGATTTTTCTGACCAGGAATCATAGAGTTACAAGTAAAAAACCAAGAAGTAACTAAATCGGGGAACTGAGAAACCCCACTCCAAGATCCCGCACAAGGCCGAGACAACTACCAGAAGGAAGCCCACAAAATCCCCAACCCAGGACCGTTTCGAGCACCAGGATATCACATCACAAATTTTTCTCAACTTCGAGCAAATATTGAGAAAAACTTAATAGTAACTCAATATCGATTTCGAATTGACCCGACCAGGGACTTGAACCCAGGACCTCATGTCTATAGTCGAACATGCTAACCACTAGACTAATGAGACAGTCCCTTATGCTACTTCATTTCATTTTTGTAAGAACTACCCCGGAATAAAGTAACCTTTAAATTTGAACCTGCGATACCCGATTTTAGTGCTATAAAACAAGCCAGCTCTTCAGTTCTATAATTTTTTAAATAAATAATTATTATATGCGGGTGCATGTCACTGAACTCCTCCTAAACAGCTGGACTGATCTTCTTAAAATATTTGCGTGTCTTCAGGTGGATTCAAGAATTTATTAGATTAACAATTCGATCCGATAAACATCGAATTTGCCCATATCTCCAAGGGAACATTACCTACGCGGGTGACAACGCCGGGGACTGCTAATTGTAATATAGATTTTTCTTAATTACAAACTTAATCGTAACCTTATAACTTTTTAAAATTAAATTTAATTGAATTTTATACATTCATATTTAGTACTTTCTAATTGGTTTCCCTGATTTTGTCACGCCACCTGCTTTCTTTCACTTACTACTTTACGCAAAGGTTGTCTGTTAAGAGATTGCAATTAGACCGCCTTTGCTTGCTGTGGTTCCTAAACTATTATATAAGTTGTCCTATAATTTTTCCTAATGTTGTGTATGAAATAAAGTATCTATCTATTTATCTATCTCCTTTAGTCGGGACATATCCAGAAAAATTAAAAAGAAAATATTAAAATCGGTTGAGTATTTTCGATTTTATTGCTGATAGGATAGCGCTCGAATGTGATCTCACCTGATGGTAAGTGATTATATTGTCTAACATGGAAGCGCGGTCATCTGGTAAGAGGCGATATACCTCTTATGGTTTCTACACAGAATCGTACCAGAACACAAATCATCAGTCAAGGCTCAGACAATTTTCTAATTAAATTCACCCTACCGGGAATCGAATCCAGATTCTGCTAGCAAACCGAGTACTCGCACCAGCGAGGCCGTCCACGATATTATTATATATTTGAATGACAATGTATATTAACATTTATAGCTCAAAAAACGATTTATTAGGAGTATCTGCGATGTGAGCCCAATAACTTCCTGTAGACCTCTTTTAAAAAAATTAAACATGTTTACTGTACCTTCCCTATACATATATGAAGTGCGTTTGTATGTAAAAACACATTTATACCAGTTTCAAAAACGGTATGATGGGACACAATTTAAACGATTTAGATTTCAAAATCATTTAGTTAGACCCAGTACAAGAACACAGCTTTATGATAGAAACTGTCACGTCATGCCTGTTAAAATTTATAATTAATTACCCAACTCTCTTAAAGACATCAGATTAATATATATAAACGTATATTGCAAAAATGGCTAATATCTAAATGTTATTACTGTATTAAGGACTACTTAAATGAAAGTCAAAATAAATAAAATAATTCAAACGAGACACAGTTTCTAAGCTCACTCATACTGGTTTGATGCGTAGGAAACGTAAAACTGTTTTATATATATATAGCAATTATTTCAAAATAATATTATTTTGGATATAATAGGAATTATAGATGTTGCACGCCATTGTATGGTAGATTGTGTGTTGTACACTTGATATTGCAATAAAATATATTTGATTTGATTTGAGAAGCCGTATGTTCTCATATATGCGAATAAAGTGTTACTTAACTTGTTGAATAAGTAAGAGGAAGGTTCCCAACACTTGTTGAGCATTTTCAGCCCGTTCGAGCTGTAGCATCCAAATGCAAATGAGCTCGCGAGGCGCCTGGCGTGGCGCCAGTGCGGCGATCGACGACTATTAGTCGCTACGTCAGGCGCACGTCGTTAATTCCTACCCAAGTCGACCTCGCCATTAATATGCACGGGCCTTAGTTAGAACATGCCGCTGAATTCACTGATGAGCAACTTTCATACAGCCGAACAGGGCAATGAACTTATGTTCAAGATTTATTACTGTGAAACGTTTTCAAACGGTTTTATTTTAGAAAGTGAATGTAACCAAAACGAATGTTATGCTTTTTGAAAAAGATATACCTATGATAATTGGCAATATTTCGATAGATAGGGAAGAAGTGGAAGAGGTTAAAGAATTTTTAGACTTGGGATCTAAATGTACAAAAGATGGAACATATGAAAGTGATATTAAAAGGAGAGTGATTGAAGGGAATATGGTAAATGGTGCTCTACACGCCTTTATGAATGGCCAGAGTGTTGATGCCAACACTTATGTATGGTAGTGAAAGTTCGGTATGGGAATCACAAAAACAAAATAAATGCGGTAGAGAGCATGTAGTGACTAAAATTGAGAAAGGTATGCTTAGATGGTGTGGACGCGTAGAGTGAATAAATGACAGGAGACTGACAAAAAGAGTCATGAGTCAAAAGTGAATGGGAATGTTCCTGGACCAAATCTAGGACATTTTAAATAAGGGTCAGGTAAATAGTACTCTAAACAGACGAATTTTTACGAAAGGTTTAATGAGAATGAAAGAAGCGAAGGAGATATGCAAGGATCGTGGCAAGTGGAAGGACGTGGTCTCTGCCTATCACTATGGGAATGAGGCGTGATGCTACGTTGTATGTATGTTATTTTAGCAATGCACAGCGGTTTCACCCATGTAGATACCGATCTCGTGGCAGCGGAAAGTCGACTAACTCTGACTAGAGACTCATTTCACTTACATTTTTACTAAATCCTTTCAAATTATGAGATACAAATTTACATTCATAAGCTTATCAATATACAGATTTCATTTAAGAACGAATATATATCCAACTAATACATTTTTAATTGTTCAAAATAGAAACACGAATTGAAAGTGCAAAACTTTCGTCTGTAATAGTAGAGAGGAGATTTATTTGTAATGTTTTATTGTCTTAGAACTATATACAGCACTTGACGTAGCGTTGTTATGTTGCAGCAAAAAATTTTGACGCTCTGTAGTTCAATTCACAATACCTATTTAGGTTGACATTCTAAAATTATATATTTGGTATGGAATGTCCGATTTTAATAATTGAAAAGCGTTTTTCACAGGTGTTGAAACGGTCTTTAATAAGATTAGAATTAACACAGAGGTAGGAATATTGTGATTTGATTATTGTCGGAAATTTTAATAACTTTTAAATACAAGTTCCTAACGAACCCAAGGTCTCTGCTAGCAAAATGACTACTCACACCATTACGCCAGCGAGGCCGTTAAAACAACATGTATCCGTTAAAAAAAATTAAGCAAAACGATATCATAAACAACTTAGTTTTATACTATGTAAAGATTTGTTTATTTGTTTGTTTGGCTTCCTTGGATGAATAACAAAGCAATCAAAAAATTTATATACTCTAGTTAAGGACAGCAAAATTCAGTGTAGTCTTTGGGCCAAAAGCTAAGAAGCATATTCAAATCGGCATAAATGATTCCATAACATCAAAAAAATTATTGTGATCAGCTGATTTCAATACATTTAATTTTCCAACGATTCTTCTGTATAAATGTAGCTTTTTTTACAATGCACACTATTCTTACATAAGCGCAAAGCGATTTGCGTTTAAGAAAATCCAAAATAATAAGGCAAAAAGAAGAAGAAAGAATTTAAGAAAATATACAGCAAGAAGAGCGAAACACGCAATTTTCACACATGAAATAAAAACATATTTTAGAGCGCAGAAGAAAAATTTTTCGGGTTGAGCATACGCATTTTTAATAAGATACCCGAATCATTTGGTCTCATTCGATTTGGGTTTGCTTCCACATAGTTTTAAGAAATATGTTAAAAATGTGCTATTACAAAAGGCACATTATAATGGTTAAAACTTTTTAAGCGATAAAGACGTTTGGGCTTGATTCCAATTGCACAAGAAAGCTAAACACATTGTAACCAACAAAAAGTATATTCAAAGTAGAAACCATTGAGTTTCTTCTTGGCGGAATCAACTGTTCGAAGCGGTGGTAGATTTATTACCAACGGACAGACTTCTGAGGATTCAAAAGCGCTTTTTGAACCTATTTGAATAAATAATACTTTAATTTAATTAGATTTGAAAGGTGCAAAGGAATTTATGTTTAAGAAAAAGATTACACAAAATAACAGGATAAAATTTCACTTTTAAGTATAGATTGTAAACAATTAGTAATTTCAGTGAATAAATACATTAATATCACATGTGGGGGTAGGATGTCGGTCATGCGTAATTAACGCTAGCTAGCAGCCGTCATCGCGCATTCTCTCGCTTCACTGGGCCAATACGTACACACCATGCTTATGTAAGTTGAATATTTACATGAAATTATAATCATATTTAAATTCTAGTGATATACTCTAGGCTTTGAGATACCGGATGACGTCATTCGCTGACTACATTCTGGTATAATTCATTCTAATTCGCTAAAAAAAATGCTAACGATGAAAAAAGGATATCCGACTTAGGTTATCGTACCTTTTTTTGAAGTGTAACTTCTTTAGGCGAATGAGGATAAAACTTTGACGGATGAGACGCGTGATAAACGTTAAGAAGATGTGTAGCGTTTTTTATGCTAATGCGTTTGTGATTTAATATATTATTTTTCATATTTAAAAATATATCATAAATTCTCTCTTCAAAATTCAATATATAATTTCTAATTTTGACAAAAAATCACGTGACATTTTTATTTACAATTGATCATTTGAGATTTCAATAAATTATTTTGCATAAAATATAAAATAATAATTTTCCATAAATTCTCTCTACGATATTTTAATTTTAAAAGTATAATTTCTGTGGTAATAATTTTACAACGATTTTACACTTTAATGTAAATATCGAATAAATAAATTTAAATAAGTTAAATTTATAATTTGTATTAATTTTGACACTTTTAATATTTTAATGACAATTAAATTCTTTAAATTCCCAACATGTCTTCCTTGTTAACCCCCTCTAAGTTTTGGAAATCTAGTTTTAGAATCGTATAAATATAAACAAGACTTAAAAATTAGTTTTCCAAAGATGTTTCACTTTTGACACGTGTACTTTATACGCACGCACTTTTAATTTTTTCACAATAGAAAAGGTCGCTACTTTTGTGGTAGATGAGACAAAATAAATATATTTCTGGACTTCGTTGTGTGAAACCAAAACGTGTGTTGATTTATTGTTTTTTTTTTTTACATTTAACTTGATCACATATAAAGAGAATCGTGATAAACAATATTATATCTAATATTATAACGTAAGAATATAAATGTGTAAATGCATCATAAGCCTTCCATTAGAGGGTAACTTTGAGATGGTATTAAAGTTTTATGATCGTTACACGCATCCGCCTACAAAACTTCTGTACTCTATATGGGATGATGGATAATGTGATAAAATTATTACCACTGATCAATTAAATCGTGATACGGAAACCTAGTATAGTGTGGTCTGTAGATATATTGATTCCGTGAACTGTTGTAATGTGTAAAGTGAAATAACAAAAAAAAATTGGAACATCAAATAATACTTTAATAATCGCTAGGTATTTTAAAACGTAATCCAAAACGTTCGGATAAACATTCAAATGATCCGCCATTTATTGAATTCGTTTGTTATAAAAAATGTGATAAATGAAGAAACGCTCGACCGATTTTGTGCAAACTCCACAAAAACTTACTACGAAATGTGGCATTTTTATATATATAGATGTATGTAATTTAAATGTTTGCAAATCTAAATATTTATATGGCCGTCCATATAAATATTTAGAGGAGTAAAAAAAATCCCACATTTATAGTTTACTAGCTGAACGCGCTACTTCGTCTGCGTGGAATGTTTATTGGGTAGCAATTTCATTAATTTAGGCAAATTGTTTTACAAATAACAAACATACATATTTATACTTCAATAAGATATTTGCTGTGTATTACTGCAAAGAGCTTATAGTCCTTTTTCAGGTTCTAGATTATTGGTATACCATATTTCATTTATCATTATAGATTTGAAAATAAAAATAAATTATTGTTTATAAAAATTGATTATGTGAATTGCATTTATTTTAGTTCCAGAGAAATCGTGATAGTTAGCACCCCCGTAACCCCCTTGCGGGTAGAATTTCGTAAAATCTGTCCTTAGCTGACCTATACTCTGAAAACGAATATTCCTACCAAATTTCAAGTATCTACGCCTTATGGTTCCAGAGATGATTATGACTCAATAGAAACCTGGATATCTCTTCTATATATATATGTATAGATAAAGAGAAAGAGTGTAAAATGCTAATATCTTTTTAATTATGCATAAAAATACAATAAATCAATTAAAAATCCACGTCACACACAAGAACGTTGAGTACATATTCATACATAAGGTTACATTAAAGAGGTTAAATTAAGAATATTAAAATCACTAACGAGGTTACATTAGAAAAACTACAATGATGATTAAGTTTTCTTAAAATTTGTGATGTTCAACGTGTCTTTGTTATTTTTTTCTTTTTATACTCCTGGTTATGCACAACAGATAAGAAATTTACAAAAAAACATCGTTTACACAATAGTTTTCCATCATCACTATCAAAATAAGTAAAAAGTTCAATGGATTGCAGATTTGTTTTTATTTAAATGTCATATCATTTGTTAGAAAAGAAAAGGCAAATTAACAGTATAATTTTGGCGAAATTTTGTAATTATAGACGTTTAGTCTTTTTTTTAATTGCTGATAGTTTAGCGCTTGACTGTGATCTCACTTAAGGCGATATACCTCTTACGGTTTCCACACTGCTTCCATGCATGGAACAGAAATCTCTTTGTGTTGCGTTACGTTTTTTCTGGTAAAGGTCATAACTAGCCGCGGCCACGCCTCTCACCAGTCCGGACTCAGACAAATTAGAAAACACAATTTTCCAATTCGCCCTACCGGGGATCGAACTCGAGTCCTCTGCGAGCAAAGCGAGTACTCCCACCAGTACGCCAGCGAGGGCGTCAAAATATAGTCATTCACAATAGAATTTTAATAATGTTGAAATAATTTTAATTAATTACCATCGAATTTCGATCCCTGGAGCGTCAACTGGTATTTTTTAATATATAGAAGATCAAACCAAATGGCAATGTAATGATAATATTCACGCGATATATTTAGCAACACCGAGGGATGACGCGATCGTTAGGAGAGTTCTCGTGTGTCATTTTAAGGATGTACCAAATTGAAGGCTCCGGCGGGCGTCATAGGGGAGGCTGATTTATGCTTCGTCCCGGTCGCCGGCATCCTTCGATTAGAGGTTTATTCACTCGGCCGAGGTCAGTGTTAATATACCGCCTCGTGAAAAGAAAATATGTTCTCTCTAATAATGTTAAGTTGAAGGCGATATTTCGGGTTACAATAAAACTTTACATTTTTTTAACGCTATGCTGGGCAGCGGGCGCCGTTATCTTTGCAAATATTTCTACCTGTTACGGCAGAGCCACACATCATCTATGGACGCCGGCACCACAACTTATCTTAGATTGTAAATAATTACCCTAAACTATAAAACTATATACTCGTACATTTACAAAATACAAGTCAAAGTCGAAAGTCAAAATATCTTTATTCAAATAGGCCTATTACAGGACTTATCAATCGTCAATTTTTTTTTCATATAATATTCAAATGAGTGACTGATGATAACATTAAAGAACGACTTACAATCTAAAGTTACGAGGGTACCTTCGCGCCCTCATCTGAGAAGAGCCCCCAATAAACTCAGTCCGGTGTATGTTTTTTTTATGTCATCATCATTACAATATATGTTTTAAATTCATTCTATCTCAAGATGTATATAGAGCAATTCATTCACTCCCACGGTTTTTCGTCTTCTAAATATTCTTTCAAATTATAAAATGATTTCTCTATTAGCTTTCTTTTAATAAAAGATTTAAATTTCCCGATAGACATCTTTGTAACTTCTTCTGGGAGTTTGTTATAGAAACGTTTACAATTACCCTTGAATGACTTGTCAATTTTATGTAACCTACTAGAATTTACAGCAATTTTGTTTTTATTTCTTAAGTAATATGAGGTGCACTCCCTTTTTTTCGTAAAAGAGTCAATATTTTTATGGACATATAACAAATTTTCTAATATATATACGCCGAATATTTCAAGCCACGGATATAAGGCATGAAATGGTTTTGTTACTTTTTCCGAGATGAGCAATAAAGAGTGTTCATTAGCTCACCTACATTTGATTCGTACAAATTCAACAAATAGTTCACTCGAGTGACCAAATATATATAGGTACATATCAATTGTTCATCCAAACATTGGGTTATCGATTAGCCGACTATAGGCCAGTACGTGTTATGGGAGCAATCAGGGCGGGCGTAGACAAACTGTCGGGGCGGAGCTTAATTGGCGGTCGCGAAGATTTATGCGGAGAGCTCGCTCGTCATGCGGTCGCTGAATTTGTGCCACACAACCGCACTTTGAACTGCACTGTGAACACGAAACCCTTATGGTAACAGAAGTGCAATGAACTTAAGAAAATATGGAGGAACGTCAATATACCACGAAAACCGCATAACGTATCTGATCTTTACTAGAAAACTGTAGAATGTTCTGCCTGTTTCCGTGATTTTTGAATCCTACAACACCACTATTTTACGAATAAGTATGATATGATAAGAAAACTCAAATGTTATGCTCGTAAAAACTTTGATGTGTCTTGTGGAAAAATTTCAAACAAAACAATACATAACCAACCAATGCATAACCAACAAGTGTCAAATTAACACTCAAATTATGCCACCGAAAAAACTATTTATGGATATAAAATATATTTATAAGACGCGGAAAGTACAACTTTACCAAACAGACTGTAAAATATCTGTATAACATATTTAAAGTAGATAGTACATCTTGATATGTTATCAACAAAAAACCTTTTGATTAAACATACACAACCTGATCTCCATATCATGTACTATAATCTTATAGAATTTTACAAAATTATCAGGAATAACTCCAGTTATATATTAAAAGAATCATAAATCTTAAATATATCCAACTTGCAGTACCTACACATTTATCAATTACGAATTTAAAACGATGATAGAATCTACATAATAAAAAATACATTTTCATTTCACAATAACAAGCGAAAAGCTTAGCGTTACAAAGAAACGGTATTATCCTCTTTGGATCTCGTTTTCCCAAGTTATTGGTATGTAAGAGAATATTGCATATTTTTCTTGTTTCCATTATGTACGCTAATTTAATCTTGAACGCAAAGAAGCAAGAAAAGTGTGCCTTCACAGTAGAGTGCATTATTACGTAGACTAGAATAGCGGACTTAAATTGACAAAGAACTTTGATACTTAGTGATTCGAGCACGGAAAATACTTTAAAGGATAATTTTAACAGAGTATATGTTGATGTTTCAAAAGAGTAATTTTCGCCATAGTAAAATTTTTAATATAAAATTGTTTGAACTTATGTCCATAATAGATTTTGCAACCAGTTTCATTTCATTGACAGTAATGAATACCCGACATCACTCTCTATTTTATGTACCTTTTTTAAAAGCGAAGTACTTCAGCAATACGATTGTGTTTCGTTATTACAATAACTAAGAAAGAAAATCGTTTATCACAATGTGTTGTTTTTACAGCCGTTTACCTTTATTGAAAAAGCATATCAGAGCCATGGCAGCTGATAAGAAGTAGTTTAATGTTTAATTCTAATTATATTTATTTCATTCTTTTTTTTTAGTTCCTGTTTTGTCTCAGTTATTTTATAGTGGAAACTCTACTGGTTTGTGTTATATATATTTAGTTATAATAATGTAATAAATTAACTGTTTGTTTCCCAATTAAAATAAAATAATATAAGGCAAAGACGAATTGAAACCACTAAACTAATTTATTCACTCACCCACTTAGATATTATATATTCTTAAAACACAATTCATGGTTGACTTGAAATATTACAAAGTGATTCCTTTCGCAATGGGAATAGTTACTAAAAACGGATAACTCCTTATTCCCACAGGCTCGTAAACTACGCGGATGATACTGCGAATATTAGACTATAGATAGTTAGGTAGCATATTGGTTAACTTAAAATGGACAAGTGATATAAAAAAACTGGTTGTCTATTGTTAGACTATAGATAGTTGGGTGACAACACAGATAGCTCTTAAATATTGGGAGTTATTGAGTAATATAATTTCAACACTTGAAAATACCAAAAACATTGTGCAATATTACGAAATGTGATGCAATGCGAGGCGAGGTAATATTAACAAAGGGAACAAGTTTGTTAAGATAGTATTTCGAGCTTTGTTTCGTGAAGTAGTGGTTTTAAGAAAAGTAGTGCTAAATTGTATAAACTCAAATAGTGAAATAATTATTAGTATAGTGCAAGTTGTGTATCTTTAAATAGTGAAGAGAATCAAAGTTGTTAGTTAATGTGAGTTGGTGATTTTTTAACACGAAGAACAGCTAGTATACTTTATGTATACACGAACGCTTTATTACATTGCAGATATTACAAAGTAAACAGTCTATTAAAGTCTATATAGCTTCAAAAAGGAAAATAAAAAGTAATAGGAATAGCAAGTCGAAGTTAATTATAATCTTTTTTTAGTCTTACCCGAAAACTTTATCACCAACTTATTTATTTAAATAAGAAAGTTAATAAAGTTAGTCAGCTGACAGGAATAAGTGCTGAAGCAGTGCAGAAGTTAAGACATCGTAAAACATACAGTTTCGATTGTCTTTAAGAATATACAATATTATAGTTTTTAATTATATATACACATATATTTCAAGACGAACCAGGCGACCGCGATCTTTAACTTTTTTTTAATAAATTAATCGAATAAATTAAAAAGACGGTTACATAGATGCCATTATAACTTATAGGGGTTTTGTTAGTATATTGAATTACAAAAGACACACATAAAAAAGATGGTAACCTCAGTTCAATCGGTGATTTTCCTAAAAGACTTCAAAACTTTTTCCCTGATCCATTTTGTCGAAGACGGAACACATAAGCGAATCCCTCTATTCTGAATAGTCTCTTTTTAATACCAGAAAAGATATATTTACTATCCAATTGCATCTAAGAGGAGAATATTATTAAACTTTTATTATTAATTAGAATCACATAAAAGAACAAATCTGCAAACGTTAAAAACAACAGGAAATAATCGTGGGGAAATTAATTTAGAAACTCGATAAGCTCATCGTGTAAAGCAGTCTTGTCTCGTGGCTGCGCTTCCTTAAACTCCCCCTTACGAAGTGCCGGTGCCATTTTCAATTTGCTTTATTTGCGCTTGTTTTAATAGCTTTCTCCTTACTGCACGCCGTCCGACCAAATTGCTTTGTGCACGGACGCCTTGCCATAAAGACGTCACGGCACTGATCTAGGTTTACAAATTACACGTACATTGAAAAAATACTTTCCTGTCTTAATTATTTTGATGTAAATATCTATTACGTGTGTGCGAATATCGTACGAATTGAATCGAATACCATCGATTGGGAATTCAAATTGTGGAAACATGCGAAATTCCACGAATAATTCGAAATAAATCGAATAATTCGCGAATTAAACAAACATCTGTGGATTCTCAATTGTTTCTATTTTAATAATTTAAATCGCTTATCGAAATATTCGACTTAGGTATAATATACTTTCCGTTTAAAAATCAATTACGCAGAGAATACAATTGTCCATTTTCAATATATGTTCATCTCTGTCGGTATCATAAAAAAATGTTGATAGTCATAGTTTAAATTACTAAATTAATTTACATTATTAAATGGTGACTGCGAGATCCCTAAATTAGTTCAAGAATAGACTGGACAAGTACAGAAATGGCAAAAAGCACAATTGAATACACTAAAATTGATACAGGCGCATCAGCGAAAGTTGCGTAGCCTATTATAAGTAACTAGCGGCCCGTCCCGGCTTCGCACGGGCAGACATAAATAGGTACAGATATTATAAGTTATAAGCATGATAATTACAACGACCATGAATTGACAAATATTATGAAAAAGTGTGATTCCTAAAATACTAAAACTAAGTAGCTCTGAAAAGAACTTTTTAAGTGAAGCCTAAAAATGTGTTTAAAAAACTGGGAATATTCAATGTCGCTTCCGTCCACTGCGTAAAGAACCGACCGGCCACCTAGTTCATAATGGTGCACCCCCTGCTCCCCGCACTGTATGTATTTTTAATTTCATTATATCTTTTGAATGGAATATCCGATTTCAATAATTCAAAAAGTAATCATCATTCAAGATATTGAGACAGTCTTGAATATTAAATTATTTATTTGGATAAAAATTATAAATGGTATGGTGAACACGGTCTGATTTTCATCGGCATTTCTATCAATTTGCTAAATATAAAAATGTAGTTATAGTGACGTAACTACAATAGTTAGAAATATGATTTCGCGAGTTTTTTGTCTTATCATTAATACTCTTCACAGCATATGCGATGAAAAACATTTTATGGCAAATAGTTTTACACCTTCGGCTGGTTTTAATAGGAATTTCTAAAGATTTCTATAGTAATCTAGTACTAAATATAGCCTATGTTACTTAGTGATAATGTAGCTTTCTAATGAAAAAAGAATTATTAAAATCGGTCCAGTACTTTTTGAGTTTATTCGTTACGTACAAAAATACAAATCTTTCCTCTTTATAATATTAGTGTAGATGATAATACTCTCAGCAAGGATCTCAGGAAGAACTCGCAGCAAGTATGCAAAAGGCGGTGTTACTGGACTCGGCTAGGATGGCCAGGCGGTTTCTCAGCCTGTAGCCGTTTGGTCTCCCTGCCGGGGTGTATCCTCCGCCCGTTATATTCATTTATGTAATTGTTTATGTAGGTATATGAATTATTTGATATTTTTGTATATAAGTAATTATTATAAATTTATATATATGTAATAATAAATATATATATATATTCTTTCGTAAACGGGCATGAGTGTAAAAGTGGAATAATAATAATAATTAAAAGAAAATTAATCTTTTAACGATTATCTGAAATTTTGAATAAGGACTTAAGGATCCTCCAAGGATGGATAGCCAAGACTTCATTTCCACAGAATTAGTCTAAATGTGTCACCAAAAAACAAAGACATCCAAATTTTCCGAAAGCTTAAGATATATTTCAACAATTAGGGTAAAACCAATTGTAAATTAAGTATTGCTTCAATAGTCCCTCCTTATTGCGTCGATCGGCCAAATTGCTTCGTGCCTGACCGTCTTTTGATTAAGACGGCTCGGCACGAATCTAGGTGTAAAAACAAAGTGTCGTATTTGTACACAACTCCTAGAAGTCTTTGGGGACATATTGGACGGTCAATTGACTGGAGAACTCTTGTGAACGTGAGCCATCAAGAGTCGATAGAATTTTATTATCATATAAAGGAAGAACATGTAAAAGAAAGTAAATAGTCCTGCGCAATTATTATTGATTGTTATTTTATAAGTTAGTGTATTTACTTGTATGTAACTTTTATCTCACAATGCTTCGAATAGAGTTTTCTTTATTTCTTTAGTACAGGGTTTTATATTCAAGCACAATATAAATAAATAGTATATTGACCAATGTATGAAACTAAAGCCTCATTGGTCTAGTGGTTAGCATGTTCGACTACAGTGGGGTCCTGGGTTCGAGTCCCAAGTCGGGCCAATTCAATAATCAACATTGAGTTTTCTAATTAGATTTTCTCAATATTTGCCTGAAGTTGGGAAGATGGCGCTGTGATCCACCCCTGTGCCTCGGAGAGCACGTTAAGCCATCGGTACTGCGCCTGATCTCTCTCCGGTCGTGTCGGATTCCCGTCACATCGGAATATGAGAGTGCATTTGTGTACTATGCCTGCGAATCCGCAGTGAAGCAGCGTGATGGGTCTATGCTCTAAAAACCCTGGCTCCTCGGAGTGAAGAAGCCTGTGCCCAGCAGTGGGGCGTTAATGGGCTGCTACTTACTTACTTTTGTGAAACTAATCTGACGCTCTAAAAAGAAATTGGAACAAATACCAAGCATAAACACAAAATTTAACTTAAGTGTATAAAATGTTGATCATACATACATAGCATCACGCCTTATTCCCATAGGGGTAGGCAGAGACAACATCCTTCCACTTGCCACGATCCTTGCATATCTCCTTCGCTTCTTTCAATCTCATTAAATCTTTCATACAAGTTCGTCGGTTTAGAGTACTCTTGACCTGGCCGTTATTTAAAATGTCCTGGATTTGGTCCAGGAACGTTCGCCTCGGTCTTCCCCTTCCAACTTTCGCATTCACTCTTGACTCATAAATCCTTTTTGTCAGTCTCCTTTCATTCATTCTCTCTACATGCCCAAACCATCTAAGCATACCTTTCTCAATTTTAGTCACTACGTCTTCTTTTATACCACAACGTTCTCTTATCACACTATTTCTTACTCTGTCACTCAGTTTTAATCCACTCATGCTTCTCAACGCTCTCATCTCTACCGCATTTATTTTACTTTTGTGATTCTTCTGCCATACCCAACTTTCACTACCATACATAAGTGTTGGCACCAACACTCCAGCATGCACTGCCAGTCTAGCCCTTTGAGACACCATCTGGCTATTCATAAAAGCATGCAGAGCACCATTTACCATATTCCCTGCATTCACTCTCCTTTCGATATCACTTTCACATGTTCCATCTTTTGTAAATTTAGATCCCAAGTATACAAATTCTTTCACCTCTTCCACTTGTTCCCCATCTATCAAAATATTGCCATTCATCATAGATTCATCTCGTTCAAAAAGCATAACTTTCGTTTTGTTTACATTCACTTTCATTCCTTTCCCTTTCAAAGCTTCATTCATAATATTTAGCATCTCCTGAAGCTCGTTAGCGGATGACGCAAGTATTACTTGATCATCAGCGTAGAGTAAACATTTGATGAGTAATTCATTCATTCTTAACCCATACATACTTTCTTTTAAATCTGTCAAACATTTATCCATGAAAAGGTTGAACAGCCATGGTGACGCAACACATCCCTGTCGAACACCTCTTTCGACAGGAAACCACTCCGTGTACGCTCCGTTTATTCTGACACAGGCACTAGAACCCTCATAGAGAGACTTCAATGCTTGGATCAGACAACCGCTCACCCCATACGTAGATAACGTTGACCACAGCTCATTCCTCACCACTCGATCATAGGCCTTTTCTAAATCTACGAACGCGCAATAAACTTTTTGGTGTTTAGCCAAACATTTTTCAGTTAAGCACCGTAAAGAAAAGACCTGATCCGTACATCCCATTCCTCTTCTAAATCCCGCTGTTGATCATAGATGAAATAATATAAACGAGATATAAAAATTGCTTTCGTATCTAGAATAACGTTTGAAATACGATCATATATCACAAAATCAAACGTATTATTAAAAAATATATATTGTCTTTTCTTATTTGTGAATAATTAACCGTAAAGTCAATAAATAAACATTAGGACAAGTAGCGAATTTTGCGTCGTGTAATATATCATTTCGTAGCATACCAGACAATAGTAAATTTCTTCTTTAAGTCAATACCATCTATTGAAAGCTCACTTACAAATTATTTGACTAAACTTTAACATCCGATATCATGCACAAGTAAAAAATAACTAAACTTTATAGTAAATTTGAAGATATATAGGGAGAGTGTGAATATATAGTAGGAATTTAAAACAATCTAATATGCCTATTATATTTTAAAGAGGTGATAGTTAATGAAACTAGAAATGAAATTTTAAAAAGTATATAGATCAAAACTATATAAATAATGCAACCGATTTAAAGTGTCAAATTTCTAACAATAATACTTGCCAAGTCGTTTACAGTATAAATAAATAACACTTCGGAGGAAAATTAAGCATCGCACAATCAAATTATTGAATAGGTTCAGATTTCGGTTGACAGCTGTGTTGACAAGTAATTGTAAAATCGCTTTGGGAAGTTAATAATTTAACTTCAATTTAACCCATTCAGTGTTAAGCGTCCCCAATTTAATAATTTATGTCAATTAAAAGAAGATGAAATGATTCTTAGATGGGAAATTACAATTATGACTTTTATACCATGACTGAAAATTTGAATTTTAATGTAATAGGTAGTTAAAAAGTTGACTTAACTCTACTAGCTAACTAGCTAACTAGCTAATATTTTACTAAGAAATACGTAACAATAAAAAAACACGATACTCGGAAGGAGTCAAGCCCAACTCGGCAATATAAAGCTCGTTCATGAAGCAATTTATATCATTTTTTGAGACTACATTATTTACAATACGGTTAGGTAAAAAGCTGAATGGCTTCCTTTTAAAGAGGGTTTTAAGAGCATAAACCCACCATGCTGCTCCACTGCGGGTTGGCAGACACAATACACACGTTTATGCACTACCACGAGTGCACTCTCTAATGCTTCTTTCTCATACAGGGATACTATGTAATACTGAGAATTTCTTAGCAGAAAACTCAATATCGAATTTGAATTCGCTCGGATCGGGACTCGAACCCAAGACCTCATGTCTGTAGCCGAACATAAGACCAATGAGGCAGTTATTCAACAAATTTGATGGCCTCATTGACGAAATGGTGTGAAATTGCTTCGCTAGCCGAGGGTCTAAATTTACGGCGTGGATCACAACGGCATCTCTTGACGTCGTTAGTCGGAGAAAATCTTTCGCTGGAGGGCATAGTTCGCGCAATCCTCACCGGTGATAGGAACTAGAGGGTAGTGGGAGTCCTTCTGTGAAAGTGTTATTTTGCTGAAGGAGGCACAAGGAGAACGCTGTGGACGCTCCCTTGCTACAGCGCAGGAGGTTGGGAGGTAAGAGGCGTAGATTTGCGCTTCTTCTTCCTCATAAGTTTCCTAGAGGAATCTTCTGGAGTGCCAGGGTAGATTGCGTCTACCGATCCTCTGGTACTCCACAAAAGGCTGCGGCGGGTATCGCTGGGCTTTAATGGGTATTCTGGCTTACTAGCCAGTCCCACACTCCCGATAAGATTTTAGTCTGTTCGGGGTGAATAAAGGCGTTTCCCAGCCTAAAAAAGAGGGTCTAAGTTTGATTTCCGGCAGAGCAAATTTAGGAAATTGCATTTTCTGATTCGTCAGTGTCTAGACCAGTAAAAGACATAAGCCTTGACTAGTTTCCTACCAGCAAAAATATGCTATAACAAGCTAAACCAATTTACCAGTTACAAGTTTACCAAGCTTCCATCTTAGACTGTATCATCATTTACACAAAAGTGAATTACAGTTAAGCTCTAATCTGTTAGCAAAATAATCATTTCACCACTATACAGTTTATTGAACCCAACTGTACCGTATAACGAACACACATTGTGTACTTGATATTTGTCTAGGTATATCTATGACTGATGTTTGTATTGAGCTCGTTATTCCACGTACCTTTATATTTTCCCTCCAATGTTGATGTTCCTTGACGATTCAATGTTTATCGAACATTTTTATTGTATTTGCTTAAGAACAGATAACTTACTTTTCATTTCCTGTAGGAAAATGATATATGGTAGACTGCGATATTATGAACAACTCAAATATTGTATAAAGATATAGAGAAGCGTTATTACAGTTTAAATTTTATTAGAGCACAGGAAATAAGAAATCGGATCTGACAACCTAAGCACTTGTTATCATCTTCGAGTTCATGTGAAGATTAGAATTAAAAGCACTAAAAGTTATGGCCAATAAACACATTTTTTTATTATGGACTTATTATATACTAACAATGCCCCGCGGTGTCACCCGCGCAGATAATGATAAGATAATGTGGCAGTTAGAAAGTCTACTAAGTCGTATATAATAAGTATTTAATTACTTCGCCTCAGATTATTAGATACATACTTACATTCTTAAACTAATTAATAGACAGATTTTACTTCAACGAATATATATACCTAACTGATACATTTTTAAATTCTTAACATCATTTACATAGAATATCCGACATTAATCAATTTATTATTAGTATAGGTATATCGGTGGGTATCATTGGTATCCTTGGAGTATGATCTAACTGACTTACCCAGGCGCAGTTATAAGAGTCGCTACAATTTTCTTTACATGACAATTTTTAACTTCGTTATATGTTTTGAATGGAATGTCCGATTTTAATCGTTTAAAAATCGTTTCAATACTTTACAGGTATTGAAACAGTCTTTAATACAATATTATACAATATGACAAGGCTTAATGCAGAGGTATGAATAATATGGTTTGATTATTGTCGGCACTTTTGTAAACTGTTAAAATGTAAAAAAATAATAACAGTGGCATAACTACAGTAGTTGGACGTATGGTATCGAGGATTTTTGTAGATACCACAATATAGTAGAAATTATTTTGCTCCATCATCAATAGCTTCCGCAGCGCACGCGATGACAGATTTTAAGTGACCAATTTTTTCACACCTTGGGTTGTATTAACGAATTTTTATTACGGAACCCTATTTTTGAGAAAGTAATACAGTCTACGTCGCTCAGTGAAAAAACAGCTTTCTAATGGTGAAAATATTTTGAAATCGGTCCAGTAGTTTTTGTGTGAAAAAGTTACAAACACAGATGTTTTCTCTTTATAACATTAGTTTAGATGTTGATAAAAACAAATATTGTTTTATATATAGATACATGAACACTTCTTTTTAAACCCAAAGGTTGTCTGGAAGAAATCGCTATCTAGCGATAAGACCGCCTGTTGTACATTTGTTTCTATTACTTGTAAGTTTCTGTTTAATAATGTGCGTATTTTATTAACGTGCAATAAAGAGTATTAAAAAAAAACACTTCCACTCAATCTCACATAATATACCATCACACCTATCATCATCATCATCATCATCATCATCTCAACCGATACACGTCCACTACTGGACATAGGTCTCCTCCAAGGATTTCCATAATACACGGTCTTGTGCGGTTTGCAACCATCAGCGTCCGGCGACCCTTTTCAGGTCCATCTGGTGGGAAATAGTGAGGCTACCGGGAACTAGGGGCCGCGACTGTGTATTTTGTATCATGAAGGGATGTGCCAGTAATCACGACGCTTGGCAGGCGGGTTGGTGATCGCAGTGCTGACCCTATCGCACCGATAACGCTGCTGCCCGTTATCGGTCAGGAGCATTTGAGCCAGCTAATGAATAGTTATACCGCCATTATCGGTCGCCAGAGCCTCATCGGTTAATCGGCAGGGTGTACCGCGGGTGGCCGAGGTTGGCAATTGGAGAGACTGATTGGGTTGCGTCTCTGCCTTACACCCTATATACATAACTTTCTCCATCACACCTATATACATACAGAAATCATTTAAATCTAGAATTTAAAACAAACATTCTAAATACAATATTAAACCATCTCCAACTCCATATTCCAAAACGCAGCAGAATTATTCAAGAAATGAAATAAAATGTTATTCAATATACTGCACAGAGCTAATTAATGCACCTATGATTACGTCGGCTTCAATTTCATTATTGAATGTACAAAGGCATCGGACAACAACATACCCTATTGAAATCCCGCGTACAAACACGAATGACACCGGCCGCAGTATCAATACACTAATTAATATCCGCGTTCGAACCTGAGCACTTTTTAATAAAGCAACGACACATCAGCGGCGACACTAATTGGGTTGCCATTTTGGGTCAAAATGCCAAACTGTTAATATCATTCGATATAATCCAATTTGCATCGTATGTCACATACATAGAAACGCGTAACTGAATATCCGAGTCTCATGTTAAGCTGAGTTTATAGTCTCAATATAAACACTACGACAAGTCGCAAAGTTAGATTAACGACGACACTTATGCTGTAACCTTTTGCGGATCTGTTGTCACTGAAAGAGATACTGAAGAAAAAGTTGGAGAGGAAGACAGCCGTCGACACTTTCCATCTTCGAATGGAAGAAACAGGTTGCGTAGATTCCAGCAATTTCTTCCCCTTCCTTGAACCACTGAGCCAAATAGATCTGGGGTGACACAGTGGATTGCGCAGACGAACCTCGGGTTTTCCACCAAAAGATGTCGAGGATTCCGCCGAGCTTTATAGAGTATTTTCGCTAGTTAATAGCACTTTTATTAAAACAATGTCACATCAGCAACGACAGTAATTTGGTTGCCATTTTACGACAAAACGTAACTTGGGATTTTCGTCATGCGATATTGATAAAAACGCGTAACTGAAAATTCTGGTCTAAAACTATTTATAAGTACATTGTGGCAACAACAAGGTTCCGGGACATGTTTAAAATAAGTAATATATAAAACAATATTCATTTCGTTAGCCATCTAGACCGCAATGGTTAAACTGAATGTATAGAAAAGGGCCTTTTAACTTTTTACGTGAGCTTTCAATAAACGATGCAGTATAATCTTACGCAAAATAAATTTTGCGCAAAAAGTTTATGCATGAATATTTGATAAGACTGTATAATCATTTCAAAGTTTAAAAAGATCTATTCGGACTTGAGTTGATGAATAAGTAGTACGGCGTAAACATTATTTGCTCGACGTAGACTCTTATTTAGACATTTTCATTCATTAAACGGAATTAAGAACCCCTCGGGGAACGGCAACGGTATACAATTAATATTTTGTTTTCATAATATGACCAAGTATGCTAAAACTTACCTCAGCCAGTGTCTCTTAGCGATTGCAGTGTGACAGCAAATAGCGTCGTATTGATCTGCAATCCACACAATCAGGATGATGTAGAATGCTGTCGTGGTGTCGTTGAAGAACTCTGACATAATGGCCTCCATGCCTGTCAAAAAGAAATCCACGTGAGGCATCTATTACTTAAACAAAATAGATCGCGTTTCACTGAGATTCAGTGTAATGTCACTTACATTTTACTTTCCAATTTACCCGTTTAAAAAACTTGTTATAAATTCGAGCATTAGCCTGATAACTGCGAAATGAAGTGACAAACGCTCATACGGTTCAAATTATATTAAATGATTTGGGTCCTCCATAAGATACAATCACATATATACAAATATGGGCATATACAATTTTCTAGAATATTGATCCATTAATCAACAAAAAAGCAAACTACTACAAAACCTTTTCAGTTTTTAAAAGTCCATCAAAAACACAAGCTACCATACCATCGAATTCAGGAGAGTTGACTACCTTGGTCATGTTTTAAGACACAAGAGGTATAACCTACTGCAGCTGATAATCATGGGAAAATTTTCCGGAAAACGCGGAGTTGGCCGCCACAAGAAATCGTAGCTCCGTAACATTCGAGAGTAATATGGTGTGTGGTACAAACGCTATCAAATTAATGTCCAACCCCTATCAAATGGAGAGGAAGGATAAGAAGAAAAAGCATTTAAAGGGCAATTTATTGACGACCACTGCTGGGCACAAGCCTACCCAGTTATATGAAAGAGTGTTTTTAGAGTAAAACAAAGGTGCTTCAATGCAAGTTTACAGACTACATATACTCCCAAATAGCAAGAGAATCAACGAAAGGAAGTGCACATTATATATCGTTAAAAAGGCATCGTAAAAATGTACATTTGCCATACTAGAAGATTCAATAAATAAAGTAGCGTTTTACTGGAGCAGCATATTTCAGCAGTGCAAGACGGCATTAAATATCGCGGGTCATATGTGAGCTTCACCGGATAGCGTCGGGTGTCGGTGTATCGCGCTAACTAGGTGTCGACAATTACGCGCTAACGACTGAAACCCGAGAGACTCTACGAGCTTATTAGCCGCTCGACGTGCGATATGACGTCACCCAGACTTGTTCACACCGAGGAGCGGGATATATACTCTAGAAGAAACCAGGAATGATATTCAACAATTCAATTATAGAAGCAGCCCCGTAAGTGACATGTAGAAAATGATAGTTCGCCAGCGTCTGATCTAAACACGTAATCTTCATCCATGGTCATTTTTAGTTGTAGAGAGAAGGCATTGCCGAGTTGAAAATTATATCTGCTGATGCATATATTCGCTAAAATTGTAACCCTATCATATTAATATACACACATAGCAACACGCCTTATTCCCATAGGGGACCGCACGTCCACGTCCCACGTCCTTCCACTCGCCACGATCCTTGCATATCTGCTTCGCCTCTTTCATTCTCATTAAGCCTTTCATACAAGTTCGTTTGTTAGAGTACTCTTGACGTGGCACTTATTTAAAATGTCCTGGATTTGGTCTAAGAACGTTCGCCTTGGTCTTCCCCTTCCAACTTTCCCTTTCACTTTTTACTCATAAATTATTTTTGTCAGTCTCTTTTCATTCATTCTCTGTGCGTACCCAGATCATCTAAGCATACCTTACTCAACTTTAGTCACGACAATATTTAACCATTCCTAAATGTCTTTCTTCTATTCCCTTTTTCATCACAGAAAGTTTCAACAACGTACGTTGACGATTTTTTGTAATTTATTGCGTCAAATATTGAATAGATATATAATAACATTTGTAAACTCCATTTTAATAAGCAGTCTTTGGTAAAAATTAACTTTAAGCTTATAATGATATTAATATTCAAATCTTCGGAGTACACATACACATGCTAGTCTGATATTCAGCCTTGAGATAATCGTAACGGTTCATAACTGTATAATCAGTGACTGTATAAAAGTAATAAATTAAGTTTCAGCCATTCTCATTTAACGCCCACAAAATAGCGTGCACAGCGCGCCTAAAATATTTCACCTCAAAAATTTAAAACTTATAACGATGTCAATATTCAAATCATCAGCGACTTATACGCATTACATACGAGATTCATATTCAACCCCCAGACAATCACAACGGGGACATAACTCAATACAACACGGAAACTGGCCGGCGCTGCGGCAGCCTCTATTTGCATGTTGATGAGTCGCCTCTGATACGATGAACATGTAACCAGTCAAGAGACCAAAAGCGGAATTGTTCCTAACCGTGTTCACACGATCTAATTTTACATCGAATTAATGCATCATCATCCCTTTTATTTCAAGCTTCCTGTGGAAATAGTGAGCAGCGCTTCGCTAGCAGAAACCGTGGGTTCGATTGCTCACACTGAAAATTTACAAAACTTCATTTTCTAGTAAATATGGATCAAAACTAGGGTGAAATGGAACTGCCAATATGTTGTTGGTTAAAAGCTTACTAGTTTATTTTGACTTTAACTCGTCATTGGTGTCTCTGAATGTTGATTCTACTGTGCAGAAGTCTCAGTAAGTACTTATTCTTTTAAACATTTCTTCATACCTTATCTATATTTGTAATAAGTCGATCGATAATAAAATATATGTATTGACTTGACTAGTGGGAGGTTTTGGCCGCGGTTAGTTACCACCCTGGCAGTAAAGATACCGCCAAACAAAGAGATTTGTGTTCGGGTAGAAACCATCCATGACCGTTCTACCACTTACAATCGGGTGAAATCACAGTCAAGCGCTATCATGTCAACAACACAAAAAAAATTTCAGCTCAACTGAAAAAATATTTTCAAATTATGATATTACTGGTTTCTATTGTATTAAATCATCAATTAAATTTATTTTGTGAAAAATTATATATCTATTGACAGCGCACGTAGAGTTTGAGCGTTTCTCTCTATGTTTTCGTGTTCTGACTAAACTTCACCAACAAGTACAAATTAACTCACAAATACGCTCACTCAATCCCACTCACACCTACATAACACCCACTAACTCTTCGCAAATACATAGCGAATATATCAGACTTTCTTATTACTGTTTCTAAATTCGGACTTCTTAATATGTATTCTGTTATTTCAAATATTATATAGTAACTTGTGTAATCCGTAATTGGCCTTATTTTAAGTATTCTATGTAACAACAATTGTTAAAACGCTGCTGGATTATCAAGAAATAAATGTAATGCGTATAAGATTTTCGAGCTTTAGACCATAAGAACTGGCTTTATTTGTTATACTATATAAGTATATATTGTAACGAGTAAATAAAATATCGTTAAAGTCAGTGAGTCAGTCAGTCAGGGCTGTTACCTATTCAGCGAGGCATGCGGAGTAATCCGGAGCGAGGCGAGTAAACAAATTACCGCGCGGGTCGAGACGGGGCCGGCCGACGACGTGCCGGCGTCCGCTATTAATTTTAATTCCGGCACGAGACGTAGATCGCCGGAGATGGGTGAGAGGCACGCGCGAAGCACAAAATAATTTGATGACAGAACAATCAAATATTCAATGTCCTAAGTGTTTCCGATAGCTCCATATTACCCCCTCCTCGTCAACAAAAAACAATTAATATGGTTCTATTTCGTGGGAAGTAAGCTCATCTGTCTCTCCACACATCTACAGCGCCCACATTCATTCGCGGCTAACGTATGCGGCCCCCTCTTGTTACTCGTTCTGCTCACAGTATCTGAGGAGGAGGCTACAGGTAGTCCAGAATAAGTGTCTTCGCCTGATCCTAGGAGACCTGACACGTCAGAAACGATGTTATACACCGGGACACGAGGACGCCCACTGAGGAGGTCTTCGTGCGCATCTAACGGTGAGCCTCTCGCATCACCATCAGATCCAGGTGAAGAGGATGGCGTACTACTCGACCTAGACGCTTCCGATCCATACCATCAGGCCGTGCCCACTAAATGGCCGCGCCCTAGTCCTAAGGGCTAAAGTTGCCGCATTATGAGTCTGACGCGAGAGTATCGGTTCGGGCAATGAAGTTCGCCTCGAGTATATGGTGACCACAATTTCGGCTCTTTTTAAGAATTATTTTTTACGTCCAACAACATCTCAGGCTGAATTTCGTTAATTTCGTGACGAATAATATCTTTAAGATGTTGGCTACTAGACCATTGAAGCAGTGGTGGCTAAAAAAGAACACAAAAGAGATATGTCCACAAATGGTGCTGTAATTACTGTTATACGCCATATATTATGAAAACTTACAATGGTAAAAAAAACAATAAGAAAAAGTTCCTTGAATGTATTTTATGAGAAAATCTCATCACAATGTAATAAAATATAAATGAAAATGTATAAAACAAACGGAATGTCTCAGTGCCCTCCAGCTTTTCGACGAAACGTGAATAAATATGTACGCAGAAGATTTCTGCATATATTTTATTAACTTAGGGCAAACGACAAATGAAAAAGCAGACTCGCGGGCAACCTGGACAGCAATCCTTGCCGGAGGTGCACACAAATTGTTACTTCTTCCTAGTTTAATCAAGGGGGACACCCGCGGCGTCTGTCCTCCGCTTCCTTGAACTTGGCACAAATTGAGAATAATGGTCCCTGTGCCGTTTTAAGGTTCTCTGTTAAGATACAGATTGAATTATTGGCGTTTTAGTGTATCTAAACTGTAAATGATTATTTATGTTCAGTTACGATGGATAATACGTGACGGCTTCGCTGGCGCAGTGGTGCGAGTACTCACTTTGTTAGCAGAGGCCCTGGGTTCGATCCCCGGTAGGGCAAATTTAGAAAATCGGATTTTCTAATTTGTCTATGTCTAGACTGATGCTTAAAGACGTACCACCTAAACAGAGAAATTTGTGTTCCGGTACGATGTTGTGTAGAAACCACATGATGTATATCGCCTCTAACCTTAGACTGTATCATCACTTACCATCAGGCGCGATCAGTCAAGCGCTAAACTGTCGGCATTCAAAAACATAATAATAAAGATAAATATTTGACTTCTTTTGATAAGTGCAACTATGGCATCGCCTTATTCTATTTGTCCACCTATTGCATGTCGCATTACAGACGGCCGCAGAGAGAGAGATGGCGTATAAAGCCAAGACTCATACCAGCTGTTTCATTTACATCATGGTTTTATAAAACTACACAACATTTTTCTTACTCGTATATTATTGTAAAATGTTTCCTTTTTTCCAATTCTGTAATTGTATCACAAAATAAAAACGGTCCTTTGCTTAGATATTTTTGTAAAAGACAAGTAGAAAAATGTCTCAGCTACTTTATCTGTGCCAATGTCTATATAATTTATTTGAGGGTAAAAAATTATATGGTTTGATGACACTATTTAAAATTAGATTCTTCAAGTCATAAACTTTTATATGGTCATAGAGATATGTTACTGAGTAACAATTCCTAGTAATTGGGCTATCGAGGGCAAGTTCATAAAGAAATTAAAATAATTGTGTACACAAAAACATAGCACTGGGCCGAGTCTATCTTTAATTTTACGTGAACCAAGTCATTGAATCACTCCCTTAGGATCTGGATCATTAAGTGGATAAATGGTTAATGAAAATAGAATGAGTACTAAACATCGAAGTGGAATTTCGCCAGTCACCTAGCCGTCGTTAAATGTTGTTATCGTTGCGATTAAGTAACAAAACAAGTCACGGGTGAGACGAGGCTGCTAGAAGGGCGGGAGGGGACGTCGCGAATAATAATCTCAGTTTACGACGGGAGGCGAGTGAATCAATAAAAACACTAATAATGCACAGGCGTAATCCGGCTCCTGCAACGCGATTACCGTCACTAACGAGCTCGTAAAGGCGGATATCCAATGCACGGCTTAGAGCCGAAACTTAGCGCCACGGGGCTGCCCGCGACGCTAAGTAATGGTTTCGCTAGCAAAAGTCCTCAGTTCGATTAAGACACGAAAACTTTGTCTAGGTAAGGCCTGATTTGAACCAAGACGCCAGCGAAAATACTAATAATGTAAAAGCGTAATCCGGCTTCTGCAACGCAATTACCGTCATTAACGAGCTCGGAAAGGCAGATGTGCAATGTATAGCTTAGAGCAATTAGCACCGCTGCATTGTCAGTAAGTGGCACGCCTAATGAAGGCCTCGCCGTGAATAAAGTAAAGGTAAGTAGCGTCCCACAGTTGGGTGGAGGTCTCCTCACTTATATGAGAGAAGGTTTTTAGATCATAGATCCACCACGCTGCTCCACTACGGATTGGCAGGCATAATACATTAATATACTCTCTATTTACATGATTAGAGAGAGATCAGGCGCAGGATCGACGGTTTAACGTGCTCTCCGAGGCACGGGGGTGGATCACACCGCCAACTTCCCAACTTCGGGCAAATATTGAGAAAATCTTAATAAAAAACACAATATCCATTATTGAATTGGGGCCGTGAGTGATACAGTAAGGAATTTAACCAAATCCTAGTAAAGCCAAGAACATATTACAAATATAAAAAGGAAGTCTTCAAATGTAAATGACTTACAAGATAGCGTAATGATAATAAGGAAGATTATAACCATGTAAAACCATCTAAATTTATAATAATACCTACACTAATTATTACATAATACAGTAATGATACCTATAAGACCTAAGGTTGTTTATATAGCTAAACGACAACACATAATTATTAACTTAACACACTGAAAACATTCAGACACATCGTTGTGTGTCGCCCAGCGAAAGAAAAAAGCTCCGGTACGATTCAATTTAGAAACTATGAGATAAATAAAATTTTGCCAAAGTAATATTTAAATCTTTTTTATATTTACACAAATGTAACATACACATGTCACATATCCGAGACTTTGAGTTAGGAAAAAAAGGATAATGTTAGGAATTTAAGTGTCATTTATATATTAAAAGTATCGAAAATTAATACAAATAATTTATTGAAATCTCAAATGACGAATTGTAAATAAAAATGGTATGTGTTTTTTTATCAATATTAGAAATTATTAATTAAATTTTGTTTTTGAATTTAAAATTTAGAGAAGAGAATTTATAAAAAAAAATTATATTTCATGTTTTATGAAAAGTAGTATATTAAATGACGAGTCGCAAACTATAATGCCACATGTTATTTGTAATTATTAAACTACCTAAATTTCAAACGAAAGAAGCCGACGCCTAAAGAAGTATCACTTAAAAAAGACATATGTCAACAGTTGTGTCTTAAACGGATCATTTTAAGAGTTAATGAAATAAACTATCGCATTTGATACAATTATAACATGCTCCAAGACATCCGGTTCACTTGGGAATTTGCACACGATATAATAGACAGATACAATAATATAGACAGATATATAATAGATAGTACAATAATTCAATTTTTACTGAAAAATTAGAAAAGTCGATTTCATAAATTTTCACACTTCGGAATCGAACTACGAGCAGTAATCTCAACAATACGCATGGCCGTTTAAAATTTATCGTAAAACCTGATATTCCTGGAGATTAAAAAAGGCAAAAACCCCAAGATCAAATTTATTCATACACTCCACGCAGACTAACAGCGGGTGGCAATAAACTAAAGTGATAATCTAAGTATCAACCGCCAAGTACCGAAAGCATAGTAAAAACTTTCTCGTTCAGCGAGATTACTCCCGCCTGAACTACGTTTCGGGACATTCACATTTGTTAAATCAGTCTCAGTGCCCCGACATCCGTTTTGCAGGAAAACGATCCTTATTTCGCTGGCGAAACAGGATATGAATTTAAGGTGGGTTTACGTATATAGCGTATCAACTCAACGCCAATTTGTATCGAGCACGCTTGTTAATAGAGCCCTTTGTGTCCTCGTCTTATCCAGATTAGTTCACGACGATGGTCTCTCAATCCAATCTGATACAGGTTCAAGATACACCGACGTAAGACCTGCGCATATATATTAAATAAATTTAAACCTTAAACATTTCACACAAAATTCGTAGTAAAGTTTGTGTAAAATGTTACGGATGAATCGCGTGATTAGTATCAGAAAATGTGCCGCGTTTTTTATGCTAATTCGTAATATTCATAAATAACATGTGGCATTTTAATTTGCCACTCGTTATTTAATAACTTAATATACTATTTTTCATAAAATATAAAATAAAAATATATCATAAATTCTATTTTTTAAATTGTAAATTCAAAACAAGATCTAATGAATACTTTCTAATATTGACAAAAAACACGTGGTATTTTTACTTACAATTCGTCATTTGAGATTTCAATAAATTATTTATATTAATTTTCGACACTTTTAATATTGTAATGACAATTAAATTCCAAACATATCTCTTCCTTTTTCCCTCCATCTAATTATCGGAAATCTAAAGTTTTAGATTTATACAAAATTAGTTTGCCAAAGACGTTTCACTTTTGACATGTGTACTTTGTACTCACCCACTTTAAATGTTTTTTAGTATTCAAATCTCTATATATATCTTGTTCAACAATACATTTATTAAATAAAATATAATCTATTAATGCCCTCAAGTTCATTTACATTACATTCATTTTGAGCTTGCAGTGAAATGACACTTATTACTAATAGGTTTTTACATATTAATCAAATTTATTTGACGAAAGTTGTACTACGCCATCTAGTTTGAGAACATACTTAAAAGATTTAAAGGTTCCGTTGTCTTTAAGAAGTACAAGAACTTCGTTCGAAAAAACTATTATCATCTAATAAATTAAATAATGAATTAACGTATAGCAGTGGCGTATTGACTGTTTTGTTTAAGAGCCACCCTTTCCAAAACATAAGATGGGCTTGAAGAAGCTCTGGTTTAAGGCAATAACTTGTGAAGACGGTGACCTGAACCATGTCATGGATCAAGGTGCAAATGATGAAAAGAATCTTGAGACCGAGTAACGCTTCACTTGAACTGGAGTCCATGCATCTAAACATAATGACTGTAACCCTCTCGCTTCCTTAAACGAATAGAGTGTGATTTACTCAAACTAGAGTAACCCAGCCCAGCGTGATGGCTCAGTCTCATACAATGCCTAGAAAACAAAATGCACAAAAGGCACAAAAATATTTTCACTTCAACAATTTCACATTGAATTCTAGCAAGATTACTCTTCTAGAGATTTCAAAAGTTCGTGCTACTACGTTCATCATTATATCTTAGTATTAAGCTTTCAAAAACCTTAAATGAGTAGGCTGATTGATTTAAAGGCGCTTTTGTTTCAATTTTGTATGTAACGAAAGCCTAATTACTCTTAAACAGCAACTTTCTGCAAAACAGAAGCTAAAATATCAGTAAAACCGTACAAGAGTTGCTTATTGATCCCTACTTCAACAAAAGAACTTCGACACGGCTCGATTCGCGTAATCTAAAACACGGGCTTCTACTTAACCGATGAACAATAATAATTTAACAATTTATTTCTGAACATTTTCCAGCATTTCTTAAGCTTTTTATTAAAAATAAATCTGAACGTACCTTGAATGAAAAATGCAAACTAAGTCCAATTTTTTGTCTGAGTATATGTTCTTATTTAAGTTTTAAAAAATGAAGTGCGAGGCTTACTGATACAAGTTTTAAACTACATAGAAGTAAACTACATAGTTTCTGTCCGATCGGCATCTAAACTTTGTTAATAAATTTTCTTTTCATCATTCGTGTGTCGTATACTATTATAAAAGATGGCCCAGTCCTTTTTTATTTGTAATAATATAGATCAATGTTTTACGATCGTTATATATAAAAAGAATATACATATTTTAGGTTCAAAGGCAGGCTCTTTTGTGAATTTGAAAAGTAATATAATTATTTCTGATAAATTGACATAAAGAAATACTGTTCTTCGTAAAAGTTTTTATCTTGGAAAGTCTATAAGCGCTTGATCTCATGTAATAAGTGATAATGGAGACTAAGAGTGAACACGCAAATCTAGTAGGAGATAATTTACCTTTTGTGTTCATTCACAACATTTTAATTGTTTTGCTTTTAATTGGCAGCACGTTTTGACTGTAATAGTGGTAATTTGAACGAAATCTGCTAGCGAAGCGAGTACTCGCACCATTGCGCCAGCAAAGCTATCACTTTGTTAAGATTTAGATTCTTTTAAATGGAATAACTAAATTTTACGCAAAAATAAATTCACATCAAATTTACTATAGGACTAAAAATTTATAATTGATTTATTTAAGTACCAAAGCAAATAAAACAATATTGAGTGTGGATTGATCATCTTATCTCTTAAAAGAGATCTGTTCCAGCAGCCCTTTGACATAAAAGATAATAACATAATATGGCTAACTACATACAATCCAAACTAATACTATAAAGAGGCAACATTTGTGTTTTTCTACGTAAATGAAGTTACGAATTTAAAAATGTCTAAGTTAGATATATATTCGTTGTAAACTAAAATCTGTCTATTAATTAGATTATGAATGTAAGCGTATATCTAATAATCTGAAAGGAAGCAATGAAATACTAAGTGAAATACAAATTTTATGTTAACAAAAATAAATCAATAGTGCGACTTAGTAGATTATCCACTGGCACGAGATCGGTATGTACACGGGTGAAACCGCGGGGCATTCCTAGTCTTTAATAAAACTTAAAAAGAGAAAATGTACCATTTGAACATATAATATATTAACTTTGGAAAAATATCAAAATTGTGATGGATAACCACGTTGTCATGTAATGGAGAGAAAATGTTACTATGTTTTAAACTTTAAGGATACCTTACGGAGGATTTTATTCCCAAGATGATTAGAGGTTCATAATATGATTTTTAGAAAAGTATATTTTAATGATTCAATGTTAACTTTGGGCCATACGACGCACCTAAAATTCAAGTCCAATTCATCAATCGATGTAAAAAGTGTGTTTTGGAGTAAAAAGAAGCAATACTTAAAAATAACATTTAATATTTTAAAATAGCCTTACTATGATCGAAGAAATAGCTTCGATATCATAACAAGGATTATTAGCACAAGCCGCTTTTCGTCTCACGAGAGCACCCCTAGTATTGAAGTGGAAGAGGAGTCAATCATTAGAGCCGTTGAAGAGGTTAATTTCGGTAATCCTCTTTGCAGCTCACCTACAATCTGTTGTGAGACTCTCGACACAGGCAGCGTTCAGCAGATTAATGTCGTTAGTATACTAAAGCTGAATGTACGCTTGCAATACCTTAAACCATGTATGCACCAATTTAAAAGAATTTCTTCGCTTTTTTAAATATAAAACTAGCAATCCCCCGCGGTGTTTCACCCACGTAGATACCGATCTCGTGGTTGTAAAAATATAATAAGTCGGCTTATACATTTATTTTTGTTAACGTAAAAGTTTTATTTCGCATTATTAGATACACACTTATATAAATAATCTAATCAATATACAGATTTTATTTTACAACTAATATATATATCTAACTGCATTTTTAAATTCGTAACGTCTTTTACGTAGAATGTCCGTTAGTAAATTTAAAAATACACTACACATACTAAAAGAACTTTTTAAATCTGATCAGTATTTTTAGCTAGATTATTATAAATTATTAAAAATGAAAACAAAAATTCAAAATGCAAAACTTTCTTCCCTATACATAATATTTGATACTGGGAGTTCGACTCGGATACATTATTTTCTTTAGACAGACATTTTATTTTTAATTCATCATATCTTTTGAATAGAATGTATGATTGTAATATATGTATCCTTTTATTCCAAAACGTATTTTACAGGCATTGAAACGGTCTTTAAAAAAATTTAATAAAATCGGATATTGCAAAGGTATGAATAATATGGTTTAGTTATTGTCAGCACTTTTATTAACTTTTCAAATGCAAAAAAGTAGTTATAGTGGCATAACAGTAGTTGGACATATGATATCTCGGACTTTTTTGTGGGTTTTAATACGTTCTATACTATTGTAGAACATTTTTTTATTATATCTTCAAGAGTTTTCACAGCGCACGCGATAACAAATTTTTGTTTCACACCTTCGATTACATTAATGTGTTTTTCTTAGGGATCCAATTTTTTTTTTTGAGAAAATAATATAGCCTATGTCGTTCAGTCATAATGCAGCTTTCTAATGGTGAAAACTTTTTTGAAATCCGTGCAGTAGATTTTGTGTGTTACAAACACACATACACGTACTTACATACAAAAACCATAAATGTTTTCCCTATATCATATTAGTTTAAATAAATATATCCCATAAAAAATCGACTAATATTTGTTAATCAAAACTACGTTTTTTCTGACAGGTGCGCATATAACTGTGATCTTACCCAGTGGTGAGTGAAGATGCTGTCTAAATTGGTAGCACGTTAGCTTGGAAAAACGTAATTTACCACTTAATGGTTTCACAGTTCCTGAGCAAGTAAGAATTTACTAAAATGAAATTTTTAAATCGGTCCAGTAGATTTTGGGTAAACACGTTACAAACTTACATACATACAAAAATACAAATGTTTCCACTTTATTACATTAGTTTAGATAATAATATTCATTTTACTGTATTTACTTACATAAATGTGATTATTTGAATTGTATAAATGTAAATATCTGACGTACAAATGATTAAGGGTGTAATCTTCGATCTTGCAATAAATATATTTGATTTAATATTGATCTACCATGATAATACGCAAAAATTTTAAATACAGTGAAGCAGCATTCCATAAACTGATGATTTTGCAATTGCAAGTTAATATGCAGTAAAAGGACTGACTTACAGGTTTAGTTAGTGGGTTCATTGGGCCATTACCGGGTCGTACGTGTCGTGTGGATCCCTCGTGAAGGCGAGCGCGGGTAGTTTAATTAGGACACCGGTTTAACAGACTGCTAATGGTGAAAATGGATCAGTGTATCGGAGTTTAGCGGGCGAGGATATGGCCGCCGGTCAAATCAACATTTGCCGACGGATCGAATTACAGCCCGCCGCCATGTCACCCGTAACGTAATTGATTCAGCGTCCGGCGTCGGCACGCCTTTTTGTCTCTCGCCCGGAAAAATGCAAAATCCACCGCTAATTTAATATCCTCACACTTTCAACGTCCTCGCCGTTGACTGCGATTCTGCGATATAGGTTCTTTTTGAGTTTGCAATGTGTAAGTTATTATTAAATTCGAACTAATTCAATCAAGGGTAACTAACTGTATCCATTTCTATAACAAAATCCAAGAAGAAGATACAAAGATTTTTATTACAAGTAAAGTAATTGAGAAATCATTCTATAATTTGAAGGACTACTTAGAAGATAAAAAAGCGTGGGAGTGAATGAAATGCTCTAATCGATATAGAATAAATTAGAATTTTACATTGTAATGATGATTAGAAAACGTACACCCGACTGAGTTTGTTGTGGGCTCTTCTCAGAACAGGGCGCAAAGGAACCCTCGTAACTTTAAATTGTAAGTCGTTCTTGAATAATCTCATCAGGCATACATTGAAATAATATATAAAAAAAAATATTAGACGATTGAAAAGTGATGTAAAGGCAGGCCTATTTGAATAAAGAGATTTTAAAATTCGAATATTGAATTATGAATTGTAAATTTTGAATTTTGAGATTTTAATTTTGAATTTGAAATTTGAATTTTACTATTAGTTTACACTCAATAACTACTAATACTAGTTACTGGTCGTAGTTTAATACTATTTTTTCATAGCCAGGCGCAATCGTGCATATTCGTTAAGAGATGGATTCAATACCAGCTACAGCAAATTTAGGTTACCGCAATTTTAATTTTTCTGAAATTAATTCGGATGTCTTGTTACTATTACTCTACCAACAAAGATGTACTGCAGCAAAAAGATTGCGTTCCGATTTAATATTGTGTAGAAACCATAATTTACCACATCATAAGTTTACCCGCTTCCATCTAACGTCTGTCATCACTTGCTATCAGAAGAGATCACAGTCAAACGCGAACTCGTCAGCAATCAAACAAAACAGACTATATATGTATATATTTATTATACACTCAAGTCCTAATAGTTTAAACTTTTAGTGGATGGCAGTTGATGTTATTACAGTTTTTTACTTGATGTGGCTTTGTACAGTGACATCTATTGAAAGCCCTCATAAAAAAGTTTTCTTTCTTGGTAATGACTTTATGAAGCATCGGAAATTACTATTTTTGAAGTGAAACTTCTTTAGGCACATGAGCGTTAAATGTTTTCGGATGAAACGTGTGAATATCGTCTCGAAGATGTGCAATGTTAATTCGTTTGAAGGTTAAGTAGTTTTAAGTTTATTTATAAATAATTTGCCACTCACACACAATTCATAAATTCTCTTTTCTAAGTTTTAAATTCAGAAATTTACTTCAATTAATAATTTCTAATATTGACAAAAAAAAATTCGTGGCATTTTTATTTACAATTCGTCATTTGATATTTCAATAAATTATTTCTATTAATTTTCGACACTTTTAATATTGTAATGACAATTAATTTCATTAAATTCCGAACATATCTTCCTTTTTCCCTCCCTAGAAGTCTCGGAAATCTACAGATTTACATTTGTATAAATATAAAAAAGACTTAAAAATTTGTTTACCAGAGAAGTTTCACTTCTTACATGTGTACTTTTATACATTCTTTATATTTATTATCACTGATAGGTTAGCGTTTAAATGTGATGTATGTAACGATAGTCTATATAGTAGGGCACTAACATTAAAAGAAGTACAATTTTACTTCCTTATTATTTCTACACAGTTTAAACGCGATGTATGTAGCAAGATTGTTATCAAATAGTGGGAATTGAAAAAATAAGAACCACTGAAGCCGATGAGCATAAAACGTCTCGACAAAATATTCGAAGAGGGAAATGGGAATAATTTAAAATTCAACCTTATATTTGTGTGCAACATACACCCATGGCGGAGTGAAGTCCATTCCTGAAATACAACTCGGCACGTGCAATTGAACAGCATTCGACGTGGAAACAGATACACGACAAATACACAGAAACCCTCGTACTGACGAAAACATTTCAACGAGCTGAACTTCAGAGATACATATTCTGCATTTTATCCGATATCAGTATTGGGTTTTTGAGATACGAGATCTGTATATTCTAGTACATCTCGATTTTGCACTCTTCATGGCAATTTCTACTAATACTTCACACTTTCACATGTATTATATGTCAGCATTTAATAATTTATTGGAACATGTATTGTTAAAACGGAAGTTGTACAATTATTAATTTATTACAATTATTGTTTAAAAGGAAACGGAAGCACTCTTTCGTGTGTTTTCGTGTATCTTTCCCGGATGTTTTGCCCCACCGCGCAGAGAAGCGATATAAAACTCTGGTAAAGATAGAGGCACAGTAATGGTTTTCGATAATAAGTGTTTGAAATTAGTAAAGTGATAAATTATTAAAGTCCTGTGAATAATAAATAAAGCGTTGTGAAGTGATAAAGTGTGCGAGTATAATAAATTATATTAAGTATTTGTAGACTTTTAATAGTTTGGAATAAATTATATTTGTTTAAAACCACTTCGGAAGATAGATCTTTCATATATTGTTTTGTTTAAGTCTTCAATCGTTAATAAAATACTTCTTATTCATCTGTTCATGCCCAATTACAACTTATTAAAGTTATAGTGGATGCAGAGAAAATATACAGCGCTATATATTAAACGTTCGCGTAAAAGATCTTTCAAGGTGTAGGAATTGACTTTAATTCAATTGTTTCTAACAGGTAAGCACATGACTGATCTTATAGATAGATTTTTTAGTTTTTTTGTTTGACGGTACTCCTTTGCTAGTAGTGGCAAGGCTGAACACTCCGTTTCATTATCATATTCCCTAATGTCTTTTAAAAAAGTTAAAAGTGCGTGTGTACACAGTACACATGTGAGAAGTGAAACTTCTTTAGCAAACCAATTTTTAAATCTTGTTTACATTTATACAAATCTAAAACTTAAGATATCTGACACTTGTATTGAGTGAAAAAGGAAGATATGTTAGGAATTTTATGAATTCAATTGTCATTAAAATATTATCAATGTCTAAAAATTAATACAAATAACTTTATGAAATTCCAAATGAATAATTGTAAATAAAAACACCACGTGTTTTTGTTAATATTAAAAATTATTAATTTAATTTTGTTATGTTATTAAATATTTTTATTTGATATTTTATGAAAAATAATATAATACATCATCTTCGTGTCCCTTAAATAAATGATTAGTCATCTGCTATAGAAAAATTCAAATAAATGTTAAATATTTTTTTGAAGCCTGCTAGAATTTATATATATGTCGGAGTGCAAGAATCTATGGATCGCTAGTCCGTGTGTAATAGTCTGTGGAACGCTGGCGCCATCTTTGTATCGGCGTGGGGACAGAGTCAATAAGCGGCAGTCCGGCCCGCCTCTCGGCAGTTCTCGAGCGGCGGTCGGCTGGAATGGTCGACTATTGAAACTGTCGCGTTCCTAGCTATTAGTGTTAATGAGTTTGTGTAAATTGATATCGGGAACATCAAGTGATTGAATATTATAAACCGAATTAATTAATAAAGTGTTTGATTGCACCAACAATACTCATGAATCGGTTCCATGGAGAACCCTACGCCCCTGTGCTTTATGCTTCTCCGTTCTCTCTTATTCTCCGACATATATTATAAATGGCGAACTGAAATAAATATTTCTCTCATATGAACTCTTACTTATTTGTATAACAAACTTTGTATATATTATATTGCAGTCCATTTTTGCTCGGTAGATTCATTACCCATGGAGACTACGATTCAAAAAGATTGTGAAACCTACTTGAATAAAATCTACCTCATGTATTCAAAACATAACCTTGGCTGCTCAGCCCTAGTAAATAGAACATAATAAATATATATATTGTGCATCGCTGGTCTGTATGTAATAGTTTGTGGAACGTTGGCGCCATCTGTGTATCGGCGTGGGAGCAGAGTCAATAAGTCCGGCGCGTCTCTCGGCAGTTCTCGAGTGGCGGTCGGCCGGAGTGGTTGAAACTGTCGCGTTCCTAGCTATTAGTGTTAATGAGTTTATGTAAATTGATATCGGGAACATTAAATGATAGAACATCATAATCAGAGTTAATAAAGTGTTTGATTGCACCAACATTACCCACGAACGCCCACAGAATGAGAAATTAAATAATGGATCCAATTAATAACGATATCGGCGGAGAAACCTACGCCCCCGTGCTTTATGCTTCTCCATTCTCTCTTATTCTCCGACATTTGTGTTCCGACAAGTTCCGACAAGTGTTTGATTGCACCAACATTACCCACGAATGTCCACGGTATGGAAATTAAATTATTACTCTCATATATCTCTGAACCATAAGGCGTAGAGACTTGAAATTTTGTAGGAACATACCTTTTGCCGAGTAGAGGTCAGCTAAGAACGGATTTTGTGAAATTAGGGGTTGCCGGGGTGTTACTTAAAAAAATTCAAATATTTACAAACTATATCTTTTATGGTATGTAAAACTTGGTCAGAATTTATTTTGACATAATGGACTCTATCAAAAGTAAAATTTAGGAAATTTCACTCTCAAAGTGCACTACGGGTATATTTCTTTTTTGCAAAAAATTGCCTAAATGAATGAAAATGCTACCAAAGAATCATTCCACGCAAACGATGTCGCAGCTTCAACTTGTAACAATATATGTAAACAGATATAAATTGCGATAGTCTTGTATCCCTTAAAAGGAAAATTATAAACCGCTGTCTCGTCTATCCCGACGTAGACCCCGCGCCTAATATTAGATAATTTTGATTTTTTAAATAATTATTATTTACTGTCGTTTCCGTTTTCATTGCTTTGTTTTTATCTTGTAGTTCCTTTTACTTCGTATGTATTTTTTTGCATGCTGTGGCATCTAGTTCACACCGCCGGAGGAGGCGGGGTACAAGGCAACTCCTGTTAGCATATCTTTCTGCCTTCGAGAATTCTTAGTCGGCTTCATCCGGGACACCAGGGACAGGGACTTCCTTGTTCGCCAAGTCCCACACTCCTGACATATGGTCGAGGCCAGTGCCTAAAAGCTTTTATTCATCTTCATTCTTTATATTTTGCGTTTTATTACAGTAACCTGTTGGGGTCGTATTTATATTAATTTAATTTTTATTTTAGATATTATTATTTAGATTTATTTCGGCTGGAATAAAATTGTAGTAAACATTGTGACAGGAAATATGAGCATGGTGAATCGATTACATGAAAACTAAGTAGCTTCGACGAGTATAGATGAATTCAGTTTGTGTAAATTGGCGGCATCCGCCGCCCGGAAGCAACTCCCGACACAGCCTGAACAACTTTTGATCATATCAGTCACCCTTGTTCACGATGTAATACTATTTTAGTGGCACTTTATGTACTAAAGGTAAATTCAATTTTTTTGTAATTGATCAAAATATAATTAATTTATAGATGATTAGATCGCACTTGTTTATTTTAGGCTACGTAATTTTTGGTTAGGAACTCATTATAAATGGTGTAAATTGCTTAAATTCATATCTCTATACGTTATGGCATACTGTTATGGGGTAAGGCGGCGGATATTGAAACTATCTTTATATTATGTCGCGTTTCCTTAAGAGAAAAATTCAAAGAAATATCTATTCTCACAGTACCGATGCAATGTGTTAAATAACATTTCGAATACCTGTGATATTACTCATTTAAACTGTAACGTAGGAGCGAAACACACAATTTTAATTCAAGAAATAAAAACAAACTTGTACTGCCATATTTTAGAGTGAAGAATGTCGGATTGAGAGATACACGATTCATTCTTGGGTTTGCCTCCAGATCTCTTAGAAATATATTCAAAACGTCTTATTACAAAAAGCATATTATAATGTTGAAGACTATTTAAGTGTCATAGATGGTTGGACTTGATTTCATTTGCACTTGAAAGCGAAACACATTGTAACCTACTAAAACTATGTTTAATGGAGTAACCGTTGAGTTTCTTGCCAGTTTCTTCTCAGCAGAATCAACTTTCCAAACCGGTGGTAGATTTGTTCCCAATGGACAGACTACTGCCGACTCAAAAGATTTGATATTTATTAGAAACGACCAGAACACGCACTGAATGGAACCTTGCGACGCAGCGAAACCTTAAGTAACCAGAGGCTAACCGTTGAACATTCTACTATGATCACCCTGGATTCATTTTCCTAAATGAAATCGGGCAAAAGAAAAAAAAGGCCATCTTCGGCATCCAGATTTGCTCCGTTGTCGAAAGGTGGAATCTGTGTCGTAATCCTACTCCCTCTCGAATAACTTCATCTGCGAAACAATCGACTCGCAGAAGGAGGCAGTTGGTGACGAACGTACGTATTAAACTCGCCAACGAGAAATCCCCATCCGTCATTGACACCAAATGATTTTGCTGAGTTGCACACTGATACCAGGTGGCTGTTTCTTTATACGTAACAAAGTGATGTATGTAAATAACCAGTTCAGAGCACGGTATTAGGTAATTACCAAAGCAACCGTGCCCTAACCTGGTTAGCGATAATTTAGCGTATATGATTTCTACATAACAGCAAAATGTTTCGCTTGGTCTTTTCTGGTAGGGTTATAATTAGCTACGGTTCGAATCTAGGAAAATTAATGAAATATATATTTTTTTAATATAACATACTAGCAATGCCCCGCGGTTTCACTCATAACGATCTCGTGGCAGTGGAAAGTCGACTAAGTCGGACTATGATTTACTTTCGTTAACATAAAAGTTTTACTTCATTTAGTTTTTAATTACTTCCTTACAGATTATTAGATACAATTACATTCATAATCTAATCAATATACAGACTTTACTTTACAATGAATATATATCTAATACATTTTTAATTTCGAAACATCATCTACATAGAATGTCCGACATGAGTCAATTTAAAAAGACTCTACAGGTATTGAAAGAATTTTAAAAACTTCTCAAGTAAGTTTTAGCTTGATTATAATAAATTATTAAAAATACAAACAAAAATTCAAAATGCAATAACTATAATATCAAAGAAGAGATTTATTTGTATTACTTTATTATCTCAGAATTTCCTTATACAGGACATTTGACCCTCTGGAATCCGACTCAGGATACATAATTTTCTTTACATTGAGATTTTTAAATTCGTTTATCTTTTGAATGGAGTGTTTGAATTTGATAATTTAAAAAGTATTTTACAGGTATTGAAACAGTCTTTAATAAAATATCATTTAACAGGATTAGGATTAATACAGAGGTATGAATTATATGGTTTGATTATTGTCGGCACTTTAATTAACTTTTAAAATACAAAAAAGTAGTTATAGTGATATAACTATAACAGTTGGACATATGGTATCCCGGACTTGTTTTTTAGATATTAATACGTTCTATAGTTTTCGCAGCGCACGCGATAACATGTTGTTTTGTTTCACACCTTGGGTTAGTTTAATGTATTTTCTTAGGAATCCCTATTTTATTTGAGAAAATAATATAGACTATGTCGCTCAGTAAAAATGCAGCTTTCTAATGATGAAGCAATCTTTGAAATCGGTCCAGTAGTTCTTGTGTGAAAACGTTGCAAACACATACAAAAACAAATGTTTCCTCTTTATAATATAAGTTTAGATAATTGTATCGCAAATAAATAAGCATCTATACGGGCCCTCGTTATAAGTATTTGAAAATGAATGTGTGTAGTTAATCCAAAACAAAAAAAAAACAAGTAAGTTAGATTTTCTAACTACGAGTTAGACATGACTATGTTATCTCATTTCTAGTAAGCTATTCAAAGTTGATTATTGAACTGTTCTCTACGGGGATTTGATCGGTATAAATTTCAAATTGCCTTCATAAAAGAACGGTAACGTAGTGTATGCATTTCGAAATGAAAAACAACTATAAGGTCGCCAGGGAGTGCGCGCAAGCAATATTGCGGGGATTCGATTTAAAACTACGTCGCGCCCTCTCATCAAAGTATTCCAAATAAAACAAAAAACCTTTTAAAAACACGACAAATGATTTCAATAGAAGTAACAATTTTATATTCTATCTACACGAGCAAAAAACGACTACTCAATTATTGTCAGATCATCATCATCACGAAATCTTCACACTAATCATATATATTTTTCCCAACGCTCAATAAATTCAAAAATTCTTATTTCTAATGTAATTCATAAATCTAAAGACATGAAGACACCTTCGCGTCCTGGTCGGAGAGGAACTCACATAAAACTCGAATCAGATGTCACTTTTTTATCATCACCATTACAATATACTTTTTTATTGTCCAAATTATAGTACGATCTTTCAATAAGCTCTTTTTAGTAAATTCTTACTTGCTCGGGAACTGTGGAAACAATTAACTGGTTTTTAACCTTTTTTCAAGTTAACGTGCTACCGATTTAGATAGCATCATCACTCACCACTAGTTAAAATCATACTCATATGCTAACCTGTCAGAAAAAACGTAGTTTTGATTGACAAATACTAGTCGATTTTTTATGGAATATATTTATCTATACTAATATAATAAAGAGGAAACATTTGTATTTTCGTATGTAATGTATGTTTTAAGGTTTTCACACAAAAACTTCTGGACGGATTTCAAAAATGGTTTGCACCATTAGCAAGCTGTATTTTCAGTGAGTGACATAGGCTATATTACTTTCGCAAAAAAAAAAATAGAGATCCCTAATAAAAATGCATTAATGTAACCCAAGGTGTGAAAAAATTGCTCACATAAAATATGTTATCGCGTGCGTTGGGGCAACTATTGATGATAGAACAAAAAAATATTCTACAATATTACAGAAGGTATTAATACCCACAAAAAAGTCCGCTTTTTCTTTATTTTTTTTGTCGCTGGGAAATGCATTAACGCACCCCGACTGAAGGTCGGGAGTGTGGGACTCCACGAGGGTACAAACTCGCAATACCCATTAAAACCCAGCGGGACCGCCATCAACCATGAGTGGGGAGCCAGAGGTTCATTGAGGCATTCCTCTATGGCCCCTCAGTTGCAGCTCACAGATATTCTACAGGGTGAGGAGTTGTACGAATCTTCGCTTCCAGTTTCCTGCACCCCTAAGTGCCGACAATAATCAAACCATATTATTCATACCTCTGTATTCTACAAAAAAGTATGGATAAGAATCAATTAATTAATCTTTAACAAATATAATCCCTCTGGAGTTGTACACCATGTATGGACGTTGTTCTGAATTGATTTCCATAATATATAATACCTATCTCCATCACACTGCTTCCTTACTAATTGAAATTATAATAAAAGTCGCTTACTCCATTCAAAAACAAATTACAATAACTTAATAACCCTCTTTTGGATTTATATTCGTTACATGTTATTTCATCAGTAAAGTAGCAAATAACCGATATGTTAGATAGTTATTCCTTACTTACTGGGCACTTCTATAAGCAAATTAACATTGTAATAAAATTTCGTCAGTTCATTATGAATTTCATTTGATCAAACCGTAACACTATAGGGATACAAACGTCGATGGTATTGTTTGATTTGATCCGGTCGATCACCGAACTAATTGCACCTCGAGGCGATCGCTTTTGATGCGCTCTTCGCAAACTTTGAAATTATCTGTCTCTGGTGTGTCTATGTGCGGTCACGGTCATCTTCTGTCTCGAACTTTCATTATATTGAAACTTTGAAATATCTATATTATAACCACTCGACTCAATCGATCATAGCCCTTTTTTAGTGGTGAGGAATGAGCCGTGGTCAACGTTATCTACGTATGGGATACGTAATCTGTTTCAAGCATTGAAATTTCTCTATGAGGGTTCTAGTACTTGCGTCAGAATATACAGGGCGTACACAGAGTGGTTTCCAGTCGAAAGAGGTGTTCGACAGGGATGTATTGCGTCACCATGATTGTTCAACCTATTCATGGATAACTGTTTGTCAGATTTAAAAGAAAGTATGTATGGGATAATAATGAATGGATTACTCATCAAATGTTTACTCTACGCTGATGAGCAAGTAATACTTGCGTCATCCGCTAATGAGCTACAGGACATGGTAAATATTATGAATAAAGCTTTGAGAGGGAAACGAAAGAAATTGAATGTAAACAAAACTAAAGTTACGCTTTTTGAAAGAGATGAAGCTATGACGAATGGCAATATTCTGATTGATGGGGAACAAGTGGTGAAATAATTTGTATACTTGGGATCTAAATTTACAAAAGATGGAACATGTGAATATGATATTGAAAAGAGAGTGAATGAAGGAAACTTTATGAATAGCCAAATGGTGTCTCAAAGGGCCAGACTAGCTGAGCATGCATAAGTATTGGTGCAAACACTTATGTATGGTAGTGAAAGTTGGGTATGGCAAAAGAATCACAAAAGTAAAAAAATGCGGTAGAGATGAGAGCGTTGAGAAGTATGAGTGAATGAAAACTCAATAACAAAGTAAGAAATAGTGTGATCAGAGAACGTTGTGGTATAAAAGAAGATTTAGTGATTAAATTGAGAAAGGTATGCTGAAATGGTTTGGGCACGTAGAGAGAATGAATGAAAGGAGACTGACAAAAAGGATTTATGAGTCAAGAGCGAATGCGAAAGTTAAAAGGGCAAGACCAAGGCGAACGTTCCTGGACCAAATCTAAGACATTTTAAGTAAGGGCCAGGTCAAGAGTACTCTAAACCAAAAAACTTGTAATAAAGGTTTAATGAGAATGAAAGAAGCGAAGGAGATATGCAAGAATCGTGGCAAGTGGAAGGCAGTGGTCTCTGCCTACCCCTTTGGGAATGAGGCGTGATGCTATGTGTATATGTATATTATAAATAAAGTAATAGAAAAAATTGTATGAGTATAATCGAAGTGAAACTTCTTTAGGCGCATAATTGAGGTGATCAATCACGTGATTAGTGTCATGAAGACTTAAAAATTAGTTTGCCAAAGTAGTGTCACTTCTGACACGTGTACTTTGTACGCACGCAATTTGTTTTTTTTTATATTGTATAGGTATTTTGTTGTATTTTTAACCAACTTCAACAAACGACTTTTTGTTCCAGTTCTGATGACGACATTCATGAGAGAACCGTATAAATCTTAAATTTACATTAGGCATGTACGCGACAAATGGACGATTAACTCAATATCACGCCAATCGATTTCGATGATTCGTTTTTTATAAGGAAGTACTTCAAGGGTTGTTTGATGATAGTTTGGTTAGGTTTTGATCATGGGATCCATGACAAATTAATGGGACTCTTCGAGAAAACTGGAATATTTAGTTTGTTTTGATGGCCGATCTTTTTTTATTAAACTTTTATTTATTTCTTAAATGTGACTGAATATAGATACAACAGACATCTATAGATACTTAATCATATTGCACGTATTTTTTTCAATGCTGATAGGTTAGCGCTTGACTGTAAGAGATAATCACACTTTATGGTAAGTGAACGCTAACTTGGTTATAGGCAATTTACCTGTTATGGTTTCTACACAGCACCGTATCGGAACACAAATCTTCCGTTTGGAGATATGTCTGATAGACTGGTCACTAGCTCCCACTATTACAAGCTCTTACAAATTAGAAAATTTAATTTCCTTAATATAGTCAAATTAATGGTTTTCTATGGATATAGTTTCCATAGCGACATGGAAATATTTAGGTTTTCGAAAGATTATTCTAAATTTGATCATTTACAATCGAATAAAAAGACTAGAAAAATTCTATGCCATCGAAAACCACCTTCTTGAAAGGAATCTTCAAGGAAACAATTTTTCAAAAATAAATTTGATTAATGAATCAATATTTGTGAAATCTGCGTTAACATCAAATGTAAATCCGTTATGAGTGTCTATGTCACGAAAGGAAGTCGAATTTCAATCGATCTAGAAAAGTTTTAAAGATCTCGCATTAAGTGATCGCTTTTCACTTGTATCCATATATCCGATCCCTTGGAAATATGGGGAAATCCGTTCCTAGTGAGCGTCACTGTGGCAACAAGAGTAATGTTAAATATCAAGCCAATAGGACCTATAGTTTCAGAGATTTCGTGATGATATAGTAAGTTTTATTTAGCTTATATATATCATAGATATATATGAAGACAGTGAACTAATAGTGGTAATTTAAAGCAATGAAGTTTCACATCGTTTTAAATATTAGGATAACTCTCAAACAAGCCAGTGTGAAACCTAAAGTTTCCTATGAAATGCAACGAAAGAACTTGCGGTGAAGTTTTAACTTTGATCTCGGATAACGCGGCGTCTGGGGGTTTCTATCTACCGTGGATTAATAACAAATGAGCTAAGTATTGACGGAGATATAAGATTTCCCAAACTTGATATCAATTTCAAACTGGTATCTCGCCAGACAGGTCTCGCTTGCCCCTTAATCTGTGATTATTAAAATTGAGAGAAAGGGTCATTGAAATACACGGTATATAAGAGGTTTACAACTTGTCACTATTAAATATCGACGCTGAAAAGGAAACATTTAGTAAAAAAAAATTATCTATCAGCAAGTTATCTTTGTTTGACATTTTATACACATATTAATTCTTAAAAGATAGACTTTATTCCAGTTTCCTCATAACAATATATTTAAAAAAGTTAAGTAGCAGCCCATTAAGCTTCCACCGCTGGGCACAGGTCTCCTCACTCCTATGAGAGAGACTTTTTAGAGCATAGACTCACCACGCTTACTATGCTATGCTATACTATGCTCTCTATTCTTTCCCTCTCATAGGCCGATGTGACGGAATTACGTCACCAGGGATTAACGATCTCTCCGAGGCACGGTGGTGGGGCACACCGCCAACTTCCCAACTTTAGGCAAATATTCAGAAAATCTTAGTAGAAAACTCAATCTCGATTTTTGAATTCGCCGGACTCGTACCCAGGACCTCATGTTTGTTATCGAATATGCTAATCACTAGATAAATAAGGCAATTCTCTCTTGATATTTGACTCTTTCACCTCCGATATATTGCGCGTTACTATTTGCTTGCTTTCCAACGTCGATGTGTAATTGTCACAAGTCATAAAACAGTTCTAGATCGTGTATTTAACTACCCTTTCTTAAATATTTTATTACTTTTCGACAGCCGACAATAGCGCCCAAATTCGCTTCGCTAGCAGAAATATTAGTTAGACAAAGTTTCACTACTGACATTTGTACTTTGAACACACGCACTTTTAATTTTTTATAAAGTATTATGTTATACAAGGAAAATGTAACGATCACTTAAAAAAGATCACAAGTTAAAAAATATTCAAAAATAAAAAGAAAAACAAAAAATAGCTAACACGCGCTACCTTTATATAGTCGACGTATTAATGTAAACTGTACTTGATTTAAGTGTTATTTTTTTAATTCCAAACCATATTATTAAATAAGTATATCGTTTGTTTGTAAATCAATAAACCTGGACAAAAACAAAACTAAAGTACGACTAAAATTTGAAAAAAATAATTAGATCAACGTAAATAATTAGTTCTAAATCTACCATACACATTTTTTTTATTGTTGACAGGTTAGCGTTTTCAATCCTTTCTACACATTTTCCTAAAGTTGCCTTGTCGGAAATCGAGCCCAGGACTTTTGCTAGCGAAGTAATCGCATCGCGGTGCTAATGAGTCCATCAAAATGTAAATCGATAATTAAATCTTCTTAATGTAACATTTCGGTTTGAATGTTTGAAAATGTTAAACGGTTATATTACGAAGAGTTAGCAATAAAACAAATTGCATTTTGTTTTATTACTAGAACTCTACAATTTATAACAACACGATGACATGACGGTGAGTTTATATGCGACAAAATCGGAAGTGAAACTTCGTTTAATATAAAACAAACAATAAGAAGGAATCATACCCTGAGTTTCGTAGTTTAATAACTCGATGAGACAGTAATAAAAGTATCACCAACACTCGACTGCTTCAAGTACGGAGGTAAAGGAATCAAACATCAAGAGAAAACTTTCTGGAACTTCCTACAGTACGTCGAGACTCTAGCCATGTTACAAGTTTTTAGTTTGAAATACCAATAAAATGTACTTTTCAATTCCTACGATTAGTTCACAACTCATAGACTTCAAACCCATGAAAAAATTAATCAGCGAAATGAACCAACGCGAATAACGTTTAGAAGGCTGATGCTGATACTGATACTGAAAATTAATACAACGCGTTCAAAATGCCTGCATTCGCTTTTGCTTCAATATACCGCCAAGAAGTCACATTACACCGTATGCTAATAACGCAAATCTGTTAAAAATGGACGCAATCTACATTTGGCTACTCTAATTTTTGGGGTAATGAAATGCGGGCTTCCAGTGTATCTCAGAGATAAAATAAGGTAGTCAGAAGCAGGCAATTTCGGAACGCACAAAAGCTAGTAAAATTTTCCGTGTAGAGCACTCGTTACTGGTACACAGAACAGCCGCCTTTCGAGGAAGCTTCAAATTTGCCGCCACTAAGTGCTGGAATGATTTATCACCCCCAATTCGTGCTTTACAATCACTTGCATCATTTAAAGGGAAGGTTAAGTCTCACTTACTATCACTGCAAAAAGAAATTAATTAGCAGTGGGATTAACTTTCCTATTTCCAGTACTTATGTGGACGGTCGACAACTCTGTTGCGGCTGTATTTGTATCAAGTAATTAGTATTATTAGTAATGTAGGTAGTATATATTATATTAAATAGTGGTATTTAGTTTTACATTTGGTAATTTGCTTTTTGATTTTGTAGTTTTTTAGTCTCTTTTATGTTATTGTGTAGAAGGTAAATTGAAGTAGAAAGTAAGCCATTGTACCATTGTAATTAATTGTCGCAAGGATGTCTGTGAGGTAACTAGGGTTCGTCCTGAAAACCAGCGTCGCAGCTTGCTGCGACTTTGAGCTGAGTGGCGGACCTTATTTGTTTCACAGATGTACTTTTCTTTTTTCTTTTATGCCTTATATGTTAAAAAATGTCTGAAGAAACAAATAAAATTTTTTTCTATCTATCTATCTACCACATCATAAAACAACTTTGAGCGCTATGTCGCCATTTATGAGCGGTATAGGCGAGTACACGAGTAAATATTTTGTTTTTCTTAATAACTTTATTTGTTACCATTTATAATGTACAACGTAATATTTAATAACATTATTTTAAAAATAAACTTGCCGTATATAAATTTATGACCTTACAGCAGTAATAACTCAATAAATCCTGAAATGCAGATAATCGGTATAAGATCACAAATTTAGGTACGGCAAGTTTATTTTTAAAATAATGTTATTAAATATTACCATTATACCTCATAGCCGTTCATTATAAATGGTCACAAATAAAAAAAATATTATTGAACTGCTCAGAAATGACAAATAGCGCTCAAAGTTATTTTATGATATAGTAACAGTCTCCATGGTTAACTTTTAAGGGTAAGTATACCGTTCTATAATAAATTCTCTGAAGACTTTGTAGAAATTGAAGAATTACTTCGACGATAAAAAGGCATGGGTATGAATAAATTGCTCTAATTTTAAATTAATTAATACAAATCACATTGTGGTAATGGTAAACGTGACACCTGGCTGAGTTTCTTGTGGGTTCTTCTCAGAGCATGGCGCGAAGGTACTTTTATAGCTTGAGATTTTAAAAAGTGTCCCCATATTTACGAAAATTGCGCGATCAGAGGAGTTTGAAATTTTCCACACATATATTTATATACATAGTAAAGAATGCTAATAGATTGTTTTTTAATTAAACATAAAAAAATACATAAAATCAATACAAAACCATTACGTACACTAAAGTATATTTGACACACAAGCGCATATACACTCTTGCCTTTATCGTTAAAGTCAAATTGTGAATAGATCAATATTATTTGTGGAGGACATTTAGCAAACGATGAAAGAGTTTTCATAAGGGAAAATATGTATGGCAAGATCTATGTATAGTATTTTTTGTAGCAATTTTCCATATAAAATTACATATTATTTTAAAAAAACATAGGCAAATCAATAGAAATATTCGAGAATAGAAACTTAAGTACTTAAAACTAACTTCTAAGTTATAATAAGGTCGAATTTCGGCCACTTGGCGATCGCTTGTTAGTATAAAAACAAAGGTGAAGCTAAATGTAATGTTAATTTACTCAGCAAAAATTCGTCACAAAGCATCGGTTGGAACAATAGGGAAATTCCAATCCCTTACACACCTGATTCGCATCCAATATTCCAGGTATCCTACCCACGTAGGTAATACTATCAATTATTTGTGAAATATCACGTCCGGTTTCACAGTAACATGAAACAACACCGCTACCTAAAGCCTTTTTAAGCCTCCATTATTTTGTGCACGAATATTTTACAAAACATTTGTTTTGATTCCCGGATATGATTTTGAAAGAGCTTTTCGTCGAATTATATTCTATAGTGTTGTCCTACGTGGTTTAAATATAACAAAAAGAGTATCATATTTCTCTATTTCAATTTTAAATAAAATATCTTATGAGTTTTATTGTTATTGCCTTGTATATTCGCAAATGTATGAGTTTTTTTAATGCTGTAAGATTATTTCTTGACTGGTAAGAGATAATTTACTTCTTATGGTTTCCAGGCTCAGCCAGGCTATAAAGTGTAATTTCCGAAATTTGGTACCGCCGGGAATCGAATCCAGGACCTCTGCTAGCGAAGCAAATCACATACAAAGTCACGTACTCGTTAATTACTTACGACGACATAAATTTCTAAGCGTTGTATATCGACAGTCCCCACGTATAAAGAGTCGTATATAATAAAAAATTTGTAAGACAGTGTTTCAAAGATAAAATATATGTTACTTTACTACCTGATGATTTTTAAGCATCATGTTTAAATAGCTATGTTTTTTTTATTGCCGTTCAGCGCTTGACTGTGATCTCACCTGGTGGTAAGTGATAATACAGTTTTAGATGAAAGCGCGTTAATCTGGTAGGAGGCGATATACCCCTTATGGTTTCTACACAGCATCGTACCGGAATACAAATCTATTTGTTTGGCAGTACGTATTTGCTGGTAGGGTGGTAGCCAGCCGCTGCCGAAGCCACCAGTCCAGACTCAGACAAATTAGAAAATACTATTTCATCGAACCCGGGACCTCTGCTAGCAAAGCCAATACATGTACCACCGCGCCAGCAAGGCCGCCAAAAGGTGCTTTATAAAAAAAATGAAAATTGATTTCTTTGACAAACTAATTTTTTAGTCTTCTTTATATTTATCTAAATATAAAACTTTATAATTCTGAGACTTAGGAGAAGGGAAAGAGGAAGATATGTTAGGAATTTAATTGTTTGTCATTGAAATATTAAAAGTGTCGAAAATTAATACAAGTAATTTATTAAAATATCAAATGGCTAATTATAAATATAAATACGACGCGTTTTTTGTCAATATTAGAAATTATTAGTACAATTTGGTTTTTCAATTTAATATTTAGAAAAGAAAATTTATGAAGTATTTGTATTTTATATTTTATGAAAAATAGTATGTTAAATTATTAAATGACGAGTGACAAATTAAAGTGGCATATGTTATCCATCGAACCATCAAACGAATTCACATTTGAAACGCCGCACATCTTCGTGACATTAATCACGCCTTTCATCCGTAAGAATTTTACTCTAATGCGCCTAAAGAAGTTTCACTTCAAAAGTATACGATGTTTGATAATGTCATCGTAATTACAAATACGTAGTGTATCTAAAATGCAAGTTAACCCTTTATACGTAGAGTCCATCGACATATATGACCATGTTTCCAAGGATCATAAATTTGCTGGTTATTGAAGCCCTTCAAAACTCAAATAGAACTTAGTATCACGCCTTTCTAAGCTTATAAAAATACGACACCAATAAAAAGACACGTGTTCACATCAATTTCCAGGATATAAACAGCATGTAGCGTGGCATCACAGACAAACAATTACTAAAGCATTTAAACCCTGCAAACCTCAATAAAAAAGCACTCTGGCTGATTTGTCGTCAACCGGAATTACGGTGGAATGCATCTAGCATCTTATTCGTATAGACTTAACATTATGTAGGTACAAACATATAGATATCAATATTTACTTGTCTATCTTAACTTTAACAGGTAATTAAAAAAGGCGTTGGTACAAAGTCAGAAGTAAATCTTCTTTGGAAACTAATTTTTAAGTCTTGTTTATATTTATACGAGTCTAAGACTAGATTTCCGAGACTTCGAGGGAGGGAAAATGGAAGGTATGTTAGGATTTTAATTGTCATTAAAAAATTAAAAGTAATACAAATAAATAATTGAAATCTCAAATGACGAATTGTAAACATGTTATTTGTTAATATTAAAACTACTTAAACTTCAAACGAATTAGTAAATAGAATTATTTTCGAGACGCTACTCACGCGTTTCATCCGTTAAAATTTTACACTCATGCACCTAAAAAAGTTCCACTTCCAAAAATTAAAGTCAATTCAAAAATTCTAAAACAAAAAAGAAATACCGCGTATTAAGGATATTTGAATTCAGGTACGATGCCTTGTAGAAACCAAAGAGTTTAATTTCCTCTTAAGTGAACACGCATGTTGGACTGTATCAACATTTATCATCAGGTGAGATCACAGACAAGCAGTATGTCAGCAAACTTTAACTTCGATATATGTACCAATCTCACGACAAAAAAACATGTATCTCCATATTCCCACGAGATCGGCAACAATATGGAGGACACTAAGGGGAAGAGCTCGTAACAAATTGAAATTAAAAGGACTATCCTGAACTGAATATAAATTTTAATGATTCCGGTAGTGTTTTTTTTATCTTATATTCCCATCAGAAATGTCTAGCTATAAAAAATAGAATTTAATTTCGACTTTATTCGGTACAAAAAATATTTCCAGAAAATACTCACACCACAAGCTTTTCATGTAATATTCCTGGAACTTATTGAATCGACACTAAAGGTATTACAATTCGAAGGATAAAATATAGACGCTTCCAACAAGTCAGAAACCGTACGTATATATAAACGTGTTCTCAGTCTGGAGCATTTTTGTTGAACAAAACAAAACAAGAATGGAGATAAATTAAAATTGAAGACGTTTCGTATAATAACTAAAATACTTAAAAATGTTAGCACCATTCAGAAAGAAATGGATAATGGACTCTTTCAAATTACACTTACTAGCTCTTCACCAGCTAATATTCATTGCAGCGTGGTGGGTCTACAGTCCAATACCACTCTTTTTCAGAGTTGAGACCTTAAACTCATAACGGGACCTTAAACTGATCGTTACTCTAATTAATCTATAATATTGATGTCAACCGTTTAGATCCAGATCCCGTAAACCTATGGGTTAATAAGTACCGTATAGTTCTGCATATCGGAAAGAGTAACTGCTAAATCAATCGCGAATCGCGATAAACGAGTGTAGCCTAAAACCTTCTTCGAATCATTTATTGTTGTAGGTTGGATAGTTTCCTTCCAACTTTCACATTCACTTGACTCACTTGACTCATAAATCCTTTTTGTTAGTCTCCTTTCATTCACTCTCTTTATGTGCCCAAACCATCTAAGCATATCAATTTTAGTCATTACATCTTCCTTTATACCGCAACGTTCTCTTATCACACTATTTCTTACTTTGTCACTCAGTTTCAATCCACTCATACTTCTCTACGCTCTCTTCTCTATCGCGTTTATTTTACTTTTGTGCTTCTTCTGCCATACCCAACTCTCACTACCGTACATAAGTGTTGGTACCAACACTACTTCATGCACAGCTAGTCTGGCCCTTAGAAACACCATCTGGCTAGTCATAAAGGCATGACCATAACAAAACCGAATAGTGGCAAAGTTAAGTAAATTATCGTAGTATTATAATTTTTATACTCCATCTCACATGATTTTACGTTGGGATATTCGGAAGTAAAAGAGTTTTAAAACCTAAAATGCCTTATAATACCGCACGCTGGAGTGACAGTAAATTGAACAGGCGCGGTGATGGCGACGCAGTGTTTGCTCGCTCATCAATCATGCCCGTGTGGATTTCATTTTAATACAACAGAGACTTGCGGTCGCATCGTCATGCCACTATCATCCATCTATTGTTTCAACACCGTAACTGGTCATGTTTAGTCACACAGTAAAATAATTAGGGGGCTTAGGCAAAGCCGAAGGGATCTACGCAGCCGTTCCGTTCACTTGAACGCTGCCATAAGCTGTAATCATCATTAGTACTGTATTCTGAACTGGATCTATATCCAATTGCTTCTAACCCGTACCATTTGGATTACTATGCCCCACAATAGAAACATTTTTCATTAAGATATTAGCGTATGAACAAGCCTCAGCTAAACCTTCTTGGGGACTTGACTCAATACGCTCAATATTGTGGATTCGCAAGGTAGACCCCTGGACCACGAGAAATGTAGTTTATCCTCAGTATAATTCCCCTCTAAAAACATATTGATGAAATTTTAAATAAACAGGTAATTTAAAGGCAATGTCACCAGTATTTAACGCAAACTTCTGAAACTCATGATAAAGAAAACTTTAAACATGACCTTTTAACTGGATGGCAATTTAAATTTTTTTAACAAAATAAATCCACTAAAAGTTGGTATCACAGTTTCTAATACCTGTTCTTAACATTTCACTTTAAGGCCCAAAGGTAGAGTCTGCGACGTAAGTGTCGTACGATTAATAAAATATGTCCTCAGTTTCTCATCAAAGAAATCTGGACATCTCTAGATAAATTTTAAAATATCGATTAGTCATTCGTTTAAGTATTATCAAGCGGCTTCTGCAGATCCAAGATGATTATAGAGCTAGTATAAGAGTGATGTGTTTCGAAACTACACAATACAACAAATATAATGAGGCGCGGCAATGGTAGTTTGTTAACTTATCATTCGTGTGTAGAGTTCATTTTAAAGCGACATCATCGACTCGCAAGCAACCAGGCAGATGATCATTCATAAGTAACTTCAAAAAGACTACATTTTTCTAATGGATTGCTTAAAGATACAGGAAACTATCCTTAGGAAACCTATAGGTATCACTTTATGTATTCTCAATTTATTTTTCATATATTAAAAATATGTTTTAGTATACCATTTCCACTGAATTGCCCTATTTATGTATTGCTAACAGAAATAAGACCGCCTCTACACGCTCTTAGCTTTAATTCTGGTATATGTTTGTGTACGTTTTAATTTATATATCTTTAGATACCTATATGTGCTTAGAAATAAGTATAATATAAGAACGCAGACACTTGTTGGCTTAAGCTTTAAAAATCTCCCTTCTAAGCATCAATAAGCACATGCTCTACTTACCTTTTTATACCTGTGTTATCTCGCGTCGCTATATTACGAGAACATTTTAAAGACAAAAACAATTATTTTAGGACGAATAATTTGTATACACTCTCGTCTGAGTATACAAAGAGTGAAAGTACGCTTCTAAACGAAAGAACAATAAAACACACAACTTTCTTGCTGTTATTCGACGAACCCAAAACAATCCATAACAAAGTACGCACATATTCTAAATTCATAACACTCGGAAAATTCACTTCACCGAAAACTCTTGTTATTACCCTGAGCCTGACCCTTCTTCGTTCGAGCGGAGGCGAGGTGGAAGCGCAAATTTTCGCCTATTGTATTTACGGGTACGGCAAATTAAATCCCCATTTGTAGAGAACACCTAAGGGGAACTGTAATCCATACCGGCCGCCTCCATTGTCGTCCGTCCTCCGCTTTACCAGGCTTAAGAGCTTGGAGTACGAGACACGGCGGACATTTTGCAAATTAATAACCAATCGCATCGATATTGCTAAACTGAATCGAAATATTCAATAGTCAAATCAAATATCACGCTGTTATATATTCACATGTTATACATCCTTTTAATTACTAATTCATCGCTTGAGTAAGATTTCACTTGATGATAGTCAAGATTGTTTCTTTTTATGGCTGACAGTTTAGCGCTTGATTGTGCTCTCACCTGATGGTAAGTGATGATACAGTCTAGGATAGAAGCGCGCTAATCTGGTAAGAGGCGACATACCTCTTACGGTTTCTACATAGCATCGTACGGGAACACAAATTTCTTTGTTTTGGCGGTACGTCTTTGCTGGTAGGGTGGTAACGAGCCATGGCTGAAGCCTCCCACCAGACCAGGCTCAGACAAATTAGAAAATCCAATTTCCTAAATTCGACCTACAGGGGGTCGAACCAGAGAACTCTGCTAGCAAAACGAGTACTCGCGCTACTGCGCCAGCGAAGCCGCAACAGATGGTAAAATCCTGATGAAAAGATTCATATATATTTCTAGCCGACTCAAAAACTTGGCAAACTTAATAAACATGGGATTTAAATTAAGGCGCCATCTATTTGACGCTCATGAAACTCAACAGCAGAATACATATTTAGCGATCTTTCTATTTAAAATTAAAAATGCGTGGGTACATTTCAGAAGTGAAACTTCTTTGGCAAACTACTTTTTAAGTCTTACTTATATTTACACAAATGGAAGATAACATATCTTCCTTTTTCCCTGTAATGAAATCCATTATAATTGTCATTAAAAATGTCGAAAGTACAAATAATTTACTGAAATCTCAAATGAAATAAAAAATACCACTAGTTTTTTGTCAATATTCGAAATTGTTGATTAAGTTTTGTTTTAGATTTTAAAATTTAGAAAAGAGAATTTATGAACCATTTTTATTTTATATTTTATGAAAAATAGTATACTAAATTATTAAATTGAAATTCGACATCGTCGTCATCGTCGACGCTTCAACCGATGGACGTCCACTGCTGGACATAGGTCTCATGTAATGACGTCCAAAAGGTCCAATCTTGTGCCGCCCGGCTCCAGCGACTACCGGCGACCCTCTTTATATCATCGGTCCACCTTGTGGGAGGTCTCCCTACACTGAGCCGTCCAGTGTAGGGTCGCCACTTCAGCATCTTCGTCCCCCAAGATCCATCGGTCCTTCGGACTATGTGCACCGCCCAATGCCACTTCAGGTTCGCGATTCGTAGGACTATGTCGGTGACTTTTGTTCTACTATGGATCTCCTCATTTCTGATTCGATCACGTAGAGAAACTCCGAGCATAACCCTCTCCATCGCACGCTGAATGACTCTGAGCTTCCGCATGAGGCCCAAAGTCAGCGACCACGTCTCAGAACCGTAGATCATCACTGGCAACACGCACTGTTCGAATTATTGGCATGACTACAATGCGACATGTTATTTGTAAATATTTAAACTATCTAACCTTCAAACGAATGAGCATAAAACATTCTGCACACCTTCGTTAAAAATTTTACCCTCATGCGCCTAAAGAAGATTCACTTCAAAAATTCATGAAAATGAAAACAAAAGTCCTCCAAAATAATGTTGAGGGTTACATTTTTTACTAACGGAAAGATCGATAAGATTGTTGAGTATATTTAAATTTTATACGCTTAACGAAGCTGTCAGAGCTGTTATAAATTAATTAACATAACATAGAATTTTATTAATAGAATAAACAAAACAGGATCACCTGATATGAAATATATCAAATAAATTACCACACAGCAGGGGCACGGGTTACCGTTGACTAAAATAGATTGCTTTATGCAACGCAATGCGCTGGACAAGCGCTATTGGATCATGTCCTATCCAACTGTGCCCGGATTACCGTTCGGAACAGATTATATTTCGACACACGCCTCGGACAGGAGAATTATGCAATATTGTATGAATTTACAATACCGATTTACAATTCTTATATTATAAACATGTACGGGCTGTTACCGGCGGTGTAATCCGCGTAGATCATGATCCCGAGGAGATAGGGGATCAATTATTTATCTATCGGATCGTAATGTCAATCTAAACCATTTTCGAATCCACCTCCAGATACACAAAAAATTGGCTATCACAATGTTTAACTCCAAAAATACTTAATTTTTCAGTAAGTGTAACTATAAGATGACTAACTGTACTCATTTACTGTGTATTGTACTCTTTACAAATTCTATACAATGAACATAATCATTTGTATATATTGACCCTTCTAAATAGTAAAATTGAATGGAAAGAAGTTTCTTCAGCAATCGAATTTGTAATGGAAGAAGTAAAAGATATTGTTATTAACGACAATTTTCTCTTTGAAAAAATTGGAAGAGTAAATTTATATTTAAATAAAGAAAAATAGAAGAAATGGAACGATGACCAAATAGAACTTTACAAAAGATTGGTAGAAATCTTTCGGCATTTTAGAGTAGAATATATTCCACGTGAAAATTTTAAAGTTTTAATAGAAATTAGCTTATGTTGTCCAGGCACTAATGCTGTTGAAAGGTTTTTTCACTAGGAAATGATTATTGGAGCAGTGAGAAGTCGCAACTTTCTGTAAAAACATTATCCGTCTTAACAGTCAAATTTAATGTGCATAATGAAAGTTGTTCGGAGCTGGCTACATTATTAGACAAACATCCTCCTTTAACAAAATAATCCACTCCGATGATAAATATGTTTAAAAACAAAGTTTTATCGCTTTTCCTTCTTTATTTCACCTATGAAATACTTGCAAAGTGTACTTTTTTTGAATAGAAAATATTTGGTCACCTTAGTAAAAGTGACTAAAGTCTTGTCTGGACGAATGATTTTTTGTTTTCAGGTGAATTCAGGACTACGATGGGCATAACTCTTAATTTATACTTCTTTGTGTGCCTATCCAATTAGCAAAGGTTGGCAATCAGCTCGGTGTTTACCTTCTTGTTAGTCGCGAAGCGAAAGAGTGATTATATGAAACTATATAAAAATATTTAAACAAAATGAAAAAGTCGACTTTTGTTGAATCCTGGTCAGACATCACTAAGTAAGCCTTGTAAAAGTTATCTGCTTAATTGTAGTTTGAAATATCTTAAGGTGCTTTACGGTGACTGAAAACATCGTAAGGAAACCTGCATAGCCCGGGTATTATTCTAAGAATTGGAACGTACTCTTGAAATCCATTCCAATCCTCCATTCATTCTTCCTCAATTTCAGGAGACAAAATATTATACGCAATTTAATCATTTTTATTTAATCATTAACCTTACCATCTTAATTTTAACCATGGGATGACCACATATATTATATTAATAATAAGTCTTTATATTTTCATAAATGGACACGTTTTTACTTACTTTTTAAACGGGCGTGAGTGGAAAATAGCATAATAATACAATAATAATAATTTTTATTTCTGAAGGTAAGTAGCAGCCCATTAACGTCCCACGGCTGGGCACAGGTCTCCTCAGTCATACGAGAGGGTTATTAGAGCATAGACCCGCCACGCACCTCCACTGCGGGTTGGCAGGTATAGTACACAAGTGCACTCTCTATTTCTCGACTCTCATAGTCCGATGTGACGGAAATCCGACACGACCGGAAAGAGATCAACTTCCTAACTTCCGCCAAATATTGAGAAAATGTTAATAGAAAACTCAATATCCATTTTTGAATTGACCCAGGACTAGAACCTAGGACCTCATGTCTGTAGCTGAACGTGCTAACCACTAGGGAAATTAGGTGGTCGTTTCAGATAAACCATCCATATTTCTGTTAGTGACAATATATTTAAAAACTGTTATTATATTGGAACTTAATTTAACTATGGACACTTGGTAATCATGTGCATATTCACCCAGTGTTTCAAAAAACTTGTTTCCTATTTAAAGGATAACGTCTTGAGAATACTGTTGGAACCCTCACGTATCCTGCTCATCATCGACGCTGCTCTATTTCTCAATATATCGTGGAAGTCGTTGATATGAATGTTAAATATTGAAACCGTTTACAAATTTTGTTTTCAAGATTACGAAAGTGTTAAAATAGGATCGCTAATTTTGTGGAATGAATTTTAAGAATAAGCCAACTGTTCCCAACAGTGAGCCATTATTGGCCTACTATTAACCATGAAAGAGTATCGCGAAAATATGAACATACTTCAAAATAAAATTCCGCAAATAACGATTGTAGTATAGGGTAGTTTGATTGGGCATTGTTTCGGGGCGGCCGGCGTTAATACTGTGTGCAGTGTATGCGATGCGAATCCAATATTGGGATGCGCTGCGCTTCTCCTATCCTATCTGTTAGTATTCAGAGGTCATTGTGTGTACGTGCTCTAGGTTCACGTGATACTATGTGCCAGTGAAACAAAAACACGTGAGTGCCTGAAACAGGTCCCAGCTTTACCTGTCTATTGTTCATCCGAACGAAGATCTAAATAAAAAGTAGGTTAAAAAACCAAAAATAATACGCTTTGTTAGAAGACCAAAGTTGAAAGTATGAAATAATTATTAATATATTTCAAGATGACAATGGAGTGATTAACAAAACAGCCATACTATTTAATTTGATATTCCATTACAATATATTAAGGTTTTCGATTTTTGATGAACTTCATTACACACATACATACAAAAAACCAGCTTTACAAAAGTTAAACACGAACAATATGTAGCAATTAGCGTACAAAGGTACAAAGGTGGTCTTATTGCTATAAGCAATCTCTTGTAGACAACCTTTGGCAACAAGAATTTTCTAAAAAAAAGTGGGATGGTGCAAATTACGATATTTGTACGGGAAAAAAAATAAAATGGGGATCTTAAAAATAAATATACTATAAACACACATATATATGTGTATGCATATACTGATAGTCCAATTGAGTAAAATAAAATAAAAATTTACAAAAAGACGGCTACCATATCCAAAGAAGTTAACAGTTGGGAAGGTAGTATTGAAAGCTCTGGTAAAGATGTAAAAAAACACATTTTTTTAAGCAACTCATGTCATTGGTTCGATAAATGTGTAATATTTGAAATAAATCCGTCGTTTTCAGGTGCTACAAAATGGAGTTCAAAGATTCCGTTATATCAAATCGCTGGTTCCTATAAGCACAGTCGGATCTATAACAACACAACTGTTTCAGAGAGCGGTTTAAAATTATGCTTCATAAATAAAAAATTTAAAATCTGATGTCTAAACTCTAATCTAGAAAACCTTACCTCGTATTACACATGACCCAAATTTTAGACATCAATTTATAATCTAACTTAAAGAAGCTAACTTCAAAATTCTTATAAAACCACAAACAGTTAAAAAGATTTAATAAAAGCGTATTAAGAAGGTTTCCTCTTACTCCATCGACTTTGTAGGTGATCCAGTTATGAAAGCTGTTTTCGAATATCATGAAACAGAACCCGTATCAAGTAAGCGAATGAAAAATTTAATCTGAGCTAGGGTAATTGAATGTCTTCGGGTTGTCGGGACAGTGAAGTAGATAATAGAAGTCATTAAATATGCCGAACTTCGCCGGGAACGGATTGAAAGTAATCTCTTTGGTAGACATTTTTCAGAGTTCTCGGATGAGTGGCAAGGCGACGGGACATACGATAGCGTCTTTGGAACGAGATTAAAGTTTGCAGGGCGAATTTTTTCTTAAAATAGCTTTAATAATAATAATAATAATAAATCTTTATTAAGAGCAACATTTGACTCAAATTGTTAGTTTACAAACTTATGACTATGTTAGGTGCAAATACACTTTGATATAAAAATTAAATATTAAATTAAATGAAATGAAATTAAACAATATTGTATCAATAACATAAACTAAACTGCCTTAAATCATATTAAATCACATTAATTAAATTTAAAATCACATGACACATATAAACAAATTAAGACTTAGAAAAACTATTCTTTTCTCCAAATGAGCCCCTATTGTGTGATCTTACGTGCGCAAGGTGCAGTTTACAACAATGATTGATGTAGACACAATCGAGGCGGTCGGCCAGCGCGGCCAGCATGCTGTTGGCGCTCCCCCGCACTCGCGCTACTAGCGAGGCGCCCCTCTTTCGCATTATACTGTAAAAGCAATCTACTCGTGCTTCAGCAAACATCGCGGATGCACTGCAGTAGCGCGGGAGCCCCAACAACATTCTGAAGGCGTTATTGTATTGGACCCGAAGGGCATTGTACGTACTTTGCTTATATTCGGCCCACAGACTACAGGTGTAAAACGAGGTGCAGTAAGCTCTAAAAAGAGTAACTTTAACATTTGTGGAGCACCGTGCAAATCTGCGTATAACCATATTAGCTCTAACCGACATCGCCCTTCGCTCCCGCTCGATGTCAGCATCATCCTTAAGGGAAGGCGTTATTAAATGACCTAGGTATTTGAACATTTCAACCCTTTCTAATGATGTTCCATTTAAGAAAATCTTTTTACATGATGATGGTCAAAATATGTATAATAAAGATTTGCGACCAACTGTTTGGTCAACAAGAATCTATTTATTTAGTTCTTACTGTACATCCTTTATTTTTATTTGGTTTCTTTGTGTTTTTGTTTGTTTGTGTCCGGGTCTTCGCTGAAAACCAGCGTTGGGACGAAATCCCAACAATCGCTGAGCGGTGTTCCCTTTTTCGGCAACACATTTTTTCTGCGGCTACTTTACTTGTATTATGTTAGCATACATATATGTTAGCAATTATTAATTTATTAGGAGATACTCGTATATTGTTAAAACAGAAGTAGTACAATTATTAGTTTACTGCAATTATTGTTTAAAAGGAAGCGGAAGCGCTCTTTCGTGTATCTTTACCGATGTTTCGCCCTACAACGGAGAAGCAATATAAAAACTCTGGTAATGATACACGAGGCAGTTCAGTTATATTTTTTAATAGTAAGTGTTGCAATTAGTAAAGTGCTAAATAATTAAAGTCTCAAAGTCCAATCGCGATGTTTATCAGCATACTTTAAAGGGATTCGGCGATGTCACGCTGTCAATGCATTATTAGTGTGCATACGACGTAAAAAAACGTGATCCTTTAATTTTTTTTTAAATTCAAACGAATGAATCAAGAAAATGTTTTGATGGATCGAATTGAAAATTTGTAGGGATTTTAGGGATGAAATGATCTGAAAAAGACTCCGACAACATTATTCATTTACCTAATATAGAGATATAGAGTATTCGCTTTCCTAGCAGAGGCCCCAGGTAGGGCGAATTTAGAAAATTGTATGCTCTAATTTTTCTGAGTCTGTACTGGTGAGAGGCTTCGGCTGTAGCTAGTTACCACCCTACCAACAAAAACGTATCGCTAAACAAAGTGATTTGTGTTCCAGTACGACACTGTGTAGAAACCTTGAGGTATATCGCCTCTTACCAGATTACCGCGCTTCTATCTTAGACTGTATCATCACTTACTATCAGATGAGATCAAAGTCAAGCGCTAAACTGTCAACAAAAAAAAACTTTATTTTATAAGAGGCCAATTTTTAATGATTTTTAAGAATCACGTTAAAGATAAAAACAAAATTTGTGAAAATCCATCCAAATAATTTATTCAAGTTAAAGAAAGCCCCCGTCGATTTTCTGTGCAACCATTAGTTTCGGAGATATGCTTGAACAAAGAGAAAGTGATCCAAAGTCCGATAGCTCAGCGAGAAATGGTCGTATCGAGACAAAAAAAAACAATTGAAGCTGAATGGACAACGTTTCTAATCCATATAGTGATTAACTTAGATAGAGATAGATACCAAAAATAACATCTAAAAAACTTTCGAATTTTTTTTTTCTCCTCATATTCATTAAGTTTGCGAGATGCGGATTACTCGGAAGAAAAATTGCAAGATCCTAAAATAAGAAACTTCAAGCTCCAAATTGCTTTTTACTTTACTCCGATACGACGATTTTTGTAGAAGATACAGCCATTTGAAAAATCGTTAGAATTATATATTTGATCCTTTAATTTTTTCCACAACTATATTATAATGGGGCACATAAAAGGGCACAGTGCTTTGGAAAACTTTTTACTTCAAAATACATCTAAATTACAAGATTCAATCAGAGTTATTTGAATCGTCATTTAGTAATGTTATACGCTATTAGAAACCTTGCAAGGCGTCTGGGTTCGACGATACACGTCAAACGAACGTACACACAATGGTGGCTTGTAGTAAACTACTTATTATAAAAGCAAAAGTTCGGATTCATGACATTCATAAACGATATTTAACATGACAAAGTAAATTTTTATAATATTTTGTTTTACTTAATAAAGCAAATGGTTTGAAAAGGAAAATGATATGTTCTGTCCGAGCACGTTATTCTCACGAAGTTCATCTGAATTATTAAATACATATTTTTTTATTCCGGCATAAATTTAATTTGGATATTTTATAAAAGAGTAATACTAACGACTTCACTGGCGTAGTGGTGCGAGTGCCTGCTTTGATAGCAGAGGCCTCGGGTATCGGTAAAGCGAATATAGGAAATTGCATATTCGAATTTGTCTGATTCTGGACTGGTGAGAGGCTTCGTCCGTGGCTAGTTACCACCCTACCAGCAACGACGTACCGCCAAAACAAAGAGATTTGTGTTCCGGTACGATGCTGTTTAAAAACCATAAGAGGCAAATTGCCTCATCACAGTTTCGCGCGCTTCCATTCATTACATACATACATCACGGCTAATTCCCATAGGGATAGGCAGAGACCACGTCCTTTCATTTGCCACGATCCTTGCATGTCTCCTACGCTTCTTTCATTCTCATTAAACCTTTCATACAAGTTCCACGGTTTAGAGTACTCTTGACCTGGCCCTTATTTAAAATGTCCTGGATTTGGTCCAGGAACGTTCGCCTTGGTTTTCCCCTTCCAACTCTCCCTTTCACTCTTGACTCATAAATCCTTTTTGTCAGTCTACTTTCATTCATACTCTCTACGTGCCCAAATCATCTATGCATACCTTTCTCAAATTTAGTCACTACATCTTCTTTTATACCACAACGTTCTCTTATCACACTATTTCTTACTCTAACACTCAGTTTCAATCCACTTATAATTCTCAATGGTCTCATCTCTACCGCATTTATTTTACGTTGTGCTTCTCATGCAGAAGAAAGTTAGATTACATCACCAGTTACTATCAAGTATGATCCTAGTCAAGCGCTAACCTGTCAGTAATAAAAAATATATTAATCAAAACCAAGGAGTGCAATAACGAATTAAATATCGAGTACTCCATCTTATGGTAACCAATGTGTTTTAATTTAATAGCATAATTAGGGAATTGAACCCAGGTCGTCAACTAGCGATGTGAGTAGCTGCACCATTGCGTCAGACAGTCCGTCAAAACAGTAAAATGAAATTAAAATTTTCATTGCTAACACCAATTTTCCATGAAAAACGAAATCCGCACACGAAGACCAAATCTGAATTAGCATCTCTAATAAATTTTAGTAAATATATTTTATAAGATTGTAAGCATTAATCACGTATATATTGAATATAACTCCTTATTGCTTTCTTCTTATTCGGCTATAGATCTTACACTAAAATTCACACTACAGTACAGATACAGGACTTCTCACTTTTAGAAGAGGGGATCGTTTGAGCCTAGTCACACCACGCTACTCCACTACGGTTTGGCAGGCATAATACTCTCTATTGCTTTACTCTTACTTACATAGGCCGATGTGACAGAAATCTGACACGGCCAAAAAGAGATATATTATTATAGCATCTAACAGTATCCTGAGTTTATATGTCCTAAATTCGGTAGATACATTACAGATGCTGAGGTAGATTGTCGAGAGGGTTTCAAGGGGTACAATCCTACGTCACCCGATCGCTCCCTCCAAGTTATCGGGTAGCTGATTAAAGATTTTCAGCATTTAAAGAAGAAGCTCATGTATTTGAGCCTCGGATATAATCAATTTAAAATTGGGGTTTAGTTATCTACTAAATCTTTAACTTGAATTATGAATCGTGTTGGTAAAGGTTATTTAGCCAACGGAGGGAATCGCTAATCAGCGATAAAAACGTCTCGTTTCTCCATAACTCGTGGTGTCAAATAAAGAGTACGCTGTCTATCTATATTGTAATGAATATTTATAAGGATAATTTCTAGTGTGTAGCGTCTTCATTGAAACGTTAGTAGGTCGGTCGATTCAACAAGTAAGTCGGGTGCGGCGCCTGTTGCGCGGTAGGGCGGGGCGCCTGTTGCGCCTCGCAGACGCCACCGCCGCCCACTTGACTGGTTTGTGCTCATGTCCTAATACTTTTGACCCATTTTAACCACGTACCCATATCAGAAAGGGAACGAGGAAGTCTGTAGCAAAATTTTTCGACAGCCGAGGCCAATGGACTACTTCATTTCTTTGTACATAATATGAAAGGACGTTTTATCTGGTATTTTGACTTAACCTCATTACTTTGAAGGGTATACAGCCCAAAAATGTCTTACAGCTGAGCGTAGAACATTTTTTACGCTGGCAAACGTATTTACGCACTGCGATGGAAGAATTTCTCCTAGCGGGAGTGTGAGCGGCGATAAAAGCCAAAATACTCATATTAACCCTGCAAATCCCACTTCTAGTGATCTCTTACTATTCCCCACCCGCATTCCACTCTAGTGACCCGGATAACACCGACTACGAAGATGTACAATGGTGTGGAGCATGAAGCGGATATGAGTGGCGTCTTCCAAACTGTTCCGACGGGCGAGGAAGAGCATCAGCCATTTGCTCCCGTAACCTCTCATTTTTCTTCTTCAGCGAGACGATAGTCTCGCAAAAAAAGCCCACAGACCTCCACCCAACTTCACTGGCAAATATTACACCTATTATATTCTCCAATAAAGGATGTCCTCTAACCAGCGACAACAAGATTTTCCGCTGGGATGCCCACGCTGAACATTCTGCGAGAGTATAGTGCACTACATTCACAGGTCTCCTCAGTCATAGTAGAGAGTGTTTTTAGTGCAAAAAAACACTAACAAGATATGCGGATTTCCTCACTGCAGGTAGGTAGGACAATACTTTGTTTAAATAGATATAATGTTTATTCAACGTAAACTGTCACTTCCTCTCCTTGATTTATAAATCCATCATGGCTAATGCTTTCAAGCAATGTGTAACATACAAACAAACAAAGAGTCTCTATAAATCTCAAGCCTTTTTAACAATATCCACCACGACATTGTACATATTTAATTTTAAAAATCAGGCATATAACAAAGAAATTTTATTAGTCCTTGCCCCCGATTCGAAAGAATCAAATTCAAATAATGTGTACCAATTCCACTTAGATTCTAAATTATTGTAATTTTATTTTGAATTCAATTATATAGTTTATAATGTAAGGATATTTATTACTCGCAACTTACCGATGACATTTTGAAACGGTTCATTTTATAGTCCCTGTGCAGAGTGACTTTGCAACGTATACACAATAGTCGGAGCAGTTTCAAAGTGCAAACGTGTGAGAATTTCAGAGTACGTCAAACGTTTCACAGCCGTCGGGGCTCACTTACTACGCTAAATATGTGTCTTCATTTAGCAAGCCGTTTGAATGCGGAGCTTTGCGGGGAAGCGGTAGGAACTTACGTGAACCGACAAATAGCAATTTATTGACGTCGCTTGAAATTATTCGAGCTTCTGACAAAACTAAATTTAAAGCGTATAAAGTTTTACTAATACACAATTTAACTAATGGTTCAAGGAATCAAGGAATTGAGCTTAATAACGTATCAAACCAAACTTAAAAATTATTTGTTCGAGTAAGCTTTTACAACACTTGATCGTAATGATGATATTTAAGAACGACTTAAGATATTAAGTTAAGAGGGTTCGTCAGCACCCTATTTTGGGAAAATCCATAACAGCCTCATACGAACAATCATAAAAACACTGTTTGAATTTATTTTATTTAAGTTAGAACAATTAATTCAACGCTTTTAATCGTTTAAGCGACCCTTCCGGCCTTTCGTACCCATATTTTATAGACGATTGCATGGTAAAATAAAGTGTGCATTTCCTTTATTGATCTCAATGCATACGTTGAATATTTATCTGTAAGCAAAATGACAAATATGCACTCACCCACTAGCGCCAAAATGACTGTGAGAAGTGGCGCCGCTGGGAACGACACGGTCACGTTGAATTCCAGCATCTGCAGCAGATCCACTGTAACAATGCACAGTAAAATATGAAAATCTTCGCTCGTGAACAACAAATAAATAAAGGTTATCTAGGAGAATATAAAATATGCTACATTATTTCAGTTCAATGATGTACTGTACAGCAATTTAGACGAAAGTACTGTAATAGTACATAATTGAGGCCTATGTGCTAGATGATCGTAATTGAGAAATAAATTAAATTCCTGATAGATTGGTTGATTATAATATAAAATAATCTAATCTACATAATAAACAACCGACCGACCAAGTTGGCGGATGGGCAGCGTTTGGAAAACTACGCCAGATATTTTCGCCCGATATCCCTCAGTGCCTGAAGACGAAGCTCTTCGAACAGTGCGTGTTGCCAGGGATGACCTACAGTTCTGAGACGTGGTCGCTGATTATGGGCCTCATGCGGAAGCTCAGAGTCACTCAGCGTGAGATGGAGAGGGCTATGCTCGGAGTTTCTCTACGTGATCGAATCAGAAATGAGGAGATCCGTAGTAGAGAAGAGTCACCGACATAGTCTTACGAATCGCGAACCTGAAGTGGCCATGGGCGGGGCACATAATCCGAAGGACCGAAGGACGTTGGGGGTGAACGTTGCTGGAGTCGCGACCCCGAACCGGACGGCGCAATATATAAAGAGGGTCGCCGGTAGCCGCTGGAGCCAGGCGGCGCAAGAACGGGCCTTGTGGACGTCATTACGTCCACTGCTGGACATACCAGCAGTGGACGTTCAACGGTTGAAGCGACGACATAATAAACCTTTCGTATACAATTAGTTTGCAAAATATTATAATTTTTTTTGAGTGGTACATAGCACAGTGTTAAGAACATCTATAAATTTTGTAGTAAAATAAGTTTTGGTAATATACAAAGGCCAGTATCTTTAGTCGTGGTAACCAACACAGAAAGACAGGCGGAAATTATGTATATATTTCAAATATGACAGACGTTTAGTTACTGTTAAATTATACACCCACACCACTTTTAATACTGCTAATAAATAAATAAACCTATAAAAGAATGACATTATAGGTTTCATGTGTACAAAGGTGGAAAGGTGGAAACAATTAATGAAAACGTGGAATTTTAACATTACAAGGGGACTGTCAAATTTTATTTTTGGGTACACATGGACTCATTTAATCAGACAGTTAACCTAGAAATCTGCTACTGACTTTAATACAATCGTTACGTCCGTTAGGTCTTCGAAATGATATATCAATTGATCAAAGAAACTTTATATTGAATAATACTTTAAATATCCGTAATAATATTCACTTATAAGGCATAACGAGAGAAATACACCACTTAAACTCTCTACTTTGTCTCTTTTTGTTGGTATTTTTTAATGTGTGCGGTTCAAGTTTTACAACAAAAAAGATACCGCCCTCAATTTTGGATTTGGCTCCACATAAATTTAGGAAACATGTCATAAAATCCTTTTTCTGAAGGCATATTATAATGTACATTTTTAGGTAGAAAACTATAATAAAAACTATAATAGTAAGTTTATCGCCGGTTTCTCCTCAGAGGAACAAGTTTCAAAACCGGCGATACATATGATAGCAACGGATAGAATACTGTCGATGCAAGAGTTTTTTTTGAGCCTACTTGAATAAAGAATATTTTGTTTTTGATATAATATTAATATCGTCTGTGGCAAATTGCATAAATGGAAATTTAATGATCACTAGATGCAGCGTCCCACTCTAGTGCATGCTTTCAGTATCCCCATATGCAGGCGAGTAAATCAAATATAAAGTCTGCGTTATGGCCGTGGCGAACTCGGTGCGCCATTTGGAGTAGCCCCGGAGGAGTGCGCGCGCGACACAGAGACACGTTAACGCGATCAAACGGTATCTCTATGAATTTTTCATGCTCCGCAGGAGTAATGGTGTCGCTCGAGACGTCGGATCATTCTTTACGAGCCGACAACGGAAACCTTTAGATATATACGGTTTATTCATTGCACTCTATTATGGAACGGGCGAGCGTAGCCAGAAACAAGTGAAGTAACAATGCTGTGAAACAAACTCAATAAAACAAACAAATGGTTTTATTAAATTAGATTTATTATCCATATGATCGTAGAACTACATTGTCTTTGCTTATTCGACTACTCCAATGCTACGTCTGGCCGATTTAAAGCGTGGACGATTAAAGGCCTTAGAAAGGGGATTGATACTTTTGAGATGTTGACATATCGACGGATATTGGCCATTAGATGGATGAAAAGGTGTCAAATTCTACGGCGAATCAAACTAAAACTGAAACTTTTGCATACCGTCAAGAAGAGAAAAGTCGCATATCTATCTAAGCACCTGCTTAGGCACAAAAAATACGAGCTCCTACAACTCATCTTGATGGGAGAAGTTGCTAGCAAAAGAAGTGGCCGCAGAAAGAAATACTGGCTAAGAAACATCCGCCAGTGCACAGGCATAAGAAATGCCGCTGAACTTTTCTGCCTCGCGAAGACAGAGAGTCGAATAGGCACCATAAGAAGTTCCATATGATGGACCGATCAGATGAAAGATTTATCGTCTACACTATAGCAAGAGAAGCGCTGGACCAAAAGGATTGGAAGCAAATCATCCGCTCCAGACCAACCCTGATGCTGAGCACGATCCTCAGAAATGAGGGACCGTCCCGAGAGAGATTCTTCATTTTACTGGGCTTTGCTGTTGCAATTGTCTCATTGGTCTAGTAGTAATCTTATTCGGCTACAAACAATGAGGTCGTGGGTTCGAGTCACGCGTCGGGCAAATTCACGAATCGATATACAGTTTTCTGTTAATAAACTTTTAGGATTTGCCCGAGTTTGGGAGGTTAGTGCTATGCTACACTCCCTTGTTTTGGAGAGTACTTTAGGACTCTTTAAATAGAAATGTTTACATGTCGCCATGTAAGCTTTGTTTAAACTGACCCTGAAGGTGTATTATACATACATATATAGCATCACACCTCATTCCCATACGGGTAGGCAGAGACCACGTCCTTTCATTTGCTACGATCCTTGCATATCTCCTTAGATTCTTTCATTCTCTTAAACCTTTTATACAAATTCGTCAGTTTAGAGTAATCTTGACCTGGCCCTTATTTAAAATTTCATGAATGTGGTCCAGGAACGTTTGCCTTGGTTTTCCCCTCCCAACTTTCCCTTTTGCTCTAAACTCATAAATCTTTTTTGTCAGTCTCCTTTCAATCTCGCTACGCGTCCAAACTATCTAAACATACCTTTCTCAATTTTAGTCACTACATCTTCTTTTAACCACAGCTGTTGTCGCCGTTTTTAAATATAAGAGTATCGACTCTTAGTCACCTACAATTATGAACTAGAGTAATAAATAGCATTCTCGAGATGTTCAACTAATTCGACTCCAATCATCATTACAAACTCTAGTAATTTATAAAAAAAATTGCTTGTCTTAACTTCCTAAAGTATAGGAATAATGCAGTCATTAGCTTCATAGTAAAGTACAGACCAAACAAACAAGTATATTACAAACACGACGAGTACTCTAAAAGGGGAAAATTTCAATACAATTAGACAAATCCTTAATCCGTAGGACCGTAGGATGCATTAGCTCTATTTATTTCACACGGATACTGCATCAACAGAGTAACAGGATTGGAAAGCTGCATAGCGCATTTTTCACGAGAGCCGTTTTTTTATAGCACACCGTAATAAGATAAAGGTTTTATGGTACTTTCGTTACCATAGGTATTTCATGTATGCCGGCGGTTCGTCGGCGTACGTGGATGTTTATTTCGATAGGATAATCTCAGTACAATAATGTCCACAACCCGTGGAGATGAGAAACAATAAAAAAATATTTATATAATAAAAATATGAAACAGCACCACTGCAAAAGAATGCAGTTCTAATTCTAAATAAAAACCATATAAGTGCTTTTATAAAACCACGATTGAAGTAAAACAGCTAATGCGAACCATCGCCTTTAATTTTTCCAGTCCGCAGCCAGATGTAAGGCGGCATGCGATAAATGGACAAAAAAATTGAGGCGATGATTAAATTTTCAGTTTCCATTAACAATATTTATCGCAAATGTATTAAAGATATATTAAAGCAGGAGTCGGAAACGTTTTACTATTGAAGGGCAACAAATGACATAGAGGATATTAGTGCAGGCTAAACACATCTACTGAACACAATTTTTAGACAAAACTATTTAGTGTAATTTTACCCGATTTACTGGCGCTAATCAGTCATTGCTTCATAGTATTAGTTAACATTAATAACTTACACAAGTTATATACATAAACTTCTGTCATAAACCTGTTCTGTTCAGTAGGATTTGAGTTTATCGTTAATAAACGCGGAGGAGGATTTTTTCTTAAATCTCCATTCATCTACTCTTACAGTCAAGGATTGTTGTTTTATATCGCCTACCTATTCTGTTAAATTATTTTTTGTATATCATTTATTATAACCCAGCAGCAGCAGTAGTCATACTTAAAATAAATAACCTTATCATCGAAGGTGAATTGAACAAAATTCTTAACATGAAATTTGCCCATTTAATGCACTCAATAATTTCCTGAAATCCATTAACAATCAAAAGTTAATGAAAAAACTTACTCTTGACATAATTGCCTAACTCATTTCGGTGACAGAGGTGGAGAGACGGTGTAAGGTATCGCCAAGTAAGAAATTGTCATTGTAAATCGAAGCTGAGTCGAAACCATAAGATGCAAATCACCTCTAATCAGGTTAGCGCATTTCTATCTTAGGCTGTATCACCACTTCCCATCTGATGAGATCACAGGCAAACTAACCTGTCAGCAATAAAAAAGATATTTATGACCGCTTTGAAGTATCAAAAAATGATATATAAATAACACTTTAAAACTTTGCAAACATAGACTATGAAGAGTTATTCTAAACAGATTGATAAAAATTAACCTGTAATTCTACTTATGTCTTCAAAGGCGTATCTGGGAACCACTGTTGCAATACCTTAACTTGCCTCAAAACTCGATTGAATAGAAAACTTTATGCTGCCACTCTACAAAGCTTTTACCAGATTATATGAACTTTGCTGGCGCGGTGTTTTATATAATAAGTATTTAACAGTATTAAACGATGTGAGAGTTTTTATGACACTAAACAAATGAACTCGACGAATGCAAATAATATAACATAGTGTAGAAAACCTCGCTACAAAGAAATAAACATTAATTGCGACATGCACATAGAAATAACTTTTCATATGCCCAGAGGGAATTGCGTTTGAGCTTTGTCTCTATAAGGTTGTTGTGAACTTGTGTATATAAGTGGCAATCATATTTTATAGTTTAAAAGTCATAATTAAAAGTGCGTGCGTACAAAGTACACATGTCAAAAGTGTAATTCCTTTGGCAAACTAATTTTTAAGTCCTGTTAGGAAACGGAAGATATGTTAGGAATTTAATTGTCATTAAAATATTAAAAGTGTCGAAAAATTATACAAATAATTTATTGAAATATCAAATGACGATGCTGTAAATAAATATACCACGTGTTTTTGCCAAATATTAGAAATAATTAATTAAATTTTGTTTTTGAATTTACAATTTTAAAAAGAGCGTTTATAAAACATTTTCATTTTACATTTTATGCAAAGTAGTATAATAAATTATTTAATGACGAGTAAAAAAGTAAAGTAAGTAGCAGCCCTTTAACGTCCCACTGCTGGGCACAGGCCTCCTCACTCCGGCGAGTGAGGGTTTTTAGAGCATAGACCCACCACGCTGCTCCACTGCGGATTGGCAGGTATAGTACACAAGTGCACTCTCTATTCCTTCACTCTCATAGTCCGATGTGACGGGAATCCGACACGACCGGAGAGAGATCAGGCGCAGGACCGACGGCTTAACGTGCTTTCCGAGCCACGGGGGTGGATCACACCGCCAACTTCTCAACTTCGGGCAAATATTAAGAAAATCTTAATAGAAAAGTGTAATGACGAGTGGCAAATTAAAATGCCACTTGTTATTTGTAAATGTTAAAACTACCTAACCTTCAAACGAATTAGCATAAAAAACGCTACACGCCTAAAGAAGTTCAAAACCATGCTTAAATATTGCAGTATGTCGCAATATTTTTAGTTCCTACTATTAGTGCATATATTGTTCAAATTTGAAATCGTTTATGAAATACTTTTTTATTAATCGACTAAAAAAAGGATTTATCCATATTATTATATTTCCAGTGTGTGAAACTTAATATAAATACAAGCTTTTCAATATTATTTTGAAGTTATCCTATTGATTAGTATTAAATTAATACAACAGACGGTAACCTCACGTAAATTGTTTAAGGTGATTTCTTATTATACAATAGTATCAAAGAGTTTACCAGAATGAAGTGCCATTGTTTTTTTTTTTTTTAATTTGTTCTAAATTTGCCAAAGTTTTTGTAAGAAAATTGTATACATTTATAAAAATGATAACAATGTATTCCGAGTCCTATTCCTAATTTTTTTCGCTACTTTCAGAGAAAAGAGTTAATAAATAAAGTATGTGGGGCTTCACATGATAAGAATGTAGCATTTACTTCGCACACGTCCACCACAATTGCGGGCCAAATATATACTGATCCAGCGATCGTTAAAACGATCCTCAGCAATCTTTGTATACGATTGAAGCGTCGTTTTAACGATGCTTGGCGTAGTAACAGTTGAGTCGAAATGCGATTGGAATTGAAGTATAATAGGAATCGCATTGTTTAAATGTACCAGACTAGTCAATGGAGAAATATAGATTAATACTTTGTCAGATCGCATCCCCATTACTTGTATATATATACATATATATATATATACCATAGACGTAAAACGCATCCATCTTTCACCGTGTATAAATTTAAACTTGATTATTTGCTTCCAGGAAAGAATCCCGTATTAAATACGATTCCCCGTTGCAAGATAAGCTAATATTTTCAGTGGAAATTGTAAATTGCATCGTCATCCCTCATCATTCATCATGCAAAATTAATTTCAGTCGCGCCTTCCCTGCCCGGTTCGAATGCTGTATTTATACTTTCGCACTAAAGCATTCTTTACAGATTCAAAGCTTTCCTTTTCATTTAATGGTTTTAAAGTATTTCTTTTATTTTTGTATTTTTGAAATGTAACTTCTTTAACTGATGAAACGCGTGATTAGCGTCACGAAGATGTGCAGCGTTTTTTATGCTAATTCGTTGGAAGGTTACGTAGTTCTAATATTTACAAATAACATATTTCATTTTAATTTACCACACGTCATTTAATAATTTAATATACTATTTATCATAAATAATAAAACAAAAAAAAATCATAAATTTTCAATTCAAAAACAAAATTAAATTTTTGACACTTTCAATGACAATTAAATTCCTAACGTATCTATCTTCCTAATTCCCTCCCTCTAAGTCTCTGTAATCTAAAGTTTGACATTTGTATAAATATAAACAAGACTAAAAAATTAGCTTGCCATGGGTACTTTTTACGCACGCACTTTTAATTTATTGCTGACTGTGCTCTCTTCAGATGGTTAGTACTCATACAGTCTAAAGCAAAGTGTATCACATCTAACTATATAAGCGCGCTTCCATCTTAAGACTATATCATCACTTACCATCTGGTGAGATCATACTCAACGGTAACCTTTCAGCAATAAAAGAGAAATTCGACAGGCGGCAACCCTAATGGATATTTGACGCTGAGAACAATAGCGCGCAGGTAATTGGCATTAAAGGCAACTGAACGGCTGTTAGAGCAGTCAAGTGGCCTGCAAGATGGTCCTAATTAGAAAAAATACAAGGCAAAACGACTCTTCACTTGTATAAGAGGATGAATATTTTATTTTGAGAATTAATCGCTATCATAATAATATTTTAATGGCACTTAGGCGAATACATTTTAAAAGGATCAATTATTTCTTTGTTAGTGTTGTTTCTATAAAGAAAAGCAATACACTTTTCGTTATATAAATAAGACACCAATGACTGCCTCATTGCTCAATTGGCTTGCTTGTTCGACTACATACAATAAGATCTTAGATTCGAGTAAAGAAATTCTCAGCCTGAATTTGGAAAAAGACTTATTTATAGATTTTTTTAGGATTTTTTATTCTCTTTACACTTACTACGAACTCAATCTACTTACTAATGTTTTATCAGATCATAGATAGAAACATCATGTTTTTGAATTTCAGCAGAGAATTTTATCTGTTTAGTACGAACTCTTACTATCAGAAATATATATGTCGGAGTGCGAGTCTGTGGATCGCTGGTCCGTGTGTAATAGTCTGTGGAACGCTGGCGCCATCTTTGTATCGGCGTGGGGGCAGAGTCAATGAGTGGCAGTCCGGTCCGTCTCTCGGCAGTCTTCGAGTGGCGGTCGGCCGGAGTGGTCGACTATTGAAACTGTCGCGTTCCTAGCTATTATTGTTAATGAGTTTGTGTAAATTGATATCGGGAACATTAAGTGATTGAACATTATAAACCGAGTTAATTAATACAGTGTTTGATTGCACCAACAATACCCATGAACGCCCACAGAATAAGAAATTAAATAATGGATCTAATTAATAACGATGTCGGCGGAGAACCCTACGCCCCCGTGTTTTATGTTTCTCCGTTCTCTCTTATTCTCCGACATATATAAATATATATATATATATGTCGGAGGGCAGATATCTGTGGAACGCTGGCGCCCTCTATCGGCGTCGACAGAGTCAATGGTGGCAGTCCGGCGGGAGTCACTCGACAGTTGTCGAGTAGCGCTCGATCGGAACAGTCAACTGTTGAAACTGTCGCGTTCCTAGCTATTAGTGTTAATGAGTTTGTGTAAATTGATATCGGGAACATTAAGTGATTGAACATTATAAACCGAGTTAATTAATACAGTGTTTGATTGCACCAACAATACCCATGAACGCCCACAGAATAAGAAATTAAATAATGGATCTAATTAATAACGATGTCGGCGGAGAACCCTACGCCCCTGTGTTTTATGTTTCTCCGTTCTCTTATTCTCCGACATATATATTAAAAGTAAACTTCAATAAGCAGTACAAATAAGAAATTATTATAGAAAATTAAATATTTAAAGAAGTACTTGCCTACTCTTTTGCAAGTGTACAAAAATTACGTAGTATAAAAAACAGCCAACCTCATATTAATAACTAGTTGAACTCGCGACTCCGTCTGCGTGGAATGTTTTTTTGGTAGCATTTTCATTAATTTAGGCAAATTCCTTTACAAATAAAAACATACCCGCACTGTCCTTTGAGGGTGGAATATCCTAAAATTTGCTTTTGATAGTTTCCATTATGTCAAAAAAAAATCTGACCCAATTTTACATATCATAAAAGATATATATAGTTTATAAATGTAAAGTTCGAATTTTTATTTAATGCGATAATTAGATTTTTTTAATTAACACCCCCGCAACCCCCCTTGCGGCTGGAATTTCGTAAAATCCGTTCTTAGCTGACCTATACTCGTCAAAAGGAGTAATCCTACCAAATTTCAAGTATCTACGCCTTATGGTTCCAGAGAAATCGTGATTAGTCAATAGATACCTGGATATCTCTTTTATATATATAGATTTAGACAACTATTAATTAAACTTAAATTGAAAATTTTAAATATAAACGTCAGAAATTAGCATATATTTAAGTCAATAGAATAAAATTATCAAATCTTGTTTTGAATTAATGAATTAACTTATTATTTAGTATTTTATCAAATAAATGAAGAGCAATTTTTCCGAAGTTGCATACGAAGTTGATATAGGCTCCTTTTTTTTACTAGTAAGTAAAAGTGACTGAAGTCCTAAACTCCTAAAGGCTGGGCCGATTTTGATAAAAATTTGCTCAGGTGGACTTAAATATGGTTCAAATTGACTATTCGACCCAATGAATATGTTACAACTAAGCAATAAGTGCAATATATCTCGAGTTACTTTAAAAGGAAAATTCCACGAAATATGAATTCTCACAGTACCGTCTCATTATATATTGAACATTTTATAAATTCGTGATAATATTCATTTACACAGCAAAAGGAGCGAAACACACAATTTTAATACAAGAAATAAAAACAAACTTGTAATGCCACATTTTAGAGTGAAGAAAATCATTTGTCGGGTATAAGCATTTTTAATAAGATACCCGAAATCACTGTAGGGTTTGCCTCCACATAGTTTTATGAAATATGTTAAACACGTCCTATTACAAAAAGCATATTATAGTGTTGAAGATTATTTAAGTGACAAAGATGTTTGTACTTGATTCCAGTTGCACATGTAACAAACTGTAAATTAAATAAACTATACTTAAAAGTTGAGTTGTAATTCTTGCCGGTTTCTTCTCAGCGGAATCAATTCTCCGAACCAGTGGTAGATTTGTTACCCACAGACTACTGAGTGATTTTTTTTTGAATATCGAACTTCCGTATATTACCACTGAATCTAACACTACGCAGACATTCCCGAGAATACCTTAGATTTTTTGTAATAATTTTTTTGTAATACTTCAGTAGGTGTATATGTAACTGGACTCTGGACCGAGTTTTTTCTATTATTTTTTGTATATGTTCCAAGTTCCAACTAATTCCCATATAGTCTTGAAGTAAGCGGGCAACACCGCCTCTCAACTACATCTAGTGTATTTTATAATAATCAGTATTGATTATTATACAATATACGTGTATACGTGTTTTGGGTACCTTAACAACTGAGATTGTTTTTTTGTATTTTGACATATACATAAATATCACCATTAGTATCGCTGATATAACGATTTTAATTTTGTTACGTATAACATGAAGATGCCAAGATAAATAGCGTTCTCGATTGGTTCTCATCAAATTTATTTACAAAAATATTTTATTGACTTTCGCATCATTATTATCTGCTTATTTTCACTGCCAATACCTCCCCCGGTACTTTGTGTAAGATTACGCCCTATTGGAAGCGAAATAATTGATCAAATTACATAGCAAATCGCCTTAAAGGAGCGAAAAATTCCCAAATTAGATACTTAAAACATTATGGGGCCTCCGTTTTCAATAAACATCTATTGCTAATATATTTCGCTATGAAAAATATTTACTTTGACGATAATGATCAATTCATGAGTCTTATATGAAGGGGAGATAGAAAGCTTAGGTCTTCTTAAAATTCGACTACATGAAAATTTTTTGAATACAACAGAAATCATTTATTTATTGTTACAAAGTATAGGAACCAGACAAATATAATAATATCATAAAAAAAATTAAGTGGCTATAAGAAAGCTCACCTAACTGTATCTGTAGTAAGAAAACTGAATTTATGTACGGAAGGTATAACACAATTAAAAGAGAAATCAAAAATTAAAATAATGACAAAGAAATCTAATATATGAAATTTCCCTGTCACAATGTTAGTTAACGTACTCTTCCGAAACCGCTTTACCGATTTGTACCAAATTTTATATGCGTATAGTGATAATTAAGGGTTGTTCACCCTTAATTTTTCCTTTTTAATTTTTGGACGAAATTTTTGTTGTTAATATTTACAACATACAACCCTAAATTTTCACCTTTCTATCACCAACCCCTATTTTTTAATAGCAGTAATAGTAATTATATGGCAAAACATCGTTTGCTGGGTCAGCTAGTAAATATATAAAGAAACTCAGTTTCTACGTCATCTAACACGAACTTTTTCAATCATTATATAGAAAGAAACTTCTAAATCTTACGTGAGCTTTCAATAGAAAGTGCTAAATAATTTTTCATAAAATAAATTTAATTTATTAACTAATATTAGAAAAGAATCAAGAAACATCCGCTAAAAAATATATAAACTTAAGTGTTGTGAGCCCCTTCGACTGGCTCACCACATTAACTATGGCGGTTCTATAGAAATGTCAAAATCCGTTATAAGTACAATAATTCGATGTATTCAATACCAGACTCAAGAGTACGTCCTGTACCATCATGTGTCGTATTGAGTAGCGAATGGTGTCGGCGTGTCCATGCAAACACCAGATGTTACACAGGACATCACTGGGACCGCGATCTTATCTTTATTGCGAAGCTAATTACAATTCTAAATTCTATTACAATATGAACTTACTGACAAAGGAAATCTATATATATAAAAAAGATATCCTTGTATCTATTGACTTTGAAACTTGGAATTGAGACTTGAAATTTGGTAGGATTCTTCTTTTTGACAAGTAGAGGTCATCTAAGAACGGATATAACGAAATTCACCCGCAAGGGGGGTTGCGGGGGTGTTAAATAGTTAACACTCATCACGATATCTCTGGAACCATGAAATTTGGTAGGAATATTCCTTTTGCCGAGTAGAGGTCAGCTAAGAACGGATTATACGAAATTCCATCCGCAAGGGAGGTTGCGGGGGCTGTCAACTATTGACTCATCACGATATCTCTGGAACCATAAGGCGTGACGAGGCGTAAGAGGAAATTTAGTGGGAATATTCCTTTTGCTGATTAGAGATCAGCTAAGAACAGATTTTACGAAATTCCACCCGCAAGGGGGGTTGCGGGGGTGTTAACTATTGACTCAGCACATAAGGCGTAGAGACTTGAAATTTAGTGGGAATATTCCTTTTGCCGAGTAGAGGTCAGCTAAGAACAGATTTTACGAAATTGATTGAAATTGGGTGCAGCGATAATCTAGTGCCTGAAAAGGACTATAAGCTCTTTGCAGTAATACACAGCAAATAACTCATTGAAGTTATTGTAAGTATGTTTTTTTTTTTGTAAAACATTATTTGCTTAAATTAATTAAAATGCTACCCATTCAAACCAATTAGAATGTCGGAAACAAGTATATAACTGCGTGTGTTTTATTAACAATAAACATGATCAGTTTATAGAGTGAACAAATAGTGGGAATTGATAAAATAATAATTTCCTGAATTTGCGCTACCGGGAATCGAATCTAGGATGTTGGGTAGCGAAGCCAATATCATGCTATTTGTTGTTCACTTGTAGAAATGTTGTATAATATGATATTCGTTAATGTAATCGTATCCCATATTTAATGAACTTAATGTAAACCACATTTTGTTATATGGTATGGTTAATTAACCAAGAGAATATAAATCGTACACTGCTCCCTTGTTTGTATAACAGGTTTATTTTACATCCTTCATAATTTAACAATATTATTTTTTTGAGATTAGTACAGTGCAACTCCTACATAATCAAACTGAATGGTCTTCGAAAATATTGGTTATCCATACAAGAAATATCCACGTATCTATTGGTTCATCACGATTTCTCTGGAACCGTAAGGTGTAGAGACTTGAAATTTGGTAGGAATATTCCTTTTGCCGCGTAGAGGTCAGCTAAGAAGAGATTTTTCAAAATTCCACCCGTAACGGGTGTTACGGGGGTGTTAAATATTGACTCATCACGATGTTAATGGTATCAATGGTACCTAAAACACATTCCACGCAGACGAAGTCACGGTTTACGCTAGTACTATATAATTTGTTATATACATTAGACTGGGTTTCATTTACAAAAGGTCTTAGGAATAGCTACTCAAACATTCCTAATATTGTTTCACATATTTGAGATTTGAATGATTATATATACAATTTTATGTTAAATATAAATTCCGTAAGTCAGTTTGTAATATGGCATCAAATATCTAAAAATCAATTAATATATTATGTCTTTTTCAAATTTTTATCTGTGTCTATTCGTTCCAGGTAAACTCTGAAACAGTTGGCAAATAGCTAATGTTACAAGGAGTAAGTTAGGCTGATATTAGAAAAAAAAAGTCATCCCAAATTACGCGGATCACAGCTTTATAATAACTTTTATATTAAATTGCACGTTGATTGGATATTAAAAAAGAATAATCTTGAGCTTTATTGTTTCAATTCATTAGCAAAGAGACAGCGCTCTGTATTGCGAACATGAAAGTCTTTTTTCTATCCATTAGCGAAAATGAAAGCAAAGGATAATGTTTCGCTTCCGGAAAAACATCGACTTTGCCTTAGAGGGTTTAAGGCAACACGGGTACAACAACATAATTACATGAAATTGCGTCTCCAAAATTTTTAAAGGGATATCACACTTTAAAAAATCAACTAATATTCTCCTCCTGGCCGAATTTCAGTCGCTGCGGCCAAACTCTGGCAGAGTATACGAGTAAATCTACTTTGAATAACTAGAAATGCCCCGCGATTTCACCCGCGTAGACACCGACCTCGTGGCAGTGGAAAGTCTAATTCGGACTATAAATTTATTTTCGTTAACATAAAAGTTTTATTCCTATTTTTTTACTTAGTTTTAATTACTTCCTTCCAGATTATTAGATACACACATAATCAATAAATACATTTTTAAATTACATCATTTACGTAGAATGTCCGATATTAGTCAATTTAAAATATTCAACAGGTATTGAAAGATTTTTTTTAAATAGACCTAGTAATTTTAAGTTTGATTATTATGATTTGCTAAAAATATAAACAAAAATTCAAAATGCGTATATAAAATGTAATTCTAAGTATTACAAGTACATTCATAAAATATATTTGTAATACCTTATTGTCTGAGAACTTGAGATACATTATTTTCTTTAGATTGACATTTTTAAATTCGTTATATCTTTTGAATAGAATGTCCCATTTTAATGATTAAAATTAATTTTATAGGATAAAGATTAACACTGAGGTATGAATAATAAGGTTTATTTATTGTTGGCACTTTTATTAACAGTTAAAATGTAAAAAAGTATTTATAATGGCATAACATTCGTTGGACACACGGTATCACGGACTTTATTGTAGATTATACGTTCTATAATATTGTAAAACATTTTTTTGTTCTATCCTCAGTAGTTTCCCAAGGTGGGTTACATTAATGTATTTTTCTTAGGGATCCCTATTTATTTTTTGAGAAAATAATAAAGCCTACGTCACTCAGTGAAAATGAAGCTTACTAATGGTGAATAATTGTGAAATCGGTCCAGTAATTTTTGTGAGAAAACATTACAAACATATAAAAACAGAAATGTTTTCTCTTTACAATATTATTTTAAATGTTTTTGTATGTGTTTATGTGACTGAATTACTGCATAATCGCTGGAAAGATTTGGAAGTTTTTAATGCGTATTCTTGTGGATTTCAAAATGGTTTCTATTGAGAATTCAATCCTATAAATTACAAATTTCTAATTTAAGTACATATATATTTTTTCTATTTTTATACTTTTAGTTGTACACATTTTGTTTTATCGTCTTAAATAATAACATAAAATTTTTCCAGGATCCAGGATATAAAAGAAGCGTACATTCAAAGCGTATGTGTGGATTGGAACGTTGAACGGATTACCTATTGTGCACCGTCACATCCACGTTGCAAAGGAAGGATTACACTGATACCATTGTATTTGTACCCTTTCTAAAATATACGTAACCTTTAACGTCAAAGAACAATATATATATATATATATATATATACCAAACTATTAGTTATTTATATAAAAAAGAGCACTAACATAAATTTATAAAATACAACTAGATCTTGTGTGTGAGGTAAATTTCTTAAATAGGTTGGAAAAACACATAAATGATAAGAATAATAAGATTTTATTTTATTTCTGACAGGTTAGCGCTTGACTGTGTAAAACCGTCTATTGTAAGTATTGACTCCGCCTTTCACTGCAGCGTTGGAAGACACCTTCAGGCTATTAGACTGGTACGGATTGGGCATCACTATCAACAGCGAGTACATCACTCACATGCAATTTGCCGATAATATCGTCGTAATGGCAGAGATTCTGGAAGATTTCAATACAATGCTCAATGACCTCTTCAGAGTTTCTCTATAGGTGGGCCTTAAAATATGCATGAATAAGACAAAAATCATGTTGAACATCCATGTTTCGCCCCACCCGGTCACCGTTGAGAACTCAGCACCCGTAGTTATAGACGAGTACATCTACCTGGGACATACGTTCCAATTAGGTAGGTCCAACTTTGAAAAGGAGGTCAACCGCCGAATGCAGCTCGGATGGACAGTGTTCGAAAAACTACGGGACATCTTTTCATCCACAATTCCTCAGCGCATGAAGACTAAGGTCTTCGAACAGTGCGTGTCGCCAGCGATTACATATGGTTCCGAGACGTGGCCTCTGACTATGGGGCTCGTAAGAAGACTCAGAGGGCTATGCTTCGGGCTTCTAAGTGATCAAATCAGAAATGAGGAGATCCGTAGGAGAATGAAAGTCACCGACGTAGCCTACCGAAATGCACAGCTGAAGTGACGATGGGCAAGGTACATAGTACGCAGAACAGATAGACGTTGGGGCCCGAAGGTGCCCGTCGTGCTTGAGACGACGACGACTCCGCTAACAGAATTCCCAGGTTTGATTGCCGGCAGCGCGTATTTTGAATGTTAAGCTTTTTTTTGTCCACACTTCATTTTGTGGGTATTGAATGGGAGTGTGCCGTGACACATGGTTATACGGAGAGGAGCGCTTCGGATTCAATGAGACTGTGTCATTACTTTTTATGACAATACATTATAATGATAATTGTGTATAAATTATAATTGTACGTATGTCGATAAAAATAACTGTAATTCGTATTACACAATTAGTCTATGAAGATGAAATCAATTGAATTTAATCACATGTACCTATTTGGTTTACAAACTAAATGTTACAACGTGTATTCATAGATGACATTTCGTCATTTAATATTGTTAACGTGACTAATTAATGGAAACAATTAAAATAATTGCAGCATACGCAGTGGTTTGTTTGACAAATTCCGCGTGTGGTCTCTTTGACAGTGCCGCTGTATCGTAATGGTGCGAATTGAATCTATATATCGTCGCTAGAAAGCATAAGCGTAGTAACTAGCCATTGTTTTTTGAACTTTAGGAGAATGCTGCTAAAGTTAATCTGAGTAGAAAGAAAATTTTGTTTTTTGATTGCTGTTAGATTAGCGCTTGACTGTGATCACATACGATGGTAAGTTAAGATACAGTGTAAGATGGAAGCGCGCTGTTCTGGTAAAATGCAATATATCTCTTATGGTTTCTACACAGCATCGTACCGGAACACAAATCTCTTGCTTGTCGGTCCGTCTTTGCTGGTAGGGTGGCATTTAACCGCGGCCGAAGCCTTCCACCAGGGCAGACTATGATATTCTTCTCCCATATATTCTATAGAAGTGAGAACTCGCACCATTGCGCCAGCAAGGCTGTCAAATATAGTCTCTGAACTACGCAGGGAACCACTGGTTAGCTTTACATTAAATTCATAACAAAACCACGAAAAAACAAACTAAATGATAATTGACATACCCAGAGATAAGGATACAAGTTCTCGCTTTGCCAGCAAAGACCCCAGGTTGGATTTCGAACAGAGCAAATTTAATAAATTGCATATTTTAATTTATCCAAAAATTTATACTACTGGAAATCTTTGGCTATTGCCAGTTACCATTCTATCAGCAAAGATATTTTGCAAAGCAAAAAAATTACATTCCTAAACTATACTGTATAGAAACGGCTAACATATAAATTACCCCTTTTAAAGGATAGTGAGCTACCTATCTATCTTAAACTTGTATTTCTTTTCTTAAATTTGTACTTGTATCATCACTTGTCTTTAATGAGTTCACAGTCAAGTTCACAGCAAAAAATTATCTAAAAACATCGGATATAGACTTATAATAAATATGTAAATGTTTATATATATTAATTACGTATGTCATTAAATCTGTTTTTACAAAATTAAGGTCTCGAAATACAGATGTTTTAGGTCACAAATAGCATTGGTAATAAATACAAAGACTCCCAAAATATTCCCGATAACGGGAAAAGATTTTTTTTTATTCCACAAAAATTAGGCAGATAACCGGGGCATTGGAAAGATATTTCATATTCACCGGGACGTGATAAGAGAATTTTCCAGTCCTTTACGTTAAGTATATTTTTCAATAGCCTCAGCCGGGATGAGTTGTCATAGCGACCAACTGGATCCCATTGAACAAATCTACCCTCATCCAATATTGTAAGATTGAATAGTTTATTCTGCAAACTCGAAAGCTTTTTACCGATAAAAATCACCTTTTAATGTTTGGGTTCGGTTAATTCCGTATAACCCTCAGGAAAAAAATGATAATCGCGTTGATCGCATCTGTCATAAAAGCCAAAGTCGTAGTATGCGTTTTAGTTTAAATGTTGAAAGAAAAATATAACAAGTATTCACTTTTGTAACAGAAACAAAATTGAAGAGCAGACTAGACTTAAAAAATTAGAATACACAACATCCTATATTGAGTCCACTGATCAAACACCGTCATCTCGATGAGAAAAAATCATATATAATATCTACACAGCATCCTAACGGAAGATAATTTTGTTGCTTGGCGACACCTTTTTGCTGTAAGTAGCAGCCCATTAACGTTCCATCGCTACAAGGGTACAGGCCTCCTCACTCATAGGAGAATGGGTTTTTACAGCACACACTGTTCCACTGGATTGGCAGGCATAGTACATAGTGTAAGTATAATATTTTTTTTTACGTCGCTGAGAAATGTTTTACACAACCATGGACGGGAGCGTGGGACTCACTGACTAATCAGAATACCTACTAAAGACCAACGCCTACGACAAAGGTTCGCCTACACAATCTACTCTGCCACCCCAGATGCTGCCGACTTAATTCAATGACTCAGGGTGGTTTCCCGGCCTCCTTCGTCTGGGCGGGGATACGCTGTCGGCATTATGCCTCACCCTTTCCGATGCCTCCTTCAGCAGAACAGATTCGCAAAAGGAGGCAACTGCTCTCCAGCACGTCTCGATAGCAACCATTGCGTCAACTAGCTAACGAGAGGATCCCTCCGATACTATGTAAGTGTATGCGCTAACACAAGTGCACTCTCTATTCCTTTACTCTCGTATTCCAATGTGACGGCAATCCGACACGACCGGAAAGAGACCAAACGCAAGACCGAAAACTTAACGTGCTCTTTGAGGCATGGGGACGAAACACGCCGCCAATTTCCCAACTTCGGGTAACTATTGAGAAAGTCTTAACAGATAACTTAATATACATTTTTGAATTCGTCCGGAGACTCGCACCCAGGACCTCAAGTCTGTAACAAGGTAATAATTAGCCACCGCCGAAACCACCCACCATCCAGACATAAACAAATAATTAAATACAATTTACTAAATTTGCTCTATTGGGACTCGAACCGAGTACTTTTCGTAGTAAAACAAATACACGCAATGATAGCGCACGTTAGGCGGTTTATTATCATATTAAGTTTGATATTGATTTTGCGTGGTTTTGCTTTTAATCCTCTCAAATAACGTAAAAATTTAAAAGTCGCATTCGACTTTGACTCCTGTATTCTTCCATATATCAGAAAACTACAGACGTGCCCACATAATTTAGAGAGAACTATGCTGAACATAAGGAAAGATAAAGTCAATATTAGAAAAAAGACTAAGATATCACCTATATTATTAAAAAAACGAAAATGAGCGAGGAAGAAAAAAGAAAATTGGGCTACTGATACCACAGAGTGGTAACCCTGGGAAGGAAAGAGAAGGAGAGGACGCCAGTTCCATAGGTGGAGAGATGATCTAATGGACGCCGCAGGAGTCACATGGGGCAAAAGCCTGGGAACGCAAAAAATGGGGCGTTCTGGAGCAAACCTTTGCGTAAACGCAAGGCAATTTTAACTACCAGTGTTATCTAGATATAGGATAATTTGTAACTTTGGATTTTAACATTGTCAATAAAGGCTTTTACTATTAGTATACATTTAATTAGCTTGACTTCGCGGTGTCACCTACATCGCTTTCGATTCTATGGATTCATGGAAAAGTCCCAACTAAAACGTCGCCTCTGCTATCGAAGTACTGGATTCGAGGCACCATTGCGTTTATCATTTACGTAAATTTTTTAGCATCGTGGTTGTCAAAAGGATAAGAAAGTATAAAAGAAACACTTCCATTCGCACAAATGATTTTACTATTAAAGAAAAGCCCGGCTTAAGAAAAGTGGCTGCCCTCCGCTGGCGTAATAATTGAGATTTTTCATTTCAGCTGGGAAAAAATTAAATTGGAATTGAAAACAATCATCGGCTCCTTCAATTACTAAGCCAAGTGGCTAGGAACAAACAGGGAAAGAAGCAAATTATCTGTACCCAGCTAATTGTTGGTGGATCAAAGCGGGGGAGCTAGGTAAATCCGACCTGTTATATTTTATTTTTGAAACGGCAGAGGCGGGTGGGCCCGGGGGCGTTATACGCAATTATTGTTATTACAAAGAGATTGCCGCTGAGCCTGCTCAGAGTTTGAGTTTTTCACAAAATTCGTTCAAACAATTCATAATTGCACTGTTTTCCTACTCGTATACACTGGGGTAACTAATTCATAATATATATAAATACAAGGGTCCGCGGTTTCATCTGTGTAGATACCAATCTCGTGGCAGTGGAAAGTCTACTAAGTCGGACTATAGATTTATTTTCGTTAACATTAAAGTTTTATTTCACTTAGTTTTTAATTACTACCTTTCAGATTATAACTTAATCAATGTACAGATTTTAGTTTACAACGAATATATCTAATACATTTTTTGATTCGTAACATCATAGACGTAGAATGTCAGACTTTAGGAACTTTTTTTAAATAGATCCAGTTATTTTTAACTTGATTATTATACTTTATTATAAATGAAAACAGGAATTCAAAAAGGACACTTCCTCTTATAATATTAGAGAAGAGATTTATTTGTAATACTCTATTGTCTCATTTACTTTCCTATACACGACATTTGACATTCTGGAGTTCGACTCGGGATGCATTATTTCTTTTGAATGTGATGTCCGATTTTAAAAATTTAAATCGTATTTTACAAGTATTGGAAACAGTTATTAATAAAATATCAAAGAATAGTAGATAAAGTGGCATAACTACAGTAGTTGGACATATGGTATCGCAGATTTTTCTGTAGATATTAATACCTTCTATAATACTGAAGAATATTTTTTTGTTCTATCATCAATAATTTATTAATGCATTTTTATTAGGGATCCCTGTGAGCTTTCAGTAAGTAATGTAGCCTATGTCGCTCAGTCAAATTCAGCTTTCTAATAATGAAAACAATTTTAAAATCGGTCCAGTAGTTTTTGTGTGAAGACGTTACAAATATACTTACATACATATAAAAACTAATGTCTCCTTTTTATAATTACTTTAGATAACAATGTGCAATGGAAAGACGTTTACGCTGGTTTGGTCACGTAATGAGATGCAAAGACGACCACGTAATAAAATAAGGGATGGCGATTCCGGAGTAGAAAGTGTGTTTATGAGTTTGGGTGAGTTATGGACACGGCCGTTTATTGTACGTGAATACGTCTTGTACCCAAAGCTTCCCCCTCTACCACGCGCGATGTGGTACAATCCTTACTTAGCATAATGACTCCTTTAGCTATCCAGTGGCGTAATTGAATTTATATGGAATTGATAGATATGTAGCTGCAACACGAAATTGTATCCCCCGATTTCGTTACCATTCCATTTTTTTAAGCGCTTCCCTATAGATTCAATTTTAAAGACGTATTGAAAAAACGTGGTGAAAAACCATGTCCAAAAATTGGGACCGGAATCCGTTTATATGGATCAAGTAAGAGTTCCGGGCGCCGAAAAGCCATGGAAATATTATACAAGGATATCTGTTATTCGTCGGATCAAATTGTCAATCTAAACCATTCCTGAATCTTGAACACACAAATCAAATTAAATATATTTTCAGATCAAATGTATCGTACACACAAAATAATATAATTTTGAAATAATTGTTAAGTCCTTATGGCACATATTTACATTTCTATAAGTCAAGTACAGTCAAATTAATTAATATATTACAGTTTAGGGTGAAACGCAACAAAACAGTATGAGCTAGTAGAATAATTGTCTCTCTTACGAATTATTTTGATTTTCATTTAAATAGTAATAACTTTTAGATATTTCCCATTTTTGCAATTTTTGTTTTTATGCGAGGTATGCGTTCTCCAGGAACGAATTTACAAATAACTGTATATATTACACTAATGGACTTAAAAATTGATAAATGTTGTACGAGGAATTCGACTTCAGTTGGGAACAAATTCCATAAAAATCCAAATAAAATTATAGTGTAATTAATTAATGATTGACTCACCGATAAAAACAAATATCTGATGATGAGCATATCTAAGCAGCATCGATATAGAAACGGTCTGTAACAATGAAAAGATAAAGATTAATAGAAAAATAAAAAAGTAATAAAATTGGTTGACATATTTGTAATTTCTGATTAGCAGCTTTTCACTAAATAGATATGAATGCATAATATACGGTATTTACATAAATTCTTCTATCTATCAAAATCGCAAATAATAAAAAAAGAAACCTTTTATTTATTTATACCTCATTGTACATTACACCAAGTAATTATAAATTTAGGAAACTATGTACATTAGTGACGGACAAAAGGCGGTCTTATCTCTTTAAAGGGATTTCTTCCAGACAACCTTAAGGAAGGAGACTAAGTTAAGAGTTTAACGGTAGGTGGTGAGAATTGTAAATAATATAAATTTAAAAAAGTTTTATATAAGAAAAGTTTTTATTAGGGGTATGAAATTCATTACATCTATATTCAGGTATCTATTGACTCATCACGATATCTCAGGATCCATAAGGCGTAGAGAATTAAAATTTGGTAGGAATATTCCTTTTGTCGAGTAGAGGTCAGCTAAGAACGGATTCCAACCGCAAGAGGGTTTGCGCGGGTTTTCATTTAAAAAATTCAAATTTTCACATTAAAAAACATTTAAACTTCACATTTACAAACTATATCTTTAATTGTATGTAAAACTTGGTCAGAAAATTTGACATATTGGAAACTATCAAAAGTAAGTTTTAGGCAATTCCACCCTCAAAGAGCAGTCCGGGTGTGATTCTTATTTGTAAAATAATGTGCTTAAATTAATGAAAAGGCTACCAAAAAAAAATCCACTTAGTCGAAGTCGTGGATTCATCTAGTATATACACACACATATTGAGATATATATATAAACAATTGCAAATAAACAAAACATGTTTACATCTCTTTTTAAGTTAGCTTTACTACTGTCATTTATTGATTTACATGTATATATATATGTGTAGACTTAATCTGTCGTGTCCTTATTTTAAGCATAAAACATCAAAATCGTACGTATGATTGCAAATAAATATTTTTAAAAATAATTTCGAAATTTTGTCTACCTGTTATAAAACGCTGGACAGATTTTGACAAGGCTTACACTGACAGATAGATGATGTTATAAGGAGTAACAAATGCTACTTTATTTACCGGAATTACGCTCATAACATCGCAGGGAACAGCTAGCAAGGTAAGGTAAGTAGCAGCCCATTAACGACCCAATGCTGGGCACAAGCCTCCTCACTCCTAGGAAAGAGGGTTTTTAGAGCATAGACCCACCACGCTGCTCTACTGCGGATTGCCAGGCATAGTACACAAGTACCCTCTCTATTGCTTCACTCTCATACTCCGATGTGACGGGAATCCGACACGATCGGGCACGGGGGTGGATCACACCGCCAACTTGCCAACTTCGGACAAATATTGAGAAAACCTTAATAGAAAACTCAATGTTGATTTTTGTATTGGCTCGACCAGGGATTCGAACCCATGTCTGTAGTCTCACATGCTAACCACTAGTCCAACGAAGCAGGAACAACTAGTAATACTACGAAATTGCACAGTCACTGAAATTTCGCTATACAGAGAAAACATTCATTTGTTTTTCTTTGGGAAAATGAACAATTCCTAAAAGCAAAGGTTATATCAAAGTATCTGAACAGGAAACACTTATTGGGGGCCGATAGCACTCTTGCTTAAATGGATTCAATCTGCACTAAGCGTTTCATTAATGAAATTCAATCGCGGAAAGCCACGCGGGGAGCAAATGATGTGGCGAAAAGATTGATTGCAGCGTTGCGATATCCTCACCCGGGTTATGCGGATACATTCTATTTCAAGATGTGTACACGCAGGAGCTTTTATTGGCATATGTTCTCAGATTATTCAGCAAATTAGCATGAGAATACACTTTTTTAAGCATGATTTTATTAGAAGGAGAGAAAGAAAATCACAGGCGCATAGCGTAAGGTACAATTATGTAAATTGACTAACAATGGCCCGCGGTTTCACTCGCGTAGATACTGATCTCGTGGCAGTGGAAAGTCTACTAACTATAGATTTAGTTTCGTTAAAATACAGGTTTTATTTCACTTAATTTTTAATTACTTGCTTTCAGGTTATAAGTGACACTTGCATTCATAATCTAATCAAGATACAGATTTTACTGTACCACAAATATATATCTAACTAATACATCTTTAAATTCGAAACATCACTTACAATAAATTTCAATATATAAAAATTCTTGATTTCATACAGGTAATGAAGGAATTTTCTAAATCGATCCAGTAATTTTTAGCTTGATAAAAATAAAAACAGTGGTATATCAGTGGGTATCAATGGTATCCTTGGAATCACCAGTTGCATGCCCAGTTATAAAGGTCGCTACAATTTTATTAAGATTGACAATTCGTTATATCTTTTAAATGGAATGACACATTTTAATGATTTATAAAGTATTGATAGGATAAGGATTAATACGGAGGTATGAATGATATAGTTTGATTATTGTCGACACTTTTAATAAGTTTAAAAGGTAAAAAAGTAGTTTTAGAGCCAAAACTAGAGAGTTTGGATATGGTATCGCGGACTTTTTTGTAGATATTAATACATTCTATGTTATTGTAGAGCCTATGACGCTCGATGAAAATGCAGTTTTCTAATGATGAAAAAAAAATCGGTCGAGTATTTTTATGTGAAAACGTTACAAACATATATACATACTTACATACAAAACACAAATATTTCCTCTTTATAATATTAGATTAGATATGCTGATTCATTCAAAAATTTGCACCTGTTGAATTTCAAAAAAGGAAAAATTTCATACCTACGTACGAACGTATTTACGACTTGCCTATAATATATCTATAGGCAAGTCGTAATAAATACGTTCAACGGCCTTACTGGCGCACTGGTGTAAGTGCACGCTTTACTAGCAGAGCTTCCCAGTCCTCGGTAGGGTAATAGGGAAATCGCCTTAACATGTCTGAGTCTGAACTGGTGGGAGGCTTCGACCACGGCTAGTTACCACCCAACCAAAAAATACGTTCCGCAAATTAAAAAATTGTGTAGAAACCCTATAAGGTACATTGCCTGTCACCAGATTAGCGCACTTCCTCCTTAGTCAGTACCATCACTTACCATCAGATGTGATCACAATAAAAAAAATGTTTTCATCCATAAAAAATAAACACATTCACTTGAAAATAATTATATGCACGTATTGAACAACAGTGAATTCGAAAAGGGGAAAAATATATATTACGTCCAGAGGCAAACCGCTATAAATACGTTGATAAAACAGTCGTCCTAAAACATTTTAAAAAATCGATCAATTTTTAATGTATGATCATAAATTAGCAAATATTGGGTATCTCTGTTTATTGATTGTCGTTTCCTTATAAATTGTAATTAATAGAAGGTTTGTAACACAACCCTGACAAAAAGAAGCAGAAATCATGAATCTACTGCACGACGCAATGGTGTAACCTACAAAATACTTCCAGAGAAACATACCTCAAATACATAGTTAAAAAAATATACACAACTATCTCTAAAAGGATAGCCGTTGAGTTTCTTGCCAGTTTCCGAACCGGTGGTAGATTTGTTAGTAACAGACAGACTACTGACGATTCAAACGTGCTTTTTGAGCCTACTTGAATAAAAAATATTTTGATTATGATTTTGAAACGGAGATCTTTCATCGAAAACGCTGCGTAATCCCTCCGAAATATAACGAAGCAATGCATGGTGAGATTTTCCTATTTATAAATCCACAACACAGCACAAAATGTAAGTAGCAAATGTAAGAAAGGGTAAGTAGCAGCTCATTAATCTCCCAGAGGTAGGCACAGGCCTTTTCGCTCATAGGAGAAGGATATTAGAACATAGATTCACCACGCTGTTCCACTGTGTAGTACACAAATGCCATCTCTATTCCTTCACTCTCGTAGTTCGATGTGAGGGCAAGCCGATACGACGGGAGAGAGATCAGGAGCAGGACCGACGGCTTAGTGTCCGTTTACACAGACCTGATCGGAGAGAAGAGAAGATTTAGATCGCGATTGAAATGGAGTGTTGGATAGTTGAAATAAGGTTTATTTTTGCATTTCATTTCAGTGGCGGTGTAATCCACGCCCGCGCCTTGGAGAACACGGTAAGCCGTCGGTCCTGCGCCTGATCTCTCTCCGGTCGTGTCGGATTCCCGTCACATCAGACTATGAGAGTCAAGGAGTAGAGAGTGCACTAGTGTACTATGCCTGCCCATCCGCACTGTGGTAGGTCTATGCTCTAAAAAATTCTGCTGCCACTTAACTACCTTTTTTGCATTTCACCTCTTTTGTTCAGGTATTCTCAATGACCGTGTTTCAACTATCCGACACTCTATTTCAATTGCGATCAAAGTCAGCTCTTCTGTCCGAGCCGGTCTATGTGAATGGACCCTTAACGTGCTCTCCGAGTCACGGGGGTGAAGCATACCGCCAACTTCCTAACTTCGGGCAAATATTGAGAAAATCTTATCTTACTAGAAAACATAAAATCGATTTTTGAAATCGCCCGATCCGGGACTCGAGGCAGTTATGTTCACGTATAACGCAGCAATCGTAAAGTTAAATCAACGGATACAATTATTATCCTTATACTTACTTTAAGCATTATTAAGGATAGGATGCATATGCATTTAAAAAACCTGGCCTACGAGCAAAAAGTTTGAGTGCGCGTCGAAGCGTAAGTACAATGCACGACGCAATGGTGCGTATAAATACGTTCAGAGGCAAGCCGTAGTTTTAACAGCAGCCGTAAAGTGGAGCATCGATCGCCCTTTAATATTAAAAGGCAGTTCCGTTAATATATGGGGCTACCGACCAGCCAGCTCCATCAATCACTGTATCACTTGTTTCAACTTTGGGGAAGTCTTACGAGAAATAAAGCAAAGAGCAATCCCTAAACACACTTACATTTAATTATGAACCGTCTTAATTCAAGTACTGCTAAAGGCCAAAAATAAAACTTTTAATTTGGGATTAATTATTTAAGGAAATAACGATAATCAATCGAGTATAAATAAGAATGCTTTGGAGCTAAGTCACATACAGGTAGTCTATGATCTGGATAACGTAACAATATTCTAACGGAATGTAGCGACCAATCTCAAATGAGATTAGACGTAGGATACACTGTTGAACGTGTTGCCCAACAGCCGATTATGCCGGCTCGTAATTTAATAGAAACACATTTGTAAATGTATATGCAGATTATCATCTGTGTTTTTATTTCATAAAGCTCATACGCTAGTATTAAAAGCAAACTTTTTAAATTCAAGACTTGGAATAAATAATTTATAAATCTCTTATTAAAAGAGAACTGATTAGGAAATCATTATATAATTTGAAGGACCATTTAGAAGATAAAAAGCGTAGAAGTGAATGATAAATTTAAAATATATACTGTAATGATGATGGCAAAAAAATACGTACACCCCACTGAGTTTGTTGTGAGCTCTTCTCAAATCAGGTCTCGAAGGAACCTTCGGAGCTTACTTATATATGAAGTCGTTCTTTGGTGTCATCATCAGTCGCACATTTAAACAATATATGAAAAAAAAACGATATTTGACGACTCAAAAGTGTCGTAAAGGCCCACTTGAAAAAAGATATTTTTAATTTGAAAATCTCTCGAATATTTGTCTTCACGACAGGCTTTAATATATAGGGTGGCAGGGCTGGCAAAAAGGCACTCGAAGCACATGGGACAAAACATGTTATGCGACTTGGCTATTTTGCCTATTGAAAATTCTATGGCCCGATCTTTTAACTTTGACTATGTAATAGTCGCTTTTGCGGAACTGAAAGCTCAAAAAAAAGATTTTTCTTAATAAATATATAAATATTATGAAGAACTTTTGTGTTTTTCTGTTTGAAACGTTTTCACACAAAACTACTGGACCGATTTCAAACATTTTTCACCATTAGAATTTTCACTATATATAATGCAATATGTAACCCAAGGTGCGAAAAAATTGGTCACATAAAATCTTTTATCGCGTGCGCTGCGGAAACTGTTTTAGATTTTAAAAGGTATTAATGTATAATTTAAATCGCAATGAAGACTTCTTGCACTCCGGTGTTTAATATAAGCTAATTTATTTTCTATTCCAATATCCTGGTGTACCAAAAGAATAAATAAAAGAGCACAATTTTAGTTTATGTGGGTATGACCGAAGAAACAACAAAAACCTAGCAAACTTCTAAACTTTGTATTAAGCTCATTGGTGTTAAACGATACATCAAACTTCGCAAGAAACCAGTTGTAAACTTACACAAGTGGATAAAAAAGGTTTGCATTCAGTCCCTCATGGATAACTTATTATTTTAAACGAACCTTAAAATTTATACATGATATTTTTATAAAGGAAACTTCCAGGAATCTGCCCAGGATTCTGTAGTGCTGAAATTTCACAGAATTTTATTTTGTCCAATAAAATATTTTTATATTGTATTGATCAATTGTTTAAATTTTTTTTTTTACATGGCATTTGACGTTTTAAGTAGGATATGACGTTGTTTTTTTTTCCTATAACTTTCTATTTTTATTTCATTTTTGTTTTCAAATAGGTTGACATCTCTAGAACGTCTTGTGGGAGTTTATTATAGAAACGTTTACAGTTACCCTTAAATGAGTTGTTAATTTTATGGAGCCTACTAGAATTTATTTTTTTCTGTTTCTACCAACAAAGTTCGATGTAATCAACAATAAGCATAAAAATTTGATACATTCTTTTGACAAATAGATTTGTAATGTCTGTCCATTTATGAGCGATGGGATGCAATCAATTGCGTTTCGGCAGCATTCCACAATTTACTTTGCGCTTTGACAGCCATGAAACCAGAGATATGTACGCCAATATGCACGCCGTTTGACAATTGATTAATACAATTTCTCTATGCGGTGACGTTCGCAATATAGTGCCTAGTTTCGGAAGGGGACACCGCACACACAAATTAATTTTCGCATTTATTATACGCTATACGCGCAAAATATTGTTCTAAGGAAACTTTTGAAAAATGACCGTCGTCGATCGATCTAGTTTTTTATTTTATTTATTTAGGAACACCAACAGCACATACATTAAACGCTTATTAACTAATGGTAATAGTAATGATACATTCTAATTTATGACCCAATTATAGGCGTACACAGCATTGACAAACGTGTTTGTTAGGGCAATCAAAAACAATAAAAGGTTTATTAATAGTGAACGATAAAGTAAACTATAAACAAGCGAATGGTAAACTAACTACAACACACAACAACTATATTTACGTAATTATAAGCAAAATCAAATTGTTGGTAATATTTCACAAACTTTTGATTTGAAGGAAATTAGGTTGTCTAAGAATATGTCAATGTTAGGATTAATTGCACAAATTCGGTTATATGTACTTTATAGTCTATTGTTTAGGGATTTCTTTATGATATGAAATATCTTAAAAATTGGTTATATAAGTTCTATTGGAAGGTCTAAAAGTTTTGCAACAAAATATAAATAGTGTCGAAGAATGTTAATTTTACTTGATAATGACTTTTTTAAATATGAAAAGTAAGTATTCCCAGCGGAGTTATCTATGAGCCCATGAAAACATCTGAAAATTTGTTATTTATCGGCTAGAATTTATCAACCAGAACCATTGTTAAATCCACCTGAAAACCTGTTGAAGACCTGTCATCCTCTATGGATCAGAGTGCTGGGCCACTGAAGGGGAGAATGAAAGGAAATTGCATACAGCGGAGATGCTAATGTTGAGATGGATGTCTGGAGTGATAAAATTAGATTAGATTAGGAATGAGTATATTAGAGGAAGCGTGAAAATAGCACCAGTGATTGAAAAGATAAAGAGTGGAACGTTATCCTGGTTTGTACATGCCATGAGAAGGGAGGATAGCCATGTATGCAAGAGGGCCCTAAATATGATGGTAAGCGGCAGGGCCGGGATAGGGCGACCAGAAAAAGTGGGGATGAACTGTGTGAAAGAGGATATATATGAGGATAGATATGTATGTAAGGGGTGTGAATCTAGAAATGACAGCGGATAGAGTGAACTGGCTAAAGGAAACATGCTGTGTCGACCCCAACTAGTGGGATAAGGGCAAGAAAATGATGATGAACCATTGTCGAATCCACCTGAACACATACCTAAATTATTTCATAAAAATCGATGCAGATGTTTGACAAGAGCTCAGTCAAGTAGCGCAAGTTCAGGAGAATTGAATACAATATACATATGTATAAAGACTAACTAGTTCCCGTGGGAAATCCGAGATTTAAGGGATCGTATTAACGTACTCTTGAATCCACTGGAAATACACACATTTTTACCAAAAATCGGCCCAAACATTTAAAAGAAGTTCAGGCAAATATATACAGACGTATAAGAACGGTATATATAGATATATATTTTCCAAATTCGGGTTATTGTTCTTGTTATCGTATATGTTATTTTATCTACATAATTAGTCATCCACTAAAAACTATATACGTGCGTCTTTTCAAGTGGGTAGAGCTTGAACCAATAGTAGGTATTGGTTCAAACTCTACCTACATATCTTCGAGATTAGAGATTCTGTTGAGAAAGAGAGATTTCGAAACCTTTCGTGTGCATAACTGAAAGATCTACTATGTAGGGATGGAAATCTTGAAATGTAAATCTGTGAATAACACGTTCATTTCTTTATATTTGTATATTTTCACTTAATATCTTTTGTGTATATATCTCAATACGTATTTATAGATTCCTTTCACATATATGTAAATATTTCATACACAATTACATTTTATATACATACAAATTTAAGTTTCAGTCACAGTTCTACGCTATTAATTATTTTAGCCAGCTTCACATCATACAAAGATTGTCTGGAAGAGATTGCTTGTAGCAATAAGACCGCCTTTGCACGCTTAAATCATACTAATAAGTTTCTTAGTTTGTCTTTTTATTTTTATCTTGTGTGCACTTGTGTATAATAATAATGCTCGCGCGCTCTCTCTCCCTATCTCTCTCTCTCCCTATCTCTCTCCCTGTCCCTTTCTCTCTCTCTCTCTCTCTCTCTCGATGATATAGAGAGGAGAGATTATGCAGTTCGTTAAAGCGTAGGAACTGTCTCTACATTTTTTCATATATTACTAGCTTTTTATAACCATTTATTTATTTATTCTTATTCCACACATACATACAAGTTTAAAAAGAAGATACTACAATATTATAGATAAAGGTGTACAAAGGCGGTCTTAACGCTTGGAGCGATCTTCTCCAGACAGACATTATAGTACTGGTTAAGTGCAATAGAACAATCTATTATAATTACTACTACTACAAAGGACTAAAGTAGGTACTTAGTATAAAAGTTTAACGTGATACATCGAAAAACAGGTCAATAAATAGGTAAAGACCATATGGAGTTTTGTTAAACACATATAAGACGTGGCGCGCGATATAAAGGTGGAATTTGGAACCGTAATAAACTTTGAAAGGGCTGTAAAAGTGCAATAACTGTAACTTGGGGAGAGAGTCCTGATTTTAGTGGCGAGTGAGGGGCCGCGCCTTGGTTTTAACTATTAATTGAACCATAACGCTAACAGTAGTCTGCTAACCTTATTAATCGATCCACAACGATAACAGTCTGCTAAAAATTGTACCGTTTAGATACAACTCTTAGAGGTAAATTACCTCTTTTTTTTTTTGTCGGTGAGAAATGCAATTTACGCACTAACCCTGACCAATGACCAGTCAAGAGTGTGGGACTCGGCGATGGAAGGTCCCGCAACCACCAAAACCTAGCGGAACCCTCTTCATCCATTAGTGAGGTACCAGGTGTCCCGGATGAGTCCGACGGAGGATTCAAGAGGTAAATTACCTCTTAGCAGGTAAACGCACCAGCATCATCACATCAAAGTTTTGATGTCGTCACTGGCCCAATGACATAAGGAAATAGGTCCAGGATTCGATTTCCGACGTAGCAATTTATGCAATCGTATTTTTTATTTTTATTTACTTTGTCAAGGTCTGGACTGGTATGAGGCTTCGGCCGCAACTAGTTACCACCCGACCAATAAAAATGTGATTTGATACCTCATGCAAATAAAGCACTAATGACTTTGTATCAGATTATCATACAAACGAAGATTTGGAATGTGGCAGCTTTTAATTTTACAAATACTAAACAAAACACAATCGATTAAATGACACACAGAATCTTTTTTGTTATGAAACAAAAGATAGCGTAAATAAATGACATCTTTAGATAACCTATGAAAGATGAATAATTTTTAAACAAAAGATAGTAGAATAAATGAATGCCATATTTACATGAATTAACTAAACCGTTGCTATAGACAACGGTCTAATAATTCATGTCACAACCTTGTGGATGCGTGGGAGTGCGTGGGTGGATGCGTGGGTGGATGCGTGGGTGAATGCGTGGGAGTGCGTGTGTGCATGCGTGGTTAGATGCGTGGGAGTGCGTGGATGGATGCGTGAGTGTGCGTGGGAGTGCGTGGGGGTGCGTGGGTAGATGCGTGGGGGTGCGTGGGTAGATGCGTGGGAGTATGTGTAGGAGTGCGTGTGTGCTTGCGTGGGAGGATGTGTAGAAACGCGTTTATAAGCATTGAACTGACGTTAGACATTTTACCGGTCTTCATTACCGGTCTTTTACCGGATAGAATTCAAAAAATGAATAGCCTGAAACCTTCTACAATTAATTCCGCGTCGAATGGTCATGGTCACATGCCGATCGGTCCAGTAGTTTTCAAGTATCGATAACAAAGAAAAAAAAGAGTTGCTTTTATATATATATAGATTCCTATTCCTAAGAAAATTTTATTTTAAATGTTTAGTAAGTAAGTGGCAGCCCATTAACGTTCAACTGCTGGGCACAGGCCAGATTGGCAGGCATAGTACACAAGTGCACTTTCTATTCCTTCACTCTCATAGTCCGAGGTCTCCGAGGCACGGGTGTGGATCACACAGCCAACTTCTGAATTTCGGGCAAATATTGAGAAAATCTTAATAGAAAACTCAATATTGATTTTTGAATTGGCCCGCCCCGGAATTCGAACCCAGGACCTCATGTCTGTAGTTGAACATGCTAACCACTAGACCAATAAGGCAGTCATTTTAAATGTTTATTGTCTTATAAATATCTATGGTCTATATGAAATATATAAATATGACGGACGTAGACGTTTGTACTTATTGCTAAAGCAGTTGAATAGTTAAATAGAAAGAAACGGCAAAAACTCGTTAAAGACACGTGCTTCGGATCGTGTATGTTTAGCAACCGACACGATCCGAGGCCTCACTAGGGGTGCTATAAAAGGAGCCGAGGGATTCTCTCATTATCATTTATTAATTGTATTGTGTTATTAATTAGTCATATTCTAGGTTCATTAATATTCGTTCTAATATCTCACTTTAATTAATTAATATAGTCCTATTATTTATGTTTCCTTCTGACGTCCGCCCCCGACCCCCTATAATCCGACAAATACATAAGTAAATTAATAATATTTATTTATACTTAGCCTACACCACATTACATTTCAACAATATCTCAAAACAAAAGGTTGATGGGTAGTTTGTATATTTGTTTTATGTTTCTTGTGTGGTGTACAACACGATATTTTCTATCACCATTTTAGATACTTTCTAAGTGGTTTCCTTGTTTTTTGTCGTGTTCTTTTATTTTCAGTCATTCTTACCCAAAGGTTAAGAGATTGCTTATGCAATAAGACCGCCTTTGCATGCTGGGTTTCCTAAAGTAATATTTAAGTTTCCCTTTATTTTTTTCCTAATGTTGTATGTGCAATAAAGTATTTCTCTGACTTTTATCAATCTATTTTTAGATTAGATCTAATACCGAACAGCATTTTGTTATAAACACAATTAGATTTATTTAGAGAACGGTACGATATCATATACATTATTTGTATTTTGTGTGGAGATCGCATATTGTTTAGATTTCGCAAAGCGCCATCTCTACGTGAGAGGAAGAACTACATACCGTTTCAACAAAACTATACACCATTTATACTGTAACAAAAAGTAATATTTAAGTACCGCTATTTGCCGCTAGATGGCTAAGAAATAACGAATGTTTAATAAAAACAGAGTAGTAATTCGTTATACACAGTACGGTGTATTACAACGTATTTATAACAACACCCGGCTCTTCAACAAAATCTATGCAAACAATACATATATTTAACACTACCTGGTGTCCTCGCCTTCGTCCTACTCAAATTAATACGCATTTCGCGGAGGCAAAATAATATGCAAGTTATATTTAAAACAAAATATTTAACCGGCTTCGTTGTGATTTGAAAGTCGATGAAAATCAGCAGTAAAATAGACGACCGGGTAATTCATAAGATTTAACGTGCGAGAAAATGAGATAGGAAGCATACAGGGTTTGTTATTTCTATTCCCTTAATATATTTAGGGTCCATTTAAGGGAATTATTTTTTAGCTAACGGATCCCCGAAGTATATTTAGGATCAGTTAAGGGGATTGTTCCTATAACTAAGAGGTCCCCTAAGTACATTTAGGTGCCAGTTAACAAGATTGTCCACATTATATATGTCGGAGTGCAAGAATCTGTGGATCGGTGGTCCGTGTGTAATAGTCTGTGGAACGCCGGGGCCATCTGTGTATCGGCGTGGGGGCAAAGTTAATAAGTGGCAGTCCGGCGCGTCTCTCGGCAGTTCTCGAGTGGCGGTCGGCCGGAGTTGTCGACTATTGAAACTGTCGTGTTCCTAGCTATTATTGTTAATGATTTTGTGTAAATTGATATCGGGAACATTAAGTGATTGAACATCCGAGTATATTAATATAATCCGAGTTAATTAACAAAGTGTTTGATTGCACCAACATTACCCACAACGCCCACAGTATAAGAAACTAAATAATGAATCCTATTAATGACGATGTCGGCGGAGAACCCTACGCCCCTGTGCTTTATGCTGCTCCGTTCTCTCTTATTCTCAGACATATATAAAAATTCTTACCATTATCTTGAACCCAAAATTTTTTAAGCTTTCACTTCTACCACGTGTGAATTGCATTTTTAATAATTTAAGTTCATTATTATACAAATAAGACATATGTATAAATACTTTGATTAACTATCTGCAGTATTACACTGTCGTTTATTGTCTATTCTGTGGCTCTTGACTGTGTACCAAATTTCACGTAAATCGACAGACAAAAGGTACTTACGCATTCATAATATTAGTAAGGATTGCTATTTTACACTCTTGCTTAACTTTTAATGTCATATTTATTAATTTAAAATCAATAACTTATTTTACCTATGGATTTTTTATATGTTATAATTTAAAAAATCTATATATTATTATATCACTATCACGTTTAAGTTAACAATATTGTTACTTATATCATTAATACTTACAAAGACCAGCATAATGAAGAAAGCAGCAATGTAGGAACTTCTAGCAGTCAGCATCGAAACAAAACGATAATGCTCACCGGTGATCACGTTTCTGAAATACAATTTATATATATTAACTAGGTGTGCCTGAGAACATTACCCGCTCAGTTGTCATACAAGAAATCATACTTTTGTCCTATACAAATGTAAAAATACCTTAAAATGATATTTTGGGCTACTTCAAATTTCGTTCTGGTATTCTCCTTCAATAAACTATACTATAAATTACGGTGTGTGAGCGTGAAGAAAAGTTTTTAATCTTGCTATCTCTTCTAAATATGTGTCTCCTCATACAAATATTTGTAAACTAGCAATCCCGACAAATTTCGTTCTGTCTAAAATATTTGAAATGAATGTAACATCAACTCTAATGATTTATAGCTCATTTTGTGAATACTCAATTGATTTTGAACTTTGTGGAGCAGTAATAAAGTGGAAATTGACTGTTTGACGTTAGGAAAACACCTACATTGCTTAAACAACAGTGAGTACTTGAAATTTAAGTAAAATAAATGCGGTAGAGATGAGAGCATTGAGAAGTAATTGAAACTGGATTGGATTGAAACTGAGTGCCAAAGTTAGAAATAGTGTGATAAGAGAACGTTGTGGTATAAAAGAAGATGTAGTAACTAAAAATGAGAAAGGTATGCTTAGATGGTTTGAGCACTTAGAATGAATAAAGGAGACTGACAAAAAGGAATTATGAGGCAATTGTGAATAGGAAAGTTGGAAGGGGAAGACCAAGGCGAACGTTCCTGGACCAAATCGAGGACAATTTAAATAAGGACCTGGTCAAGAGTACTCTAAACCGACGAGTTTGTATGAAAGGTTTAATGGGAATGAAATTAGCGAAGGAGATAGGCAAAAATCGTGGCAAACGGAAGGATGTGGTCTCTCTCTACCCCTATGGGAATTAGGCGTGATGCTATGTATGTATGTATGTTAAGGGCAGTTTTGGTCTTCATGAAAGATACAACGTGTGTCATGTATTTCACTGCCTGTATTCAAAAGCGACAGTGCACTTAGTTTTTAGTTTGTACGCTATCGTTTTATTTTATAATTTCAAAATATTGTACATTTTTTTCTTCATTCATAACTGAACGTTACTGACTTTATATATTTACCTAGTAATAAGATCTGTTGGAAACCTAATACATAAATTAATTGGACAAGGAATAGTATTGTCTTATAGATAATAGTTTGGTAAATAATTATATATTGTAGAGATAAACATTCAGCACCGAGGACTTTTTTATCTATCTTTTTAAGATTTGCCCAGCATTTACGATTTAAGCTTACAAAAGTATATTTGTTGCGACATCACATTACGTTACACAAAAAGTAGGGTTTATAGTTGTAACCCTTTCTCTTGAATCACTCTACCTACTACTGCATAACTGAAATCGGTTAATTAGACTTAAAGATCTAAGCGAACAGACAGTGGAAGCTAACTTTTTTATACAATGTAAATATTATCCATAATTTCATTTCAAGTACCCACAAAATAAAATACACAGCACGCGTAAAATATTTCAAATCAAAACTCTTAACAGTTATTATTTATAAAACAAAAGTTTACCTTAAGTAACCCTTGTTGTCTTCTTGTTCTGCCAAGCCTTTAATAGAAGCCATGAGCAAATCATCATAACCCAAGAACTCATCAAGAACAAAGCGTGAGAAGGCATCACCGAAACATTCGTCCTTTTGCGGGTCCAATGTGACAATTTTTACTGGAATTTTCAGACGTAGTCTCGCACTTGGAGAGAGCCTCAAAAATCCATATTCCAGCGAATATTCCAATATATAATCTTCATCTGGAATTTGAAAAATTGGTGTGTGTTTAATACCAAATGACAGAAATGAAAACTTTATCATTAAGTTAAAAATCCATTCAGAAGTCATAAGACAAGGTAAGTAGCAGCCCATTAATAGTCCACGGCTGGGCACAGGCCTCCTCACTGATAGGAGAGAGGGTTGTTAGGCATAGTACATTTGTGCACTCTTTATTCCTTCACTCTCATAGACCGATGTAACGGGAATCCGACACAATCGGAAAAAGATCAGGGGCAGGACCGACGGCTTAAGATGCTCTCCGAGGCATGGGACTGCAGGCAAATATCAATAAAATGTTAATAGAAAACTCAATATCGATTTTTATATTGGCCCAACCCGGGACTCGAACCCAGGACCACATGAATGTGGTCGAATATACTAACCACTAGACCAATGAGGCAGTTCAGAAGCCATAAATCATAATAACTTCTTTTTTATATTGCTAGCAGGTTAGCGCTTGATGGGAGCGCACTAACCCAGTATTTCCCAACCTTTTTTAGGCCATAGCCCACCTTAACATTTCTAAAATTTTTATGCCGTCGTATATAATTTGTAAGCTTTAATAATTGAGTTGTTCTTTTAAGAAATATAGGAGAGTAGATGTTTTGGGAAAAATCACTGCGAAATTGTTAAAATCAAAATGTTAAAAGTGCTTGCGTACAAAGTACACAGGTCAGAAGTGAAACTTCTTTTGCAAACTAATTTTTAAGTCTTATTAGGAAAAGGGGAAGATATGTTAGGAATTTCATTGTTGTTTATATATTAAAAGTGTCGAAAATTAATACAAATAATTTGTTACAATCTTAAATGACAAATTATTAATAAAAATGCCACGTGTTTTTTGTCAATATTATGAATTATTAATTAAATTTTCTTTTTGAATTTAAAATTTAGAAAAGAGAATTTATGAATTTTATTTTATATTTTATGAGAAATAGTAAATTAAATTATTAGATGACGAGTGACAAGTTTTTTAATAAACCACATTTTATTTATACATATTAAAGTTACCTAACCTTCAAACGAATTAGCATAAAAACCGCTGCACGCGTATCATCCGTAAAAATGTTATGCTCATGCACCTAAAGAAATTTCACTTCAAAAACTGAAATTCAAATTCTAAGTAATTTTCATATTGATTTTTCTATATTAATGTATTTTTCTATATAGTGCGTTCTTTGCCCCCCCCCCTCCCCCCTCTTTTAAGTATCAAATTGCCCCATGTTTTGCTTTTGGTTTCTAAACAGCAATGCGATTTGTTTATTTGTCTCCGGAGCAGAACACAAATCTCTTGCTTGGTGGTATATCTTTGCTGGTAGGGTGGTAACTGGCCCCCAGTCCAGACTTGGACGAATTATAAAACACGATTTCCTAAATTTGTCCTGGCGGCTATCGAACCCAGGAACTATGCCAATGTAAAGTTCCTACACCATTGCACCATGAAATTTAAAACCACGTAAAATATGTAAAAAATTAATAAACAAGTAAATTCTTACCTTTTGAAGAATCATTACCCGCTGATTCATCGAGGGACTCCTACAACAATAATAAACAAGGTAATTTCAATAGTCAAATTAAACAAATGATTGTTTACATTTAATATCAATTACAGGTCTATCTCTAAATAACATTAATTAGGCCAATATATACTGTAACTGTTTACAATAAATTAAGAAACAGAAGTAATCACGTCAGATTAATAAACGTGTATATAAAAAGGCATATCTTTGCTTTGGAAGAATTGCGACACAAATTAATAAGCTAATTTCACTGGAAAGCTTTTTGACATAACGTTTTAATCAAACAATGGCATAATAACCATCTAAAATAACATTATAAAGAGGAAACATTTGTTTTGGTATATATGATTGTAACGTTTTCACTTAAAAACTACTGGATCGATTTCAAAAACTTTTGCACCATTAGAAAGCTGCATTTTCACTGAGCGGCATAGGCTATATTACTTTATTTTCAAATGCATTAACGTAACCCAAGGTGTGAAAAAATTTGTCAAATAAAATCTGGCATCGCATGCGCTGCGGAATCTTTTTAACATAGAACAAAAAATGTTCCACAGTATTATAGAACGTATTAATATCTACAAAAAAGTTCGCGATATGTCCAACTACTGTAAGGTAAGTAGCGGCCCATTAAATTTCCCACTGCTGGGCACAGGCCTCCTCACTCTTATGAGAGAGGGTTTTCAGAGCAATTGACTGCAATTCGACACGACCGGAGAGAGATCATGCGCAGGACCGACAACTTAACGTGCTCTCCAATTTTTTTTCCAACTTCGGGCAAAGATTGAGAAAATCTCAATAGAAATGTCCCGACCGAATAGGCCCGACCCGGGACTCAACCCAGGACCTCATGTCTGTAGTTGAACATGCTGAGCACTAGACCAATGAGGCAGTTGTAAAACTACTGTTCTACAACTGTAGTTATGTCATTATAACTACTTTTTTGCATTTTAAATGCTAATAAATGTCTTCAATAATTAAACCATATTATTCATACCTCTATATTAATCCTTATCCTATTATATTTTATTTAAGACCATTTCAATGTCTGTAAAATACTTGTTGAATCATTAAAATCGGACATTCCATTCAAAAGATATAACGAATTTTAAAATGTCGATCTAAAGAAAATTGTAACGACCCTTATAACCGGACCTGCGACTGGTGAGTTAGCACATATTCCAAATTCCAATAATACCCTAAAAATTACTGAAGCGATTTAAAACATTTTTTCATTACCTCCTTGAAATTAAGAATCTTTCAATACCTGTAGAGTATTTTTAATTTACTAATATATTTCGTAGATCGTTATAGTTTAGACCTAATACAGTTGTATGCAATTGATTTATAAATATATTAAAAAATATGAATCAAACAGCAACTACACCACAATCTTGTTACGAAGCAAATTTTTGTAACTTCGTTTTTATGGATTTGGATGAATATATTTTCAAATTTTAAATAACGACAATAGACATTATCAGATCATTTTCTAATTGTCATTATTTTTCTAAAGCAGAGATATATGTAAACCACATTTGTTGATACAACAACGCAGAAACAAAACGCCACTGATTAATACTGTTATTAATAGATTGCACTAGATCTACTCTACTAATTCTAGAAAATGGCTTTATACGAGGGATCGTAAATGCAAACGATCCAATATTTCGTTTAACTAAAATTTGTACTAGTAATTGTACTTTTTTGTTGTTGTCGAAATATGTCATTATTGAATCAGGAAGCAAAAATGTTTTAATATTAATGAAATTCAAATGAATGAGTAAAGTCACAATATCGGATCCTAGGCACCTCTAATGTCTCTTTATAATAATTAGAATTATATAAAATGTTGAGATATAGGTAATTAGTTTACTGAATTGACAAAAACGAATTTACAAGACAGACGTTTATAGACTTATTAAAATTAATTACCATCAATAGGACAATGTAACGATTTTATATCAAGCAATTTTACTGTGATGTATTTTATGTTGTGTCATATCATAGCCACTTAAGTGAGAGACGATTGATGAATTTCAATGAGTGATTCTGAATATTTTCTAGAAACTATTTTCATAAAAATATAGTAAGTTAATACTGATTAGATTAAATTAATTGGGCCACACATTGGACTGTTTAAGTTGGACTCAAATACTGATTGTAAACAATACATAAAAAATGCCCTTTTTTGTTATTTTATTTCTTTATTGAACCAAAACGCTAAAACAATACATTAAAAGGAAACTTAAAATATCAATTAATGGCCATATATAAATATTGTATGTAAAAATAGATTACATATATGGTTTGTCGTCTGTTAAATAAGAATTAATAAGAGGTAATCATTTTCTTACATTTAATAATGATGCACATTATATACCAAAAATTAAACATCATACAGATATTTGTCATGACCAAATACGTTTATTGTTAATTAAGATATTAAAAGCGTTACTCATTTACTCGTTCGCAAGTTAAATAGAAATAGGATTGAAAAACGCCACCTCAGTTTATTTAGTCAAGAGCGTATATATACGAAATTGACAAACTGAGTTAATAATATTGCAAGTAAATGATATGTCTGTTTGTGTTAAAAAATATAATTTCCAGGAAGTTATTTTAATCACATTGAAATTTATCAAGTCCCTTTCCTAATCTAATACAATTTGCTTCTAATTTGTTATACAGTGATTTTAACTATTTACAGAAGTGGAGCTACATTTATGTAGGAGCATTCTTTGTAGGATTCTTATAAGACACAATAAGAATAATTCCTCAGTTTGGATGAATAATCATATAATTCAATATTTCTAAAGCAAAGGGTAAAATAGTTTTTCATTATATAGAAGAATAAATTTACAAATTAATTTAAGCATTGTAATTCAATTTTCAATCAGATGTCGTAAAAAAATAGTTTTATTTTAATTGTGTCAAAATTCTTTCAAATCATTGACTTTTATTGTTTTTAAATAATCTCAAGACATTGTAATTAATCAAGGAATAAACTATCACTACAAAATATAAATGGCAAACATTCCTTTTAATGTTATCTCTTTATAAATATGGTCTAAATTGCAATCATACAATAATAATAGTAAACAATAACAAAAATATTATTATAGCTACTGATAGGACATTCACCAATTATATCTTGCTTTTTCATTTCACTATACAATTAAATCTTTATTTTCATTTGTAACATTGATAATAAAGATATAAATGAAATTGCAATGTCTCTCCACAATTTCTATATTAAGAGATCTTATAAGCTCTTGTATATATTCTGTAAATATATATTTTGAATGTATAGGAATACTTGACAGATTTCAAATCTTTTGTGTCTGTTAAAGTGTTTCAAAAATAAATGATTTAGATCGAAATCTGAAATTAGTTAGTTACAATACTACTACTACTAATGGTAAATAATGATACAGAAGATACAGAAATTTACACAACAATCTGGATAGAGGTCATTTACCCATTGACAGTTTCTAAACTGCATCACTACTGACAATCAAAGAACCTCCACCTCAAAAATCAATATGTTGAGGTAGAAGACAATGGTATGAAATAATAAGAAAACACTTACATCAACAAGCTTAGAATCTCTATCTATATCTTCAACAAGGCCCATGATACCCTCCCAAATTGAAGAAGACGTCTCCAACTCTTCACCAGGAACTATTGTTTGATTGAGATCAGTTTGTACACTGTTTAACTCTGGCTTACTATCTACAAAGAAACCAGTTTCTATCACTTGTTTTGTGGTCTCATCAATCTCATCATGGATGCGTGTTATATTTCCATAGTCTGTACCATCACGTAAATATTCATTTTCCTCTATGTCTTCATTGGTAGAAGATTCTATGTTGACAAATCTGCAATAACAAAATTAAAATCTTCTTTATTAAGTATATTTTCATTGGGAGGAAACCTGCATATCTTGGAAGTCATTTTGAAGTATGTGGCAACCTACAGAGGAATGGTCTTATGAAGAAGGAGACCTGTCCCTAGTATTGCAATGTTATTTAACCTTAGATAGGCTCGAAAGGCTTTTTTGCATTATTATTATTTTATCAGTTGCTATTAAATCTACCAACAGCTTGAAAAGTTGACTGAAAAGAAACTCGCAAGTTACTCTTTTAAACATACTTTATTTAGGTTGCACTGTGTAAGATTTATTTTCCATGTTCAACTGCAAATTATGTCTAACAGTTAAATTATAGTGTCATATACTGCTGCTTTGGAAGACCAGTGACAATCCAAAATTTTATACTGGCAGTTAAAAACAGCAGAATTCCTAATAGTCTACATTTTTTCAAATCTTTGAAACTTTGGTAACATTCAAGTTCAAGTTTTTCAATATATTTGTTGTACAATTAATAAGATATCCTAAATGATAATATATAATGATATATCATAGATTGATCAATTTTCTTATTCTATTGAATATGAATAACATATAAAACTTGATCTTGAATTATAGTATACTCTACATATGGGCATACTAATGTAATTTAGTAAATGCCTAATGTATGTTCAAATGTCTTTATGGCTTCTATAATTCTCACAGTTACTCAGTGACCATGAACTTCTTTCTCTTTGTTTACATTTATGAAATACATATTGCTGCTTTAAAAAAAATACTAGAAAAAGATAATAAACATTTAAATCATTATTTTGTGGTGCCATAATTGTATAATAATGCATCATAATTGTTAATATAAATATCAGTTTTTAACACAAGAAATTATATTAAGCTGCAGCTTAGAAGAATATATAAATACATATTACAAAGTTAGGTTTACCCTTCAGTAGCAAGCATTCCCAACATGAACTCCTCTTTGTCCTTCTTTAATTTCCGCTCTTTAGCATAGCTTTGTTCAATAGAATAATCGTTCGCTGGATTCCGTAATATTTCAACTCTAAGTATTCCATCCCTAGGCCAGGAATCTTTCACATGATTCAAACATGTTGTTGGTGTTCTTGAGAACACTATGTGTATATAAGCAAGCACAAAAAATGCTATCAGTGCTTTTAAAAGCACTAAAAATTCAAAAAATCTTCTCACAGGCCTAGGGAATGTACGAGCATATGCTATTGCAAATTTGAAAAATAATGCATGAAACAATCTCTCTCTCACATTGAACAGTGGGTTCTGATTATTATTTCTATTTCTATTCATTCCTTGATTTATAATCGGTCCCCCAGGTAATAAATTATTCTCTGGATTGACACCAGGTGGGAGATTATTCATAACATTAGCTCCACCAGCATTACTCATGACTCTATAATTCTATTTTCTTATTAAAAATGCAATAACTTAATCACCTACTTATATTTTCAATTATATAGCATTGTACAATTGAACCTAGAAAGGAAACATTTGTCTGTTTAGACATATTGTTTTTAAATAATAAAGAAAACTTATTTTAATAGGGCACTTTGTTATTGAAGGCAAAATGTCAAAGTTAGAGGACATAACTAAAACTTGGCAGAGATCTGGCGAAAAACTTCGACTTTAAATTACAATGCGGTAGATTTTTTTAATCAATCACAATTCGTCATTGACCTCTGTATGCACTGGTTTTCATAAGATTTTAATTTTTCGGAATTGAATTTAGCAAAAACAATTAATTTTTTGTTTAGTAATGAATAGATACAATCGAAAATTTAAACACTGTTCGCATAAGGCCTACCAAAAAACTTATTCAACAAAAGTAAAAGTAATCAACAAGCTTCGTACTTAATGTCAAAAACACTTTCGCAATAAAATTATATAACAACCTTGATACTCTTCACATTAATTAGTTTTCCTCGTTATTTACATACAATTGTGAACCAATTCCCTTTTTTCATAATAAAATTAAAATAAATAAAACATGTTACTATTTATTCTGTGAATAAAACGATGAACTGTCAAATTCCACAAATGTCAAGTGACGACTTGACTGAGAATTCTTGTCAGATGCGTTCAGATATTGCTTAATTCACCGATTCTCACTTTAATGAAATATTTATTTATTAATATACAAAAAAATCATGCTTATCATGACGTTCATGGATTAGGAAATGTAAATAAATATCAGGCATTTTGCATTTTGTAGGATCATTAGTTCTCTTGTATTTTAATTGTAATTTTTGTATGTGACAATAGATGTCGCTCACCAAGTTATATTATTTAGCTATATTAATTAATGTAAGAATAAACATTCGGATACGAATTCATATTTTATTAAAATGATGGAAGACATTAAACCACTAACATATTTAGGTACGTCTTGAAAAAATAATATTCATGTAGTATTTTATTGTACTTCCCAGTTATATAATGATTGTGTATATGTCACTGAAGTACTGCTAAACTGCTGAATCAAGTTAACTGCTTTAATTATACAAAATCGCTATACATATTCATTATATATTCAAAGTTAGTCATCACTCAACAGAATAAAAAATTAGTATCAACGTATTATTATTCTTTTATATTACGAATTTAGACGGTGAGAAAAACGAGTAGCTGCATTTTACCGGATCATTTTTGATACAAAGCACCTAAATTCAAAAGAAACTCACGCTTTATAAGAGCATAGTAGATGCTCAAAGAACAATAAAGCATGAAAATTTCACAAAGGCAAAAGGACTGTAATGCTGATTGACGTCTAAATCGTTCACTATTCTATAAAGATTTTTTGTGCTAGTTAAATGTCGTCCATTCACATTAGGTACCTACCCATAAAGCTCTGCGTGACACTAACAAAAAAATCTGTAGAAAGGAGTTTGTTCGAATAATACATGTTTGTACCTGCGGCCGTGTTCAGAGTTCAGACGCGTTGCATAAAATTAATCGGCTTAAAAATATATTAAGGCAAAAAATATACACACCGGCACATTTAGCGGAACATAAAAAAAAAATTTGATATCAGTATCATAACCTTATATGATACTGATACTACTTTTTTATGTTCCGATGTGTATAGTTGAATGTAGCTAGAAAGTTATATAAATAATAAATACATATGTTTTTATGTATGTGTATAAAATACTAAACTTTAAAGCACTTTGCAAAGTCAGTTCAAATGACAGCTTTTTATTAAGGCATCCATAATAAATACTATGGGATCGATTATGGATGCTCGTTTTGCTGGTATAGAAGATCGCCTCTTACCGGCTAAAGTCTTACGTCCACCTTTGGTAGGAGATAGAGAGAGGGAAATGGCACCACCTGTGAGTCCCGTCAAAAAGGTGCTCTCACGCCGCCCCAAACGAATGTCTGCGGCGGCTCGGGAGGCAGAATCTGCTAGACAAGGATTATGCTCGGATGCACAGGATTCTCAGGCTGAAATTGAAACTCCTGATCAGACGGCTCAAACTGCTCCGCAACAGCAGTCGGTGCTTACCAACCCTGTTGCGACAGATTGGGCAACAGTGGCAAAAAAGGGGAAAGGTAAGGGGAGGTTGATGGCCCCCTCTGCGCAAGACGAGACGTTATTAAAGGCCGATCAAACATCAACGGTTTCCAAAACTAAACCTAAGCCGAAATTGACAGAGCCAAAGACGGCTGCGGTTTTAGTAACTCTACAGGCTGATGCAATTAGGAAAGGAGTGACTTACACCCATGTCTTGGAAAAAGCTGAGCAGGCAATAAATCTGCAGGAACTTGGTTTAAAAGCAGGTTTAAAGATTCGCCGCTCAGAGACGGGAGCCAGACTGCTAGAGCTTCCAGAAGAGCAAACTGTAGAGCAGGCAGATGCCTTAGCTGCAAAATTAAGGGTGGCGTTGGACGGTGTCGCCGAGGTGGTTCGCCCATGCAAATCAGCAGAGCTGAGGGTCTTTGGATTGGATGATGCGGCTACAGCGGAAAAGGTGGTTGCCGCTGTAGCAAGAGTAGGGAGCTGCCCTATTGAATCAATACGGGTAAGTGAAGTGCGTCGACGTTTCCAGGGCATGGGTACTGCAGTCGTACGGTGCCCGGTCTCGGTGGCGAAGAAACTGTTGGACGTGGGTCGGCTCTTGGTTGGCTGGAGTTCCGCCAGTATAGAGCTGCTGGACCAGCGACCTCTACGGTGCTTCCGATGCATGCACCTTGGGCACACCAGACCGGTATGCACATCGTCCGTTGATCGGGGATGTTTATGCTTCAGGTGCGGCTCCTCGGCTCATAAATCATCCGTGTGTACCGAAGCCGTGAAAAAATGTGTGGTCTGTGCGGATGCAGGTCAGCCACACGATCATATAATGGGGGGCATTGAATGCAACCCTAACAAGAAGGCAGGTGTGTTAACCCAAGCGTCCAGCGCTGCAAATAGGTCTGGGAGCCACTCGGAGGTAGATGTTGACATGCAATGAACAGAAGCTGTATCAATATACTCCAGACTAATCTAAACCACTGCGCCAGGGCTCAGGATCTCATGATGCAGTCCATGGCGGAGTGGAACATTGATTTGGCAGTCGCATGTGAGCCTTATTTTGTCCCCGATCAGCACTGGGTTGGAGACCTTGATGATTCTGTGGCGGTGGTGGTTAGGTCCGGGCAACCATTGAGTGTTCTGCAAAGGAACCATGGTTTTGTAATAGCAGGGTGGAGAGAATACGTTATAATAGGTTTGTACTTCTCCCCTAATCGTCCATTGGTGGAGTTTGAAGCCTTTCTAGACTCCGTTAGGGATGCCATCCATGTGAGGTCTTCGGCACATATAATTGTTCTGGGCGACTTTAATGCGAAGTCGTCGGCGTGGGGGAATCCTATCACCAATGCAAGGGGGAAAGCGGTACAAATCTGGTCCTTACTTTCTGGCTTATCATTGCTTAATAGAGGTAATGCATACACATGCGTCCGTCATAATGGAGGGTCCATAGTAGACCTTTCGTTCGCCTCCTCTAGTATCGCGGACAGAGTAGGTGGTTGGAGAGTTGAGGAAGGAGTGGAGACGCTCTCAGACCACCAATATATCAGGTTCGAGATTCTCCCTACTGCCCAAAATCCGGTACCTCTCCCAAGTGTTCGGGGTCGGTTCCTTCGTTGGTCTCTGGGTCGGTTAGACAGGGAATTGTTGGCGGAAGCGGCTATAGTCCAACGGTGGGCTTCTTCTAATTTACAAGTGGCTGGCGTGGAAGAGAAGGCTAACCGTTTTCGCGACTCCTTGACGGAAATCTGCAATGCAGCCATGCCAAGAGTACGGCGCCGTCCACCTCGTCGACAGGTCTATTGGTGGTCGCAAGGCCTGGCGGATTTAAGAGTCTCTTGCCACAGGGCCCGCAGATTATATCTGAGGTACCGAAGGCGGAGGCATCGGAGTGGCAATGGCGATCAGGAGATAGAGGACAGGCTGCGGACGGACTATCGTCTGGCTAAGAAACAACTTCATATTGCTATTAGTCAGGCGAAGTCTGGGGCTCGTGAGCAGATGCTTCAGGAACTTAACCGGGACCCGTTTGGACGACCCTATATTGCGATACGTAATAAGCTCCGTACCAGAGGTGTACCGATTACGGAGACATTGCGGCCAGATTTCCTGCAACATTTGATAGGGGAGCTATTTCCAAGTTCGTTGGAGCATTTCGTCCCTCCGACTATGACCCCTCCTACAAGGTTTGTGCAGGAAATGTTGAGTCCCCCTGTTATATCAGATGAAGAAATGGATTTGGTTCTTGAGCGTCTGAAGACCAGAAGGACGGCTCCTGGACCTGATGGTATACCCGGTAAGGTCTTATTTCTAGCTCTGGGATATCTTAATGGATGGCTTCGAGATCTATTCAATGAATGCCTTATTACTGCACATTTTCCGACAGCATGGAAGGTTGGAAAGCTGTGTCTTCTTCAGAAGGGAAACCGTCCTATAGGTTCGCCATCCGCGTATAGGCCAATAATACTTCTAAATGAGGTGGGCAAGGTGTTTGAAAAAATACTTGCCGATCGCCTCATTCGACATCTTGAAGATGTAGGGCCTGGACTGTCGAATTCTCAATTCGGATTCCGAAGGGGTCGTTCTACAATTGACGCTCTGGAATCTTTGCGGAGTCTAACAGAGGATGCCACAAGCAGCGGTAATGTAGTCCTGGCGGTGTCACTTGACATAGCAAACGCTTTCAATAGTCTCCCTCATGAAACGTTGTTGGAGGCTTTACATTATCACAGAGTGCCTTCGTATCTGAGGAGACTATTGTTGACGTACCTCCAGGACAGAGAGGTCCTATGGGAGAGCGAAGGTTGTCTATTTCGGCATCACGTTCACCGCGGAGTTCCGCAGGGATCCGTTTTGGGGCCCTTGTTATGGAATGTGGGCTTTGATTGGCTTCTGCGATGCCCACTTCTCCCCGACATGAGAATATTATGTTATGCGGATGACACCCTCATCACGGCTCGTGGGAAAAACTTTGCGGAGGCGGCCCTGCTAGCCGAAGTCGGGACGAACTTGGTGGTAGAAAGAATACGAAGTCTGGGATTGGAAGTATCCACCACCAAGACGGAAGCCATCCTCTTTCACGGATCTCGGAGAGGACCTCCACGGGGAGCAGTGCTTAACTTGAGTGGCGCGATTGTGGAAATAAAGGCGCAAATGAAATATCTAGGTCTAATACTAGACGGTCGATGGGGATTCCGAGCTCATTTTGCGAGGCTTACCCCCCGACTCATCAATATGGCTTGCGCATTAGGGCGGTTACTGCCTAACGTTGGAGGGCCGGCTTCGCTCTGTAGAAGGTTATATGCGGGAGTTATTGCCAATATGGCACTGTACGGTGCACCTGTTTGGGTCGGTGCCTTGACGTCCCATAATAAAACCCTTTTGCGAAGAGCGCAAAGGGTAATAGCGATCAGGGCGATACGGGGGTACCGTACAGTCTCTTGGACAGCGGCGACCCTTCTAGCGGGCGATCCCCCATGGGAGCTGCGGGCAGAGGTCCTTGCAGCCACCTACCTGTACAGGGCATCTATGAGCAACAACAGAGAATGGCCAGAGAGTGATGAGATTCGTAGGATCAGGGTTCTAGCCGACAGAGCCTTGATCCAGAGATGGAAGGACGACCTTGGTTTCCCAGTATCTGGTGGGGCTATAGTGGAGGCAATCCGTCCTCACCTAGAGGAGTGGCTATGTAGGAGACATGGGTCGCTCTCATACAGGTTGGTGCAGGTGCTTACCGGCCACGGTTGCTTTGGTAAATACCTGCACCAAATTGTTAGGTGTGAAGAAACACCCGCCTGCCAACAGTGTGGTACTCTAGTCGATACGGCGCACCACACGGTAGCAGTATGTCCGGCTTGGTTAGTGGAACGACAGCTTTTGGTGCCAATGACGGGCGGGGATTTCTCGCTGGCGAACATCATAAAATGTATGCTCGTCAGCAATACTAACTGGAGGGCAATTGCCTCCTTCTGCGAGTCGATCATTTTGCAGAAGGAGACACTAAGCAGGGAAAGGGAGGACGCCGCGGATTCCTCTGCTCGCCGACGAAGAAGGCCTGGAAGACGGGGGCGGGGTTTTTCCCGCCTCCTTCCTCTATTTTAAATTTGACACAGTTGTGAAGGCAAACAAATCCGGGGTGCCAGAGTAGAATGTTTTCTCTGAGCCTCTGGCCCCTCACTAAAGGATCAAGAGGGTTTCGCTGGGTTTTAGTGGGTATTCTGGTTTTGTCTAGTGAGTCCCACACTCCCAACCGATGACTGTTCGGTTGGGGTGCGTAAATGCATTTCCCAGCGTCAAAAAAAAAAAAAAAAATGACAGCTTTTCCACACATTACTTCCAATATACGACCGATGATGATATAAAAAAAAATTAGAAAATAAAATTACGAGGGTTCCTACGCCCAATCCAGTGAAAAGCCCACAACAAAGTTAGTCGGGTTCTAGTCTTTCTTACCATCATATATTTAAAATATATATTAATTTATTATATTCCGATTTAAGCAATTTATTCACTTCCGCGATTTTTTTATCTTCTAAATAATATTTCAAATTATAGCTTGATATTTCAATTAATTTTAGTCTAACAAAGAATTTCAATTTATTTAGTGACATCTCTACAACCCCTTCTCGCAGTTGTTCTTGTAGAAACTTAAGTTATATCAGTTGCATTAACTTTTTTTTAAAAGAGCCCATATTTCGCATTGTGAATATGATTTAGGTGTAATACTTGTAATATCAATCTCCCCAGCCGTAAATTGAAAATCTCATAGAAAAGTAGTAGTAACTTAAGGACTTACCAATCTGTTATGACATTTTTAGAAACGTTCTATATGAAAAATATACTTACTCCATATCTGATTTGTTAAACACAAAAAATATTTGCAGTATAAAATATAAAACACATAAATAAATTAAAACCCTAAAATCAATATGTATAAACATTATACGTTTACGTTACGTTATGTTTTAAAAATAAGAAAAAGTTTAAGCAATTATGTACCATAAATAACCATACTAATTATAAATTATTCCTTATTATCCTACGAGCTAAGTTAACTTAAATATAAATATTGTTGTCAACGTTCGACGTGTTTTCTAATATGAATAAATACACTGTAAACAGTCATTAGAACAACGAATTTCTAAATATTTCTGGAACGTTGACGGGCAATCTTTTTGTTTGTCGTTTAAAATTTTTTTATTGAATTTCTTATTGAAAAAAATATAGTATGAAAACATACATTTTCATTGATGTCCGTCTCATCGAACTATGAGAGTGAAGGAATAGAGAGTGCACTTGTGTCCTATATCTGCCAATCGGCAGTACAGCAGCGTGAGCGTGGTGACTCTGTGCTCTAACAACCCTCTCTCCTATAAGGTAGGAGGCCTGTGCCCAGCTGTGGGACGTTAAGGGGTTGCTACTTACTTACTTTTACATATATTTAGATTATTCAAAATTATTTCGATTGTTAATCCGCTTTATTCCTAGAATTTACAATGCTTATTTCCTTACAAAATTATCGATGAAGGTTTAGTGGTTTTCTTTTGAATCCTTACATTTTTTTCTGTATGTAAAATAAACAATAATATTTATATCAAATATAAAATTTTAATTAATTATCAACTTTTTTTGCGCAACGTATAGAAAAGAAGTTTTTATACGTTTAGAATTTCCCAAATCTAAAATCGTGATTTAATGAGCGTTATAGTTATTCCTCCTGCATACATAATTATATATCGCCGTTAAAGAAACTCGTAACTTTTTTGTAACAACAAGCCATTGAATTCAAATTGAGTTTTAATGTTTATGTAGAAATAATAATAGAGTTATACAAGGGGTTTATGAACGCGCAGACAATATATGATATTAGAAATACCATATTAATTTATTTATCATGTGTGCACTTTGTAAAACCCCAGTAGTCACGTTAAATACGCTCTATGTAACTTGCATCTACATTTACAAAGAGAAAAGATTAGTGTTTTGTATGTAAATATGTTTGTACCGTTTTCACACAAAAACTACTGGGCCGATTTCAAAACTTTTTTCACCATTAGAAAGCTGCATTTTCACTGAGCAACATAGACTATATTAATTTCTCAAAAAAATAGGGATCTCTAATAAAAATGCATTAATGTAACCCAAGGTTTGAAACAAAAACTCTGTTATTGCGTGCGCTGCGAAAACTATTGAAGATAAAACAAAAAAATGTTCGACAATATTATAGAACGTATTAATATCTACAAAAAAGTCCGCGATACCATATGTACAACTATTGTAGTTAAGCCACTATAATTATTTTTTACATTTTAATAGTTAATAATAGTGCCGACAATAATCAAACTATATTATTCATACTTCTGTATTAATTCTTAATCTTTTAGATAATATTTTATTAAAGATAGCTTCAATAACTGTAAAATACTTTTTAAATTGTTAAAATCGGACATTCCATTCAAAAGATATGACGGATTTTAAAATGCCAATCTATAGAAAATAATGCATCCCAAGTGAAACTCCAGAACATAAAATTATTTTGCTCGTTAAAACAAAACTACGTCAAATGCGTAGGGAAGTTCTGAGACAATAAATTATTACAAGTGATGTCTTCTCTAAAAATATACAAGAAAGTTTTGCATTTCGAATTTTTGTTTTATTTTTAATAATTTACAATAATCAAGCTAAAAGTTACTGGAGCGATTTAAATATCTGTAGAGTATTTTTAAATTTGCTAATGTTGGATTCTACGCAAACGATGTTACGAATTTGAAAATGTATTAGTTAGATATATATTCGTTGTAAAGTAAAATCTGTATATTGATTAAATTAAGAATGTAAGCGTGTATCTAATAATCTCAAAGGAAGTAATTAAAAACTAAGTTTCATAAAGCTTTTATGTTAACAAAAATAAATCTACAGTCCGACTTAGACTTTCCAGTGCCACGACATCGATTTATACGCGGATGAAACCGCAAGGCATTGCTAGGTTTTTATAAAGACTTAAACCATAGACGTTCAATATAACGTTAAATTTATACAGAATAACAGAATCTTGGTTTTATGTTATCTAGTACTAATATATTCCGGTTTTTTCCACTGCTAGACCATGTTGGAATCCACATTAATCGTTACAAGAAACGAACTTAGAACAGGGTTGCCACATTTTAATAATAAACTATATAAGACAGATTTTTTTCAAAATAAGATATATTATTAACATATTTTAATATATTTTTTTTTACACAAAAAATCAATTTTCGTGTCAATTAAATATAGTTTAATAAATAAATAAATAAATAGTTTGTACAAACAATTATCTGGATATCAAAAATTGTATGTACAACCTTTTACGTAAAAGTAAACAATATCATCTTAATTCGCCGTTAATGATAAATGAAATAAAATAACCGAGAAGAAAATGCTTTTTAAATTGGGTCTCACTAACGTGTGACACAGAGTAGTAACTTACAGATAATATATGTCAAAAGTTTACAACGTGTCACAGAGTTACAAGACATAATATCTGGATTATATTTTAACAGTTAATTAATTTATTTAGTTTAGATATTTTTTAAGCAATGAAATAGTTGTTCTTTCTGTCGTAAACTTTTACTGTGTGACTTGAATTCTATAAAATACACGCATTTTACAATTCTGTCATATTAAATCCATTCAAAAGATGATTGCCATCACGAACTGTCATATCTATATTCATTAATACGATGGGTACGTGTTTTAAGTTCCCAATAATGTCTCTGTAATGCAATCTTTTCCAAAAAGCAAGTTTCCAAATTTTCCAGAATCATGACGAATTGTTACAACTTTAATTAATGAATGATGAAATAATTATTATGTGTTATTTATGCCATTCTTTCAACGTCGTCGACATCCTTAGCACAGATAGAGCTTCGAGATACGAGAAGTAAAACTAAATTACGGGCGGCTCGTATTATAAATATTAAAAAACCCGAAGCGGCCGCTTGAAAAAATTGACGTCTCAATTATCGAAGACGAAGCCTTAAGATTAGTCTTAATTTATATTATTCTCACGTACATCGTTTCCTGTTATCATCCCAACGGTCTAGGCGACTGTGATTGCTATTGTCAAAAACGAACAACACGTTGTTTTGTTCAATGAAGTATATAATTTAAAAACAGTATAACTTTATCTTAATCCTAAGAAATTGGTTACACTTTTGTTGTTGTTACTCATATATTATAAACTACATGCTTACCTTACGTATAAACCGATAGACTTCAAAGTTTTATCAAATGTTGTCCATTAGTTACATCGTAAAAGAATAATAAATGTTGATGATGAGAATACTTGGGCGTCATCTTAAAATTTCGAATTATGCATTATATCATAATGTGTCATATAAATAAGGCTTCGTAAGTCAAAATCCAGCTGTTTTCAGCCAGAAAACGCTTAAGACTCCCTTGTTTCTTGTTATCCTGTTACAACAATAAAAAGCAAATGTCAATGTCTTAAGTCTCTCTGACACTTCAGAGATATATGTGTAAACAAAAGAAAGTCTTATAAGTAGGGCTTTAATCTGTAGAAGACTTAGTAGAATACTACATTTTGATGGTAAGTGGTGATACAATTTAATATGAAAGCGCACTAATCCGGTAACAGGCAATTTCCTCTTATGGTTTCTACATAGCATCGGGCTGGAACACAAGTCTCTTTGCTTGACGTTACGTGTTTGTTGGTAGGGGAGTAACTAGCTACGACCGAAGTCTCCCAGCAGGCTAGACTCAAACAAATTAAAAAATGCAAGTTCCTAAATTCCCTCTACTGGAGATCGGAAATCGGTGCCTCTGCTAGCAAAGCAAGTACTCCACTCAAGCAAAAAAGAAAAATAAATAGTACTATCATATTGTAAAATTTTATATTATAATACATAATACTATATTTTTTTCCCTTGAAAGATATTCTTTGGGAACAATGCCATACGTTGACAAAAGAACTACTCGTCTGCATCTCTTGACAGTTGAGTCTTTCCTTGATACAATCTGAGGCGATGTCGTATCTCTTAATAAGTAAAATTTAAATTCAATAACAAATCCGACCGCGCCTCCTCCATCTTCTGATTTACATCAACATCTTATAACTAAATTGATGAATCATGCATTCTATTATGTTTCTTTATTATTTTTATAATATTCGCATCGTAATTTCCACTACTTTATATGAAATAAGTAGTCTTTATAAAAAAACCTGTTATCTGCTAATAAAAATTCTATTTAATACAATCCAGCTGCTTCTTTTAGACGTAACTATCTATTTTAAAAACGTTTTTTTATAATAAATACGTCTAAAATATCATATTCAGCGTCGGTTAATAAAAACATCGTAAGGAAACCTGCATATTCTGGAATATCTGTAATCTAAACTCCTATTGGAACAGCATGGTGGGTTTAAGCTCCAAAGAATCTTTCCTCTAATAGTTACCTGTGGAACAATAATAGGCTGTTACTAAGTGTTAAATAACGGATTGAATTTAGTAAAAACTTGTTAATTTGATAATACAAACAGACATTTGCCTTCAAATTAGTATTGATAGATACACGTTTGAGTTAACTATAAAATGTTTTAAGGTCTCATTAATTATGAAACCTTTGAATATTCAGCTGGTTAACGGTACCTTAAGACTTATTTATTACAATATTTATAAGTCTGTAACCCGCTCACTTGGAGAAATTAAGTTGTCCCTTAATTGTACTGGTTTTATGCGTCCGCGCCCACGTGCGGCACTTTATCTTCCCAATCCACAATTAAATTTTACGTACCTATTATTACAGGCCTCGCTTGCAGCTTCATCTATGTTTTAATTGTTGGATCATTTATTTTTAGTATTACAATCGTCAATATTTTTAAAAAATTCTCCTCTTAAGCCTCTAAATTAAAGTCAAATTAAAATATTCTTTATTCACGTAGTAAGCTTTTTTGTATCGTCAAGTCTTTTCGTTGGTAATGAATCTATTGGTTGGTTGGAAGGTTGATTCGACCGAAAAAAACACCAATAAGACTCTCAACTCATTTAACAACCGCTTAATAATAATATATGTCATAAAAGGTGTCATTAACATAAATTGTACATTTTCCTCCTGTCCTAGGGCCTATTCGTCAATTTAGAACTAGTTGGAGACTTTAGCTGTGGCGGGTTCATGACCGAGAAAAATTTGACAAAGAAAAGGTTTCTCGGTTTTGGTATAACATTTTAAAGGTAAATTACCATCCATTAACATCTTGAAACTGTATTATGCCTTCCAGGTCAATCACTGGCTTGTACGTAATAAAACAGTATCGATTATACATTCGAACATGTCAAGAATAAACATAAATGAAATTTCAGTAGTTTTACAGCATATAGAAACTTATTTCAAAAGGACTTGTATTTTTAGTTTGTTGAAAAATTTCCCGCAAAATGCAATCAAATGGAAGTGTAAACTTTTATTTTTCACAGACCATACTGGTACATGGGTTTAATAAATTAAGTAAAGTTAATTTTCACGTTAAACTATTTGAGTGAGCACATCTTTACATTGCAATTAACTAAGAAGTCATTGTACACTAAAAGAAAGAAGCTTCATTCAATAAATGATTCATTTGGAGCCCTCATTTTAATTATATGGATATTAAAACAGGTTCTTTGTCGTGAAGTCCTGATATGTGACAACAAAAAGAAGTCATGATTGATACTGTACGGATGAGTGATGTAGTACATTTTATCGAGCGTTAAACATATCGCAGGGTAGAGAGATTTAATGCAGGAAATAACTTACAAGTTATGCCATATCAGCAAATTCTGTGTTGGCCTACAGCAATTTTGAATAGTCAAATATCGGTTTTTCCACATATTGTTTTCAATGTATGACTGAGGATGATATCCTGGATTTCCAGAATTCACAAATCAATTTTGCGTTTTCTATTAAGATTTGCCAGCAGTTGGGAAGTTGACGATGTGAACCACCCCTGTGCCACGTAAGCCGTTGGCCATACGCCTGCATTCTCTTCGGTCTTGTCGGTTTGCCGTCACATCGGACTATGAGAATGAAGGAATAGAGAGTGCACTTGTGTACTATACCTACCAACCCGCAAGTTTGCGCACCTGCTCCCACCTCCATGAATCCTCAATCGGACTCATCCGGGGCACCAGGGAAGAATGCGCAAGCTGAACCTCTGGTGTCTCACTTACGGATGACGAGGGTCCCGCTGGGTTTTAGGGGGTTCGAAGTCTCCTCCCTCGCTGAGTCCCACACTCCTGACCCATTCAGGTCAGGGTAAGTGCGTAAAAGCATTTCCCAGCGCAAAAAAAGGATTGTCCCCAGCTGTGGAATATTAATGATTTGCTATTTACCTTTAACTTTGATTCAATCCCAGGTTTTTTTTATCGCCTTAGTAATCCTTCCAATTATCGATATTACATATTATAATAAAATTGTCGTTCTGGTGACATGACCAGGTAATCGTCATAAAAATTTAAATTATATTGGCTCGTGGACCGATTAGACCGAGGGTAGTTACCACCCTACTAGTAAAGATGTATCGCCATTCCAAGGCGTACCAGCAAGATACTGAGAAGAAACCATAAGAGGTAAATTACCTCTCTCCAAGTTAGCGCGGTTCCATCCCTTACCATAAACTGAGACCACAGTCATGTCCTAAACTATCGACGAGAAATAAACTGCAATCACATTTTTTCTTTCACAATATTTTTATATTTATACTTCTGAGTATAAGAGGATCAGAGTCATTGGACATTTTCAAGAAACAGGTAAAGAAAGAACTACCTTACTCTATATTTTTAACGACGACAAGGATTTAATACGTTTTATGTATTTATGTGTAAAATATATATTTTTACGGATTTGTATACCTCAAATAATCTCCATAAGCAATAAGGCCTTATTTATACTGTTCACTTAAGTTTCTGTATTACTTTACTTCTTTAATGTTTGTGGTGTAAAATGAAGAATATTCTATCTGTCAATCTATTTTTACGCACGTACGACAAGTTTTGGAATACGCATACACGTCATTATTTTCCCTGCTCTAAATATTTCTTTTAGCGACCCTTTGGATCCATATTATTACCATACAAATTTTTTTGTACAGTAAAAATATCGCATTATTATCAGATGTATATCAATTCCTCCTAATTGTTGTCAAAACATAACATTGCAATTACGATTCGTTGTTCAATGCCGCAAAGAATGATTAAGTAGCTGTATTTCGATTAACAGTTATGTTGCCATTACGAAGATGTAACGTTTAAACGATGTAACAATTAAACAGGTTTATATGTTCGTCAAGAAATTACTGATCATTAACTCAGCATTTTATATTGTAATGACGGTGATAAATATACACCGGTTGAGTTTTTTGTGGGTTCTTCTCAGAAACAGCGTAACTGTTGATTTGAAATCGTTCTGTGGATATACCACATTGGAAAGAAGGTTAATTTTCTTGCTAAGAGGAAATAACCTCTAAAGAATTTGTAGCTGATGAAGCTACTGAAAAGCGTTACAAAAATATGTAAATTAGTTCAAAAATATATCATTGTCTTAGATGCGAAATAAAAGTTTATTTAGGTACCGTTAAATAAGTATAAGGCAGATAACTTAACGGAAGAAATGTTTATTCAGAGTCAAATGACATCTCCATTTCACCTGATAATCTAGCTAACATTACAAAGATTACGTGAATGTTTGACTTGGTTCTTTATAAACATTTGCTAAGTACTGAATCAACAAAACTTAGAACAGACAACATTACAACTGCTCTTATATAAATATCTTACTATTAAAGTACACTTAAACCTTATGGGAATACGGACCAAATTTAAAATATGGTTTTTGTAAAATAGTAGTAATATCCACACTCACCTGTGGAACGTTGACAGCTCCCGTTTTTGAATTTCTCCTGATATTTCTTAGTACATTGTTTATACGTATGTTCCTTAATAGATGATATAAAAAAGTCGATTTTTAAGGTATCTTCACTCAATCAAATCAAAATCAAATCAAATATATTTTATTGCAAGATCAAGTGTACAACACACAATCTACCATACAATGGCGTGCAACATCTATAATAGGACAAAATAATATTATTTTGAAATAATTGCTTCATCCTTATGGCAGGTATTTACATTTTAAAAATAATATTCACATTAATAAATAATATTACAGTTTTATATGAAAACGTATCAAAACAGTATGAGTGAGCTTAAAAACTGCGTCTCGTATGAATTATTTTATTTATTTTGACTTTCATTTAAGTAGTCCTTAATACAGTAATAACATTTAGATATTAGCCATTTTTTCAATTTATGTTTATATATATTAATATTATTTATGTCTTTAAGAGGGTTAGGTAATTTATTATAAATTTTAATAGACATGACGTAACAGTTTCTATCATAAAGCTAACTTCTTTAACTTATAAGATGAAACTTGGTTGGGCTCATTGGTCTAGTGGTTAGCATGTTCGACTACAGACACGAGGTACTGGGTCGGGATAATTCAAAAATCAATGTTGAGTTTTCTATTAAGATTTTCTTAATATTTGCCCGAAGTTGCGAAGTTGGCGGTGTGATCCACCGTGCCTCGGAGAGCACGTTGAGCCGTCGGTCCTGCGCTTGATTTTTTTACAGTTATTTTGGGACCATTAGATATATGCCCCTTAAATTTGAGTTCATGTATATAAGTTAAAAACTGCTTTTGATACTCCAAAAACATACGTTGATGATGTTATCACGAATTAATGAATCACGCTGGGGCCCCAAGTTCGATCCTGACGATAAAACAACAAAATACGTAGTATTATTTGCTATAATTTCTCATTAAATTTTCAAACTTATTACCTGAAGTATGACATTATGCAAATTTGTGTAAGTCATTCCTGTTCTCGAGGCCTCTATTTATATATTTGCTTATTACCATAGGTTAATTTATGTGTGCACATAATAAGATACAACCAAGTAAAACGGCTAGAGCATTTTATATTCAAAATAAAATCACCCGGAGCTACACAAATATATTTATTGTATCCAACAGGAACTCACGAGAAATAAATAAAGCCTTCAACTTTACAAAAAAAACACCCGCAGCTTACGAACCCTGTTAAGCTTTCCTACAGAGATGAGGTATAAAGGCGAGCGAGACAAGCATATAGTTTTGTTGTGAGCCAGAGAGAGTAAGAAGATACTATACCACGTGACACCTGCCGGCCGCCAAATGAAGACATCGCAGCTGGAATAGGCTCACAGACAGATGTATTCAACATAAAAAATAAAACTATACTCGTTTTTATTTGTAAAGATCGAATCGTTAAGGAAATTTTTATCAAGAAATAAAAAATACAACATAGTTTATTAGTTACAGTAACCTCTATTTTTAAGTCGTCATTTTACAAAGTGGGTTTTTTATCTATATATCTGTATATTTAAAAGAGATATCCAGGTATCTATTAACTCATCACGATATCTCTGGAACCATAAGGCGTAGATACTTGATATTTGGTAGGAATATTCCTTTTGCCGAGTAGAGGTCATGTTTCTTATTTGTAAAACAATTTGCCTGAATTAATGAAATTGTTACACTAATAACATTCCACGCAGACGAAGTCGCGGGTTCAGCTAGTAAATCATATAAATAATTATACTATTGAACACACAATAAAAAAATGAAATATACATACATTTTTGAAGTGAAACTTCTCTAGGCGCATGAGGGTAAATTTTATACGGATGAAACGCGTGACTAGCGTCACGAAGGTGTGCACCGTTTTTTATGCTAATTCGTTTTAAGTTAGAAGATAGTTTTAATATTTACAAATAACATGTCGCATTTTATTTGCCACTCGTTATTTAATAATTTAATATACTATTTCTCATAAAATATGTTTCATAATTTCTCTTTTCTAAATATTAAATTCAAAAACAAAATCAATAAATATTAATTTCTAATATTGACGAAAAACACGTGGTATTTTTATTTACAACTCGTCACTTTTACTATTTTAATGACAATGAAATTCCCAACAAATGTTTTTTTTTCCATCCCTCGAAGTCTCGGAAATCTAAAGTTTTAGATTTGTATAAAAATAAACAAGACTTAATAATTTGTTTGCCAAAGAAGTTGCACTTCTGACACGTGTACTTTGTACGTAAGCACTTTTTTACTGTGTTATTTTATGTTTATTTGGTGTAACAAAGTTTTTCTTTCTTGCTTCTCTAATAATTATACAACCATACCTCGCTATACGGCCTCATAATTTGTATAACGGCCCTCTTAATTTTTTGATTTGCGGCCTAAAATGTTTGGCTATAACGTCAAAACAACTTTTTTTACATATCTTTTTTTTAGCTTCATCCTCATTGTGACCTTAATCTACACGTTCGCACTTCTTCGTCGTCTTCAGATCAAAGCATTTAAAAAAATGTATGTGTTTAATGTAACATGAAGTCGTTTCATTTTTGTTTATAGATTATTGTTGGTTTTTGGATATTCTTATGTGGAAATATATGTACGTGTTATGTATATATTTATTTGTATTTGAATTATTTAGTCCTTATTCGGCTTTTCGCTTTACGGCCAAATTTAGTGGAACATATTTAGGCCGTAAAGCGAGGTATGAGTGTAAAAACCAAATATGGTGTTTGTTTACTAACTATAATATTTATTCAATCATTACAAATGTTAATAAAATAATATAATCACAGTAAATCACTGGGTTTGTTATATTTTCTTGACAAAACCGTCTTACTTTTAATACAAAAATACTTTATGAATAACGATATATGATACCTAGTTTCGTTAAAATACTTGTAATGTTGTAGAAAATTCTAAACAAAAGTAATATCAATATGTGCCACTTTATTTAATAAGTAATAATATCTTTTAAAATTTTATAAATGTATATAATAAATAAGTGTGTTATATTTTATAAACCTTACAAGTAACAAAATATCATAGTAAATGTAATACTTCTTATTACGTAAATACCGATGTATCTCTGCATTAGAACGTAGATACTCGTAGATCCATCGTTGTACTTTAATGGTTGATACAGATACGTTTCAATGTGATTGAAGACTTAATATTAAGAAAACAATGAGGTCTGCAAACACGATATGTATTTTAGCGTTTGAATGGTCATCGAATAATACCTCCATAGACAACATAAATCATTTCCCTTCAGCGATCAATCATCACGGTCAATAAAACATGCCGGGAACCGAACCGCTACCTGACATGACAGCCGCTTTCATGCTAGAGCGGGCAATGCCTTGGAGCATTGTTTCTCAACCTTTTAAGCATCTACTCTTTAATGTCACTCTTAAGAACAAACAATTTAAAGTGCGTGCGTTCAAAGTATAGGTGAAAGGGGGTTATGTTGGTCACTTAAGCGAGAACTCAAATAAAATTTTAATCATAAACGAAAAATTTATTGCAACTGCCTGTAACCATAATTCACGTAATTAACTATGATTAAAAATAATTTTTAGTCCATTTGGCTATCAACTTTGGATATAAAAGTTTAAAAAAAAACAGCTTTGACTCTCATTGCACCAATGGTGGTCATCCCAGGGGGAAATCGGAGTCACAGCCTACATGAGGTGTATCTGATCTAAATCTCGTTGTTACTTGTACTAGGCATCTGTTTCCAACATCTTCTGCGTAGTCATCCGCATCGTCCTGCCATAAACCGTCAGTGCCAAAATCTGATACAGAAATTTAGTTAGCTTCTTGTAGCATTTCGCGCTTTACCTTTAGGACCCTTCTTCTGTATTGTAGTCGTTTCCATGACATTTACCCTTCCATATGTTTATTTTCTTTACCCCTATATTTCTTCATTTTATTTTGTACTTTTCTCACTTGATTAGCAGTGCAACCATATTAAATATTTGCCTATTTCTTCATCAAGTTTGCTAGTACGGCTTTTGTCTCAAGACTACAAATAATGAAGCGTCCTGGATGTAGAACTGAGGTTGATTTTCTGAGTTAGAACCTTTTTTATCCTCTTTTGAAGACCTGCAATTGGGATCCCCAATAGCTTATCAGCAATTCTTATTGAAATATATAAGAAATGCTGATAGATTCCTGCGCCTAAAAACTAATAAAACTGATGTATTTCAGCATGCAAAGTTGCATCTGATTCTCATTTCCCGCAATCACCCTAATAAGAAAAAAAGTAAATTAAAAACAAATTATTAAACACTACGATATAAATTAATTTTTGGATACAAATATATTTCCAAGTAAAGTTTGGTAAATAGGGTTGCAATTTACTAGTCCATATATCAACGTTTTAATATTTTATAACATTGTTTTTTTATACAAAATAATTACAATTAAATGTATAACCGTACATAAAAAAACATCTATTAAGTGTTATTAAACTTTTAAATCTTTTAAATATATTGTTTTAGCATTTTTGGACTAAATTAATTGTTGCGTTCGATTCACAGGTTGAGAAACAATGGGTTATCGAAGCTAAGGAGTGCTTACAAATTGTGTAACACATATATCAAGGTAATCCAGTCAAGGTAGGTAAATCAACCAACCTAAATGTTAATGAATACATTAATTTTTTCACACAAACATTTATATCATAACTAAATATAACCTCCGTTTTATGAAGTCAGAATTAAAACTCCATTTATTATTTTGTACAACAAACATCCAAAGACCATTTATTAAGCGCATATAATGTATTTAAAATAACAATAACTTAAATAAACCCACGCTTCATACAGTTCTACTTATTCAGACTTTAAGTCTAACATGTTCTTGAAGTTTTAATTGGCAGATAAAATGGTTCTTTAATGTTAAAATAATCATTTAGGCTATAATGTAGCAACAATATTCTAGTTACTGAATAAAAAATCGTCACGTTATAATTTTATTTAAGCTTATTTACCTTTAACTCGCTTTATTGTGCCCTTTAATTGTCAAAATCTCTTAGAAAATTATAACATTGATTTAAAATTGTGCATCTATCATCGAGTGCCTACTTCACAATGAAGTTCTCTGGTCAGTCGGCTGATATATCCGCACTCTTGAGCAATCCTCTATTATTGTACGTAGTTATTACGAGTCCAGCCCCGAATATCATCTATCCTTTTCCCGGACATCCTGCTCTCTAGAATCAACCTTGGCTATTCACACATGAATGCCTTTTGAGGATGTCTGAAAAAAAGGAACCTTTCAACACTATATTATAATATTCTTTATATTTACTCATATCTCGTATCGTACCTTACGTAATATATATTTTTTCAGTACGATCTCCTAAACGCCTGGAACTATATTGAAGAGGGCTTTATTTTGACTGATTTCCAAATATTTCAATGCGAGTGAGAGCTATATGGCAAGAGATATATATGGAAAGTATTTCCCCATATTTTGACAAATTTCTTGCCGACATTATTTCAACTGATGGTCATCAGTCTCTTGTAATAATTCACCATCTACAGGTGACCTATATCACCTCATCTGTCGATATCTGTCGGTTCTTCGAAGTTCAATTTCAGCTTCACAATACGTCTGACTACGGTGGAGGTATTGGTTCTCCAACTTTCTTCAATACTGCAACTTAATGCAAATAAATCTCCAAATTGGAGTCATCATTAAAGGCAATGTAATGCGTGCCGAAGTTTAACAGCACAATACAAAAAGAACCCTCCAATTTAGTACTGTAAAACCATTAAGATTTCACAGCGGCTCGACTGCCTTGAATTGTTCGCTTTTATTACAAACACGCCAATGGATACGCAGTTTTAGGCCTTCACACATAAAAGCTAAGGAAAGGAGCTCTACTTTTTATATTGAACAGTACAAGAATAATTCTCTCCACACAAAAAAGGCAGCAGACTTGATTTCATTTTAGATTTAGGAGCAATGTATACACTAGAAGTTGAAAGTAAAGTCAAGTTTAAACTCTATATTTTTGCTGTAATTTTGTATAGGTGGCAGATTAATACTTGTTATCTCACCTGCCCCCCTAGTCGAGAGGACATTCTAGGTACGATAACGTTTCATCGAACGACTAGAATGTTAGTTTTTTTTCATTGTGATCACGTGACATATCGATACGTCATTCTCATACATTTTGAAGCCTTCAACTGGCGTTAGCGTGCTTAGAATGTCATCTGATCAACATGCCCTGATGGAAAACTATCATACAGTCGAATACATGGCTGACAGCTTAGCGCTTGATGGGATCTCACCTGATGGTAAGTGATGATACATTCTAAGATGGAAGCGCGCTAATTTGATAAGAGGCGATACACCCCTTATGGTTTCTACAGAGTATCATACCGAAATACAAATTTCTTTGTTTGGCGGTACGTGTTTGCTGGTAGGGTGGTAAATAGTCACGGTCGAAGCCTCTCACCAGTCCAACCTCAGACAAATTAGAAAATACAATTCCCTAAATTTGCCCTACCGGGGATCGAACCCGGGACCTCTGCTAGTAAAGCGAGTACTCGCAACACTGCGCCAACGAGGCCGTCGAAATGCTCGAGATGGAAATTCATTAACTTGATAAGATTACCTCTTATGGTTTCTACATGGCTTCGTACTGGAACGCAATTTTTGTGTTTGGCGACACATTTTTGCTCATAGAGTGGTAACTAGCCTCGGTTGATGTCCTCCACTAGTCGAGAACTCTGCTAAGCAAAGCCATCAATTTATTTTTATATTTCCTTGATTATAATATAAATCATTGTGAATCATTTCTAAAGCGAAGCAGATCTTTATTTAAAATGTCTAACTCTGCAAAATGAAATTTTCAAAACGTGCACACATTGCTAAGTACCAGCCAATTAACGTCCCACTGCTGGGCACAGGCCTCCTTACTCATAGGAGAGAGGGTTTTACACACATAGCATCTCACCTCATTCCCATAGGGGTAGGCAGAGACCATGTCCACTTGCCACGATCTTTGCATATCACCTTCGCTACTTTCTTTCTCATTAAACCTTTCATACAAGTTCGTCGGTTTAGACTACTCTTGACATGGCTCTTATTTAAAATGTCCTGGATTTGGTCCAGGAACGTTCGCCTTGGTCTTTCCCTTTCAAATTTTCCATTCACTCATTCTCTCTACGTGCCCAAACGTTTCTCAATTTTGAGTCACTACATCTTCTTTTATACCACAATGTTCCAAGTCAAATTAGCTTACTTTTAGAAGGAAGTCTAAAAGCATGTTTATACAAGGGAAGTAGCAGCCTATTAACGTCTCATTGCTGGGCACACGCCTCCTCACTCATAGGGGAGAAGGTTTTTAGAAGATCTATCCACCACGCTGATCTACTTTGGATTGTTAGGCTACAGATACCCCAGAATTACTCCCGGGTTATGCAGGTCTCCTCACGATAATTTTAAGATTTGAACCCGCGATTTCTCTAATCGAGAAGCCACTCATCTCGGCACTACGCTATTATAGCTTTACATCTATAAGTATATAACAATAGCCTCAAATCGACGCTTCTATAAGCATCGGTTTATTTTAGGTTATTGTCTTAGCATGTGTTGATTAGTTAATTGAGATAAAATTGTGCACATTTATATCTCTAAAACTGATGCTTCAAATTAAAGTAGCGAATATAAATTATATGCCGGATCGATTACATATGTAAGACGGGAAAATAGGCCTCTATTTCGTCCACCACTTCTCTACCTTTTTTTCATGAGGGGGGAAATCTTCTAAAGGTACCCGGCCTTTTGGTGGAAAGGCCAGATGATGTAGGATTATACACACTAATACCCCTCCTCTCCATATATAACCTTATTTTCTTACCTCTTCTCTACCTTATGTGAGTTTGAATATAATCTGAAAGAAATATCTTGAGATTCGTCATCTCTGCGAGTCAAATTATCGTAAAAGAACGAGTTTTAAAATAAAACGAAATGTGTGACAATTTAATTTTTATCGCAAGCTTAAAAGGTTTTAAAGTGTCAGACCGTGATAAAAGCAGTTAAGGTGCATGACGAATGGCATGATCCAAATTTCAATAAGAAATAAAACGTCACTCTGTCTGTCTTTTGGGGGAGATATTCCGCCACTGATCACAATTTTAACGCTTTTTGTTCTATGTTTATAGCTTTTTTTTACATTTTTAGTGTGAATTATAAATAGAACTATGGTTTTATATTGTCAGAGAAAGCTTAGAAGAGGAGGGCATAAATGCTAGAATGGTTTCAAAATTTATCGCAGGACAATGTAAAGACAATAAAATGAAAGGTCTGTGTTTAGGATGAAACAAAATGAGCATAATAATCAAAATACCTATGTCTAAGTTATGGTATTTTACCTTTTTACTAAATAAATGTATTTATCAAATTTATAAGGGAATTAACAATTTTTTACAAAATTTCGCGGTTACAATTACTGTTTAAAATGCTAATTTTAGTAAATAATATCAACAAAATGAATATCGTTTTCTGTGTGATATACAAGTAGTGTAGTTTAATTATAAATGGGTATTGAGAGTATATTACGCACCGAGGGCCGAAAGTATGACATCGCCGCCCGCGTTTCGCGGATGGTAATGCCATACTTTCGTCCCGTGTTGTGTGTACAATTTTTCATCAAACCGGGATCAAAAGATTGTTAAAAATGTAAATAACAAAGTTGTAAATAGTATAAAATGAAGATTTAAAATTGAATCAACAGTTCGCATGCTTCGACGACGTAACTAAGAAACAAATTGTTTACTTATTTATTTCAAACAACTTTCAAACTAACTATATTTTGTTATATTAAGTTTTGACGGCTTAGCGAAACAAATAGAAGGAAATAGGTATGATGAAAAATAATTTTTCACCCGCTGCTACAATTATAAATGTAAATTTTAGAAAATAATATTGATAAAATTATTATAATTTTTTCGAAGAAGTACAAGTAGTGTCTCTACAACTAGTGGCTCTCCAATTATTCTAAAGCGATGTGTTTATCAACAGTTAACCAAGCAAAATTAATAAATGTGACCTTAATAACATATTTTATCCATGGAAGCGCGAAGAACCCACTTAATTGTACTCTACAAAGTACATTGAACCGCGGCTAAATAGAGAGTATTGCAGACAGGTTTGCGAAGTATTATAGGGCAACGGCAGACAAAAAAAATCTTTAGGCGGCTTCGTTTCAAAGTATATTTATATATAAAATCACATACCTACCCGCCATGAAGTAGCGTAGTGGGTTTATGCTCTAAAATCTCTCTCTTTTGAGAGTACAGGCCCAGCTGTGGGTCTATAATAGACTGCTGCTTATCATAACTTATATAAAGTCGTGTTCGTTACACCATTATAACTCAACAAACGATTCTGATGAGATTAAAATATACTTCATTGACAGTCGGCACAAATTTTCATTATTCTTGTAATAGCGCTGTAAATATTTAACTAATTTCATTTCATTTCAATGCTTCACTAATGTACAGATAAATAGATAGATAAGTACGAAGGATGTGCGAATAATTCGAACTTACAAATTATTAGTCCCGAATCGAAGGTTAATATTCGATTCGAGACTCGAATAATTCCGGGAATAGTTCGAAAGTTTTCCAATAACTCGATTATTTTTCGAATAAATTAAATTTTAAATTCGGTGTTTCTTATGTTCAATATTCAAATATAAAGTCGAACATTTCGATTCATGATTAATAATTAAAAATCCAAAGATATTTCATTAATTTGCGAAATATTCGAAATTTTTTTCTAATTATTCGGTGTTTTCGACTAATTCGAAAATTTGAATTATTCGATTCGAACGATATTCGCACACCCCTAATAAATACGTTATTGCACATCAAAACTTACAGGAATCACAATATGCAAAGGCGGTGCTATTGCAATTATATATCTATCCAGGTATCTATTGACTCCTTGACGATATCTTTGGAACCCTAAGGCGTAGAGACTTGAAATTTGGTAGGAATATTCCTTTTGCCGAGTAGACGTCAGCTAAGAAAGGATTTTATGAAATTGCACCCGCAAGTGGGGTTGCGGGGGTGTTCATTAAAAAAATTCAAATTTTCACATTAAAAATAAATTGAAACTTCATACATACAAACTGTATTTTTTATGGTATGTGAAACTTGGTCAGATATCCAGGTAAAGGTGTAAAGTAACAATACTTACTAATAGGTATAATATTATAAATGCGAATGTAACTCTGTCGCGCTTTCACACCATAACTACTTAACAAACATAAATGAAATTTGGTACATCGATAATCCAGAGCCTGAAAAAGGACTATAAGCTCTTTGCGGTAATACACAATGCTACCCAATAAACATTCCACGCAGACGAAGTCGCGGGTTCAGCTAGTATATATATATACAGAAGCAAGCAAGCAAACACGTAATAACCCTCAAATCCACAATTGTTCAGCAACAAAAAAAATCTACAATTTCCGAAACTTTATATCTCGTTGCCAAAAAATCAACTTTAGCGACGTTAACGTGAAGTTTCATTAATACAATGTTTTTCAAAATGGATGTGTGTTGTTACTTTTAAATCTATTATATAAAATCGGAATTATAACTTCCCCTTCGCGGTTCTAAAACAATTGTCGAACAAAGACCTTTGGAAAGGGCTGCTACACCTTTGAGGATATTGCTAATTATTATAAAAAAATTACAAGTAACTCAGGTTATCGTCGATCTGAACGTCGGCATGGCGTCGGATTAAAGGGCGTGTAATAACAAAAACGGGCGAGAGCCATCACGTATAACAACTTCATTCGCGCTAACGAGAACCTGTTCTCGGAATGGTTTTACCAAATTTTGTGATTTTCCGAGATTGTCTTCAAATTTTGATACTGCGAAACTACCTAATGGGGGAAGAAGGATGTTGATTTTAAAGCATTTTGTCCGCGCCAACATCCCTCGAAGCAACATTAATGTATAAATTATTTTCAAAGCGTAAAATATAGGTAAAAGTTAGTGTCCTATTACGGTCGGTCTGACATGGGCTCATAGGAGACTCAAAGTCATAATAAATAATATTTGAAAAAAACCAAAATTTTCCTTTTTTTTTCTCTCCCCTCTATTGCAGTCGCACTTTTTATCCAGTCACTCCTAATTATCCAGCTTTTTAGCAGTATTGTGTGTATCTCTGGCGTCCCACATCGGAGCGGAACTCTCACTGCCAAGTATAGTGGGTGCCATGCTTGACAGTGAGATAGGATGGAATGGAGTTGCCTCTTTTTGCGAAGCCGTCATTTCTTTGAAGGAGGCAATGGAGCGAGTACGAGAAGCTGCAGCAAATGCTGCTCTCCTAAAGAGAAGGAGGCTGGGTGGCAGAAGGCGTCTTTACGAACGCCTCTTGTCTCCTCCTTGAACATCCTCAGTCGGTTCATCCGGGATTGTCACAGTGAATGCGCAAGGGAGCCTCTGACTCTCCCAATTCAGGGTGAGAAGAGTGTCGCCGGGTTTTAGTGGGTATTCTGGTCTTACCGGTGAGTCTCACACTCCCTGCCTCATGGCAGGGATGCGCAAATGCATTTCCCAGCGGAAATAAAAGTATTGTGTGTATCTAAAATATATTTTTATTACAACAAATTTGTTTTTTAAATCTTTCATATTTGCATATCATTTATGTATTAATATTTATAAACATATGTTCTTTTTAGACTTATTTTGATTTATAGTAATGTAATGTATTAAGTGGGCTACTTGCTTTCTACTACTAACAGTTTCCTTTACCCAAAGGTTGTCTGTTAAGAAATTGCTTTTGCAATAACACTGCTTTGTGGCTCAGAAACCGGAATATTCTATATTTTCTTGTGTGAAAACTCACAAATTGTTTTGAACATCATGTTTAATATTCAACCAGCTCTACTGTAAAATTAGCTTTTTTGTAGAGTCGTCCAAAGCAATGATATGTCCTTAATAATAGGCATCATAGATGGAAACCCTATGTAAGGACGCGATACAACTTTATCGGCACCCATCGGGTTATTGCATCTTTGTTCGTCGACTTACAATCGTTTATAACATCTCAATGAAATCTGGAATGCGTGGAAAATACATAAATGATTCACCCAACGATCAATGTTTATGTTGTCAACCGATTTTAAATCAAGTACCTTCAGATTATTTTACCAAGTTGATGGAACGTCAAGTCATTTTGTACAGAAACAAGTGCAACCTGCATCCTCGTCTGTCTGCATATATATATTAAAAAAATACAAATTAAACCATGAAGATACAATAGCGAGTGGAATCCTGGACATGCACCACTAAGTTTCACTTTACAAAAAAAAACTTGTGTTGTGATTCGATGTTTACGTAAAAAAACTAATTTAATGAACCTTTTTGACTTAGTTTTCGGCTACGTTCACCACTTTCGTTATACGATTGGAAAGTATTTAAATTTGCATGATCTAAACTAAATAATAAATGTTCTGTTGTGAAATATATGATTAAGTGCCTTAATAGCATATAACAAGTTAAAATTTGTTTACGTCATGGTATTAGTTTTTATATTGACTGAGTTAAGCGGCGCGAACAATGACGTCGCGTTGGCAGGCTGGCGGAGCTTGTTCGTAGAGAACGACAGTTCTCGTTTTGATATTAAGTGTATTAGTAAAGCGTTACGAAAGTATTATTGTATTGATTTTAATGTTTAAGGGAAATGTGTAAATAAATCAGAATTAATAAAATTATACTTATGAATTAAAGAATATGTGTTAATAACCTCTACACTTGCTTATTTGGTCTTTTCAATCCTCTATGTATGTTACGATAAAGTAAAACCTTAATATTCTGGCAGTAATTTTGAAATATGCGTAGTCTATCTAACTTCATTGGAGCTGCTGGGTGGGTCTATGCTCTAAAGACCCTGTCACCTATGAGTGAGGGGCTGTGCCAAGCTAGACGACGTCAATAACTTTAACTTACCTCTTTGATTAATTAAATTTAACTTCTATACCAAAAAGTAATTCCTTTTGTATTAAACGAATACGTAAATTTATCAATCACGTACAATTTATTTAATACAATATGTATTTCAATTTATATATCTTTAAATACTATAAAATTAAGTCGCTTCCGCTGTCTGATCGATTAAATCTGTTAAACTACTCAACCATTTTAATGCAGTCTTCAGCAATAGGTAGAGTGATTGAAGTACAAGGTTTATATTCATAATACACACATTATATAAGTACAGATAAGCCGGAAAAATATAGATTTGTAATGTAATGTTGTAAACATATTGTTGTCGTCTTAAATCGCACATTAATTAAATTAATGCATTATGGAAATATATATCTGAAAAAGACGACAAATAAATCCGCTATGTTATATTCTGCGATTTATCTCTAAAGCATAAGCCAAAAGACCCATTTTTATCTGTTACATGTTAGAAAACATAGATGTCGCTGTAGTTTAAGACCCTCATTTAAATGTACGCAGACGCAGTTGGACGGCTTAGCTAACAGTGTCAACTACTAGTTGACATGACACCATAATACTTATTCAACCGGGGCAATCAGAAATATAAGCATCTCTTTCTTTTTAAGTTATAATGTGTATTATTTATTTCGCTTCTCGATAACATAATATTTGTAGAGGTAAGACCAGACAATACAAAAAACAAGAAATAAATCAGTTACAAAGTGACCGTTAGTAAGTTATAGGTTTTCGTGGTATTTTCTAAATTGTGAGTGTTTATAAGTGATTATTTGTGTTTTTGATTATATAAGTGATGTGAATAACAATGAAAACCCTTGAGGTAAGTAATGTTTAAGATATGAGCCTATAAATACAAGACGGACCTTTTTCATTACCTTAAAGTTTAGCACAAAACGACGCTTCACCACTCTTAATTTAACAAACAAAAGATAACATTGTATAGTTTAACTATTAGCAATCATAACATTTGGTAGTCTTTCATGAACATTTAAGTCCCAAGAGCCATTTTAGCGTCATTCGACTCGCGGGGCAATCGACACAAAAAAGTTCGTGCGGGCATGCGACGCTTTTTCCGTTAACAAGCGCGAACAAATTACTAAAAACCTCGGTCGAACATTCAAGCGCTATATAGAAATAAAATTATTACGCAATAGTACCAGATAGTTCAAAGAGATAATACAAAAAGAACATTAACAACTCCAACAACATAAAGAAACAAGCTAAAGCAAAAAAAGGGAATAAATTTAATTGCCCGTATTCATCACAAGTTGTAAGGTACAATTTCAGGATCCACATCCGGGACACGTGTAACAGTGGGCGTCTCTACTGCCCACGCAATCTTTCTCTTATAATAGACAGCCACGCTAAAATATACCATACAACCACATCTTCAACGACAAAACAGGAGAAGAAAGACTTATCTGTAGTAACTTTGTCACCCAAAGTTACACTCTAATGATATAGCAGTAGATGCGAAGAAACTGTTACCAGGATTACAGTAATTAACTCAAACGTCGCCAAAGACACAGCGCTAAGCCATTGTATTATAATTGCAGAGGCTGTAAGGTATTATGCAATCAGGGGTTGAGAGAACACCATATGAATACCAAAATAATATCTACATTATTCATTTCAACATAAATCTTTGCATCATTATCTAACTTTTGTTCTACTAAACTGCCTCATTGGCCTAGTGGTTAGCATGTTCGACTACAGACATGAGGCGCAAGTCCCGGGTCGGGCTAATGCGAAATAGATTTTGAGTTTTCTATTAAGATTTTCTCAATATTTGCCCGAAGTTGGGAAGTTGGCGATGTGATCCACCCCCGTGCCTCTGAGAGCACGTTATGCCGTCGGTCCTGCGCCTGATCTTCCGCGAGTGTCGGATTTCCGCCACATCGGACTATGAGAGGAAAATGAGTAAGGAATAGAGAGTACACTTGTGTACTATGCCGTAGTGGAGCAGCGTGGTGGGTCTATGCTCTAAAAACCCTCCCCCACGTGAGTGAGGAATGATGAGTGAGGCCTGTGCCCAGCAGTGGGACGTTAATGGGCTGCTACTTACCGTTTCTTTACCTTTTTTCTACTTGAACTTTTAATTGTATTAAGAGCAATGAAAGTAACAACAAATATATGACATCATTTAAATAAAACCATTCCGATGTTATATTGGTGTGAATTGCTTGTACTTAAATATTATAAATGGAGATAATGTTGTCATGCGTTAACGAAAATGATATACCCGACTCATTTTATTATGTTTCTATTTTATTATTCTACTCTCTCTAGATTTTTAAATCGCATTTAAAAACATTCAGCATTTATTCGTTACATTGTTATATGTATACATTATAATTTGATTAAATTGTAACTAATAATAACTTACAAAAGTATTTATATAATAATAAAGTGTACATAAAACTGACCTTAAGGATAAAAACCAAGTCTAAACTAGTCATTTTATTGTTTCAATGTTTTAATAAAAAAACCTTTATTATAGACCTTACTTTAAATTTACATGTTTCATTTGTGCCTATATTTAATTAAGTTGTTAACTATTATAATTAAGTTACAATACTATTCTCTAAATCTAATTATAATAATGGTTTTTATAGCATTTAATGGTACCCACTGGACAGCAAAAGACACAGGTAGACAGGCAAAAAGATGAGAAGGTGACATCAGGAAAATAGCAAGAAATATTTAATTCTTTGCGCGTCCTTAAGCAGTCCATTTATTGACATTTGATTACTATGGGACTGATCTCTGAATTATAAATATCTCTATAGTAGCATTAGTACGTTATGTTGCAAGAACTGAAGAAGATAACGACTTAGAAAAAGCGAGGGAAAATAATCAAAACATGTATCGTGTTTCTTCAACGCGAGATGAGATAATAAGGCAACCAGTGTTTGTCAAACTGGAAAAATTCGGATCAAAAGTTAATATGTGACCCGTAAAATGAAATGGCGTGGCTTCTCTATACAATTATTGCTACTCTATAATCTACATCTTATAAAAAGTAACAATAGTTTAATTGAAATACAATGTATTAAATTTTATGTTTATATTATATGCGTTCCTAAATTAGCGTCATTGTATTATTACTATCAATCATATGAAAATTTCAGGTTTAAATACTCTTTTAAGATTTTTGTAAATGTTTATATGATTTTTCATTATTTTATTTGGTTTCTGTAATGATTTAGCTTCTTACCATAATCTTGGCACTTTATTTTAACTTACAATAACGAAGGTAAGATGGATTTTGACGGGATATAATAGTTATTAGAAAATTTTTGATTGTTTCGAGATTGCTGTATTGCCATAAAATGGCGTGGACATAATCAATTAAGTACTTAAATTGTTGCAAATTTACGAACAATATCACAATATTAACTATATATCTAATATGTTTAAAAACATATAATATAATATTACCTGATGACATAAAAACATTGTATTTAAGTAAATTCAAAACAAAACTTTTTCATTCAATAAATATTACTATGACGTTAGAGACTTCATAATAAATAAATAGAATTAATTAATTAATAATAACATATATTAACGTCTTCAAACATCAGAATATTTTTAAATATAATTAATTATAACATAGACATTTTTAAAATAAGTGACATCTATAAACAATTTCATGCTATTAAATGGCTGATACAGCGAGACCAATTAACTTTAATATGTTGTGACCGTAAATAAATGAATTTTGAATAAATTATATCTGATCTAAAAATATTGTTTACAGTAAGAGACAAACATAGATTTAATATTATTAAGGTATTCACTGTGGGATTGAAGACGCTTATCTAATAAGCATTTATGTGAACTCCATTTTAATGGGAAGGTAACCTGCCCCATTAGTCAAGATAATATTCTAAGTTCTATAACACTACGACGTGCGTTTAAAACGCTAGAATTTGTTCACTTAAACACGTAACATATCGATTTGAAACGTCATCTTGTCTACAGGCCCTGTTATATATGTACATTGTCATTGCACATTTTGCCTTAATACAATCAAGTGTGAGAGGGCGAGATCACAAACAAGCGCTAATTTATTAGTAGTAAAAAATATACCAGATAAATTCAGTAGAAGTTTGGGAAGATGTGTTCAATAATGGAACATAATGACTCTATCGGCGGCGGAGTGTCGGCTCGCGTAATTTCAACCTCGGCGGCTTTCTCTTGAAATCATTAAAATTTTGTTTTAATTTCAATTTTTCAATTGAAAATCTAAAATAAAAATTGTGTCTAAAATCCATCAACGTGAATGAAACCTGTAAATTATTAAACAACAGTTTTTAAATACACTCAATGTTTCCATAAAAATAAAATTCAGCATATATTTTATTAGTTATAAAATCAGAAATATTTTCAAATTTATATATAATACTACATATTTAGCGAGGTAAACAAAAGTTAATACATAACAAACAAACACGAAGTCCCGTTCGGTGTAATTAATTACGTGTTGAAATATTCTAACAATCCTAAAAAAAAACAAGCAAATCAAATGTATCGTTAATGAAGCCTTTACGGCTTTCGGTACCATAAAGTAACTTTGAAGATACCGCCTCGAGAGAAGAGGCTTTTACAAAAAAGCCTAATTAGTATGTATTCCACACAGACATCAAGGTAACACATATTTCATTTCATTTATATTTAATTTAAATACAACAAAATGCAAAAACTGAACACCTTGTTGGAGTTATCCAAAAAGCCCTGGAAAACTTTTTGCTTCACATATTATTATGTATACAGGAAAACTAGGGAATAAGATTCAATTATAATTCAACATATTCAGTTTATAGGCCGTTCCGGCTGACGCCTGTCTGTGCCTTAAGCGGCTATCTTTGAAGTGGTTTGACAGAGGCCGATGACGCCTCTATAAAAACCCCATGATTTATGCCATGTCTATTCGACTGGAGCCGACAACACTTTATCGTAATAAGTTCTTAGACAGTTTCGACAAAACTATGTATTTGAAAAGTGAGATTGGTATTGTTGATTAGCTTTGATTATGTTGTAACAATTTCTATACGAATTTCTTTATAAATTAATGTATAAGGTATCTGTAAAGATGATGACGTTGTGGTTATAAGAGCGTAAATATTTTTTTGGTCTTTATTGTGTAGAGATAAGCGCTTGACGTGATTTGACCTGATAGTGAATCACGATTATACTCGCCAAAAGATGGTCCGTCGAGCCGGATAGGAATTAAAATACGGGTTTTCCTAGTTTAAGGGTCAGGATGTCGCAGAAAAAAATGTATTAATTGTACCTAATAAATAAATATTTCATTTCATATTTAATTTCATTTATAGATGAAAAAATAAGATGATTCCAAAATTGGAATCCATTTTCCTTAGAAAATAATTCGCCTTACTGTCAGAAAAGTACGGTTATAATGTATTATGCGGTGTACAGATTATAGAACACTAGCTATTCCCAGCGATGTCCAGTCCTCTCCGGGATGAAGGTAATTTGCTACGCCGACGACACCCTTGTCACAGCGCGGAGTAGGTCGTTTGAAGAGGCGGCACAGCTTGCTGAAATCGGAACGAACCTGGTGGTGGAAAGGATCCAGAGATTGGGCCTGGAAGTGTCTACCACAAAAACCGAGGCCTTACTTTTCCATGGACCTCGAAGGGGTCCTCCACGGGGGGCAAGTTTGCTGGTACACGGAGGAGGCGGTTAAAGTAAAGGCCCAGATGAAGTACCTGGGCCTAATTCTAGGCAGCCGTTTTGCATTTCGAGCGCATTTCACGTGGTTCATTAATGCGGCTGGCGCGCTTGGGCGTTTGTTGCCCAACGTGGGAGGACCGGAGTCACCATGCAGGAAGCTTTATGCAGGAATCATTGCCAGTATGGCGCTGTACGGTGCACCGTTGTGGGTCAATCTCTGACCGCTCCAAATAAAGCACTCTTGCGCAGGGCGCAGAGAGTGATAGCAATCAGAGCAATTCAGGGGTACCGTACAGTATCCTAGACGGTTGCAACACTTCTTGCAGGTGATCCCCCCTGAGAGCTTCGGGCGGAGGTCCTTGCAGCTGCATATCAGTGTCGGGTAGCTGCAAGGAATAGAGGAGAAAGGCCCGATGACATTGAGGTGCAGAGAACCAGGGCTTTATCCGACCAGGCCCTAATTCATAAATAGAGGCAGGACCTCGAGTCTCCTATAGCGGGCGCAGTCACTGTAGCGACTTTTCTTCCCCACTTGGAAGATTGGATCTCAAGGGGGCATGGTGTTGGACATGGTAGTTTTGGTAAGTACTTGCACCAGATTGTGGGATGTGAGGAGACGCCTGCGTGCCGTGAGTGTGATGTGGCTGTTGATACGGCGTATCACACATTGGCAGAATGCCCGGCCTGGGGCCCCCAGCGCCACGTTAATGTCGCTGGTTGGAAGTGATCTCTCCTTGCCCAGCATAGTGGGTGCTATGCTCGGTAGCATGACCTGCTGGAGGGCAGTTGCCTCCTTCTGTAAGGCCGTTATTTTGCGAAAAGAGGCATTAGAGAGGCAAAGAGAGAGAGCGGTCGATGCTCCTCCCTCCCGCCGGGGAAGGGGAGGTATAAAACGGCGCAATTTTGAGCGCCTGCTTCCCTTCTTTTGAACCCTTGAGTCGGACGCATCCGGAGCGCCAGAGATGAATGAGTTAGCGAACATCTGGCGTCCACCATACGGATGAAGAGAGTTCCGCTGGGTTTTAGTGGGTATTCTGGTTACAGTGAGTCCCACACTCCCGGATGGAGCTGTACACTCTATCCAGCGTGCGTAAAAGCATTTCCTAGAGAAAAAAAAACGCTGTTCCCAGCAATGTTACTCGCGAAAATCCTTTTTATTAATATATTTTATAAGGGACTTGCCCTTATAAAATCAACTGAATTTTAAATTTCTATGTGTACAAAAATATATATACCTAAATGCCAATGAAAATCCCGCTAAATTCAATGGAACTGTTTCAGAGATTAGCGGTAACAAACAGGGATAGACGTTTTATATAGTTCCACAGTTCTTTTAATATATACATTCATATGTACTTAGTGAAGAGCTGTTAATTTGCCATTACAAATATGCACTTACATATTTATTGTTTTATTGACAGATTAACGCTTGATTGTGATCTCACCTGATGGTAAGTAACAATACAATAATGGTAAATGACATCGCAACTCCCTCATTGGTCTGGTGGTTAGCATATTCGACTACAGACGTGAGGTCCTGGGTTCAAATCCCAGGTCGGGCAAATACAAAAAAACAATATTGAGTATTCTAATAAGATTTTCTCAATATTTTCCCGCAGTTGGGAAGTTGGCGGTGTGATATACCTCGTGCCTCGGAGAGCACGTTAAGCCGTCGGTCCTGCGCCTGATCTCACACCGGTCGTGTCGGATTCCCGTCACATCGGACTATGAGAGTGAAGGAATAGCGAGTGCACTCGTGTACTAAACCTGCCAATCCGTACTGGAGCAGCTTGGTGGGTCTATGCTATAAAAACCCGCTCCCCTGCGAGTGAGGAGGAGTGGGACGTTAATGGGCTGCTACTTACCTTACCTTAAACAACATCGTATGGAAGAAACGCAAATAATTTCTTTAACAGCATGTCATTGCTGGTATAGTGATAACTAACGACCGAAGCCTCAGACAAATTAGAAACTACAATTTCCAAAATTTTCCCTGGCGGGAATCGAACCCGGAGATATTGCTTCTAATAAATGAGACTATCAATATTTATATAGATAAAAATGAAATCAAAATATCTTTATTCAAGTAAGCTCATTACAGCACTTTTGAATCGTCAAATATAATTTCTTTTTCCACACAATAATTCTAATGTACGTCTGATAATGATATTAAAGGACGACTTAAAATCTAAAGTTACGAAGGTCCCTTCGCGCTTTGATCTGAGAAGAGCCAACAACAAACTCAGTCGGGTATTTTGCATTTTTTTTTTGTTGCAATCATCATTATAAAATCATATGGGTTTAATACATTTCAATTCAAATTAGAGCAATTCGTTCACTCCCACGCGTTTCTATCGTTTAAGATTTATGAAAACCGATTTCATCATACAAATAGGTATTACTGTTTATCCTTATCTACTCGAAAGTCCTTCAATATATTGTTTGTTCCTTAAGATGCTTCTGGGAAGCACTGGCTTAGTATAAAAACAAAGTTTAGGAGTTTTATGAAAACATAAGTTACGACTGCTTACTTAGCTTAAGCCCTTATTAAAACACTTAAGGTGAATACTATCTCTTTAAAAATGTTTAATATGCTACTTAGTACAGTATCCGAGTTTTTGTTTATGTAGCAGCTTTTTTAATTTCTAATAATATTGTTACGTTAGGTTTAAAATATTAATATTAGATGACATTATAAACCTTGAAAATTTCTTTATAAAATTTATTTTGTTGAAATGTTAAATTTCTTATTTTATATTAAATGTCTAAGATGTGGTAGAACCCTTTTTGGATTTTTCAAACTAAACTTATAAAAGTATAAATAAAAATTTAAAAAAAAGGAACCGCCTTCAAAACAGACTTACAAATATATTAATATTAATATGGTCTAACAACTAAGAAAAAAGTGCGTGTTTTTTTATAGTGATCTTCGTATTCTTATAGTCGAAGTCCCGCGTCTCTCCCACCTATAGCCAACCTGACACCGACTCCAAATATAAGAATACGAAGATCACTATAAAAGAACTCGCAATTATTTCTTAGTTTTTAGAGCATATTAATATATTTGTAAGTTTGTTTTGAAGGCGGTTCTTTTTTGTTAAAATTTCTATTTTTTTTAAGTAACATAGCCTATGTCGCTCAGAGAAAATTCAGCTTTCTAATTGTGAAAAAATGTTGAAATCGGTCCAGTAGTTTATGTGTGAAAAGGTTACAAACAATTACCATACTCATTTTGTTAGCAGTGTACCATTTTATTCAGATTGTCTTTCCACTACCACGAGATCGGTATATACGTGGGTGAAACCGCGAGATATTGCTAGTATCCTATAATAAGTTTTTTAAATATTACATGTATACAAATTGTTCTTAGGTCCGATAAAAAGAGTGAAAGACAGTGTTCCCCTTAATTCCATACTTAAGGATTACGCATTAATTGCCAACTAAGAAGGAAACAACACAAAAGTAATACTCAAATGACAATTGAAAATCCCTAATAGCTTACAAAGGTTGTTGAACTCGTATTTTTACAGAGAATTTTTTTTGCTACCCACAAAGACACCGCTTGCAAATTGTATAATAACAAGTGATGGCGGCATTTTGCCTAATGACTGGTAAACCGTAATTATGTCTATCTTCCAAAGGATTATTGCAAAATGTCTACTTTACAATACTTTACTATTATTATAATAATATAATTTTTGCGGGTAAGTATCGGGTATTAAGTATAAATACGTTGTAACAAAATCGTTCATATGTATATTATTTTTGACGGCCTCACTGGCGAAGTGGTCCAAGTACTCGCTTTGCTAGTACAGGTGCCGGATTCGATCATGTCTGAGTCTAGATTTGTGGGAGGCTTCCGCCGTGGCTAATTACCACCCTACCAACAGAGACGTACCGCCAAACAAGAGATTTGTGTTCCGGTACGATGCTGTGAAGGAACCATGAGAGGTAAATTGTAACAGGTAATTTCAAATTAAAGCGCTTCTATTTTAGATTGTAACATCACTTACCATCAAGTGTCAATATTAAAAATAATTATAAGTGCGTCCGTACGAAGCACAAATGTCAGAAGTGAGACTTCCTTTGCAAACTAATTTTTAAGTCTAATATTCATACAAATCTAAAACTTTAGATTTCCGAGACTTAGATGGAAAAAGGAAGATATGTTAGGAACTTAATGAATTTAATTGTTATTAAAATATTAAAAGTATCGATTTTATCCGTAAAAATATTACCCTCTTGCGCCTAAAAATCTGTCACTTCAAAAAATAAATTTATATAATGGTACTACCTATTTAAGAAGATTTTTTCAATTCCAACTATAATTTCACACTATCCCGATATATATTTATAATCTTAAATTTCCAATCATTAATAAAATACTTTTTTATTTATCAACTCGTATTCAGAGGTTTTTAAACTTGTTGTGGATGACACTTGATGCTAATACAGTTCATTCGATTGTTAATTCATCAAATAAAAGCTTACGCAAGACTTTTAAAAGTTTCTTTTTTTGTAATAAGTCTGTGGATTTCGAGGTAATTTTAAACGCACTTATTATGTGTGGTCCTGAAAGTACAATTAAGATTAACAATTAACATACTTTACGTGAATGATCGTGTGAATTTTTTGTCGGAGTCTGGACTGGTGGGAGGCTTCGGCCGTTGCTAGTTACAACCCTAACAGCAAAGACGTTCCTTTGGCGGTACGTGCGTAAAGAGATTTGTGTTCCGATACAATGCTCTGTAGAAACCATATAAGGTATATCACGTCTTATCAGGCTAGCGCGCTTCCATATTACACTGTATCATCACTTACCATCAGATGTGATCACAGTCAAGCGCTAATCTGTCTGTAATAAAAAAAACAGAAGAACCTGGCTCTACTGCAAGTTTTGGGTATATTCTATATAGAGGAACTTAATATGCAAAATACTTGCGACAAAAAACATTTACATGTAAATAACCAAAACGAATGTTCGCCTAATCTAATCAAAGCGTGGATCTGATCTTTTAACAACTCCCAACTGATTTATAAATAACAGTCTTCCATCACAGGATTAGGCAATGTCGCTCAGCATGATTTCAACGGTACATCTAAGCACCGAATGTATGCCACACACGGTGTATCAAATGATGTAACAAAGAGGAAACTATGCGGTTCAGAGGTGTAATTATGGCATCGTCTGTGATCATTACTTGGTAAACGTGGTCAAGCGCCCACCCAACAGTTAACAATATAACAATTCAATTCAATTCTTGCTTATTTAAGAACCACAGTAAAAAGGTAAGTTTGAAATCACTAACACCATCTACTACGAATTTCTTTAATTCATTATTTAGAATGAAAGGTTTAAACCTTTTACACGAGGCATCGAACTTGGGGTTATTTGCATTAGTCCTGAAGAGTATGGACCTTGAAGCTAAACAACATTGTCCCGACAGCTTTCGTAGGCAGCCATTTGCAGAAAGAAAGGAGAAAGAAAAAAAACTTTATTTATCTCTCCGCACTTGTTTAATCTTTACATGAACGACCTGATCGAGGAGCTGAGTGACACCGGTGTTGGCTACCGTAATGATGGGATCTGTTTCAATAGTTTAAATTACGTAAATGACATGGTGTTGCTCAGCCCCTCGACAAAAGGTCTACGTAAGTCAGTAATAGCCTCAAATATCATGTGTGCAAATCGGAATTACTCATCTTTCGTTATGGTAGGGGTCCGGAGAGAGAACCCCTACTGCAGTTAAATGGTTCACCAGTTCGGATTGTTCAGCGGTTTCTGTGTCTTGGACACATTTTATCGAGATGTATTGTTTTGACTGTGATCTCACCTGTGATGGCAAGTGAAATATATTAGAGTAGATGTTGTGCAATCCCCACACAGTTCTGAAAAGCTTAGTATTGCCGTGTGCCGTAAACCTTACACATGACGCCGATTTTCAGCTGCAGGCCTTGAATCCAACTCTTTATTCTCATTTGGTCCCTGGTACACTTTTACGAGAGCTTTCAGTGTTATGTTAATTTAAAAATAGGTGGCGGTGATATATTATTCATTATTAAAACTAAAAAAAATATTTAAAAGTTAGCGAGCCAGTATTTTATTATATGATAACTTATGTCAGTCAAACGCTAAGCTCTAATTATAAACACAAGAAATAAAGTAATATAAAAAAGTGCGTCCGTATAAAGTACACATGTCAGAAGTGAAACTTCTTTGGCAAACTAATTTTTAAGTCTTGTTAGGAAAAGGAAGATTTGTTAGGAATTTAATTGTCATTAAAATATTAAAAGTAAGTGAGAACGTTAGATATGATTTTGCCCAGCAGTTGTAAATGGGCTGTTACATAAAAACCTACTAAAATTCGTTGAAAAACATCGTGAAAATTCTGGAGTATGAGTAACACACCAATCGCGGTCGAGCAGCATGTTGGGTATATGCTCGAAACCACTCTCTCCTAAGAGTGATGACGTCATTGCCAAGCAGGTCGGCAAAAAAAATACGGATTAGTTTTGATATATATAACCAAGCAATAATTTTATGTAGTCGAACTTTAAAGCTTAATATCTGCATACAGTTTAGAAATTGTAAAAGATACTCTCATATGAGAGAGGGTTTTTAGAGCATAGACCCATCACGCTGCTCCACTGCGGATCAGCAGGCATAGTACACAGATGCACTCTCTATTCCTTCACTCTTAGAGTCTCATAGTCATAGAGAGATAAGGCGCAGGACCGACGGCTTAAAGTGCCCTCCGAGGCACAGGGTTGGAGCACACTGCCAACTTCTCAATTTCGGGCAAATATTGATAAAATCTGATTAGAAAACTTAAAAGAAAAGAATATTCATTTTTGAATTGGCCCGACTCGGGACTCGAACCCAGGTCCTCATGTCTGTAATCGAACAGCTTGACCACCAGACCAATGAGGCAGTAAAAAAAGTTAAGAAAATGTAACCTAACAATATAAAAACATAATTTAAAACATTCAGTGCACAAAATACTTAAAGTCATATTGAACCATTTGCCTTGACTATAGAACAAATGGATGTTATTATCTATTTTTCTTATTCACATCGCTGAATACGTTTATATCTTAATCCGTGCAGGATTTACGACGTCATTACGTGTAGCTTTAGTTGCAATTTGCATATGCGACGGGAAGCGCTATAAAGTTGTATTGTCGCGGTGTTCTTTGACAGACCGCAAGGAAATGATAAAATAATAATGGTAGCTGTGGAGTATGTGTGAAATAAAGATTTATTCATGTGTTTTATTGCGTTTTTTGTATTTACTGGTAACGCTTGAAAGTTATAGTATACTCCTAAGTGTAGAAGTAACAAGTATCAAGGTAATTATGTGGCCAATTCTAGCAGATACTCAAAGTTTACTTTATAAGAATTAAAAAATATGTAGCACATTGAAGTTCACTGTAGTATCAGACCTATTTTTCCCTGAGATAAGGTACTAGCTGGCGTATGTTTGCATACCTCCGCCCGCTTCCGTGAATCATCAATCGAACCCATCTGGGACACCCATATGAATGAGAAATCCGCTGGTTGTGAATAGGCATAGCGCGGTCTTCTCCGTCGCTGAGTCTCATACTTCTGATCGGTTTCGATTGTAAGTAGTAAGTAAGTAGCAGCCCATTAACGTCCCACTGCTGGGCACAGGCCTCCTCACTCCGAGGAGCGAGGGTTTTTAGAGCTTAGACACACCACGCTGCTCCACTGCGGATTGGCAGGCATAGTACACAAGTGCACTCTCTATTCCTTCACTCTCATAGTCCGATGTGACGGGAATCCGACACGACCGGAGAGAGATCAGGCGCAGGACCGACGGCTTAACGTGCTCTCCGAGGCACGGGGGTGGATCACACCACCAACTTCCCAACTTCGGGCAAATATTGAGAAAATCTTAATAGAAAACTCAATATTAATTTTTGAATTGGCCCGACCCGGGACTCGAACCCAGAACCTCATGTCTGTAGTCGAACATGCTCACCACTAGACCAATGAGGCAGTTGTTTCGATTGGGCTTTTACTAAATTACGTAAAAGAAAATATTTTAAGCTTAACGTGCTGTCCGATGCACTGGGCTGGAGCACACACCAACTTCCCAACTTCGGGCAAATATTGAGAAAATCTTAATACAAAACTCAATATTGATATTTGAATTGGCCCGACCCGGGACTCGAACCATATCTGTATTCGANATATTAATAAAAAATATACTACATTGAAAAACATAACTTGTGTCATTATTGTCCAAAAATAAAAGTAATCTGTGGGAAAAAAAAGCCGTATGACTTTTTTATTCGGGGAATTGTCAAATCGCGAAGTGTCAGTGAAATTAGACATAATGTTAGACCAATTCAACCTAGACGAAAGTTTCACACTTTTCTCGATTATATCAAACTTTTCCACACCATTTATGGTCTTCTTCTTTCACATATTCCTCGTCCCATAAATGTAGAGTATTTATTACCGTTTGTATATAGTCGAAATTGTAAATATATTAAACGTAATATAATTAAACTGTAAAAAAATGGTTTATTATTAATCATATGTATAAAATTTGGTGCATATTGTATTGTCACTTTTATTTGTTGGTGGTTTAACAATAAAATTTCAACTATTTATAGATAACCAAAATTATACTTTAGATGTCTTAAAAAGCGAATAATCTGTACCCAATTGGCACACCTGAACGCCATTTAACAAAGAAGAAGAAGACGAAGACTAATTCAAAGAGATACTAATCTTTGTGCATTACAAAGAAATATTAAAACTTGAGTTATGATAATATCAGTTTTAAGTCACTTTCTTCAAGCTTTAACCTTCGTCTAAAATAGAAAACAAATCGATTTACAATAAGTCAAATTGATGACGATTCTGTAGAAGTTTATCGAGCCTATAAGAAAAAAGAAAATTTTGAATTAAATTTCATATACTCGTATAGATTATTAAGAGTCGTTATGGCCTATATAAAAAGACGGAAAGAAACGGGGCCACCCACAGAGCTACCGGTAATCGCCGCAAGCTAAGAGGAAACAATGCTAAGATACGCGAATTTTGAACGCGGGTCTGGTCGACGTCACACTCAATCATCGATTTAAAGGAGACGGTCCTTTTTCGACAGGTTTCTGTATATTATATTATATGCTAGCTGTCCTCCACGGTGTTCGCTGTGCAATTCCGGATACCTCTTCTGAAATAAAAGTAGGCTAAGTTAAACTATAGGCAACTGAAAGTCACGTCGTAATCTGTCCATCCCTTTTAGAGATTAGCGCGAAAAAACATAGACCTAGACAAAAATGAACCAATTACAAAACTCCAATGTAATGAAATATGGAAATATTACTAAAAGTAACGATTGTTTAGACCCATGAGGACTCAATTTGAAAAATGGATTATTGTAAAAATCCCTGATTGTGATCCTGGGCAAGTACCACTGATTTCTCCAAATAAAACTTATATAGCTAGTTGTTGTTTAAAATTCATGATTGTGAGTTTCGGTAAAGGAAAACAATTTAAGAAAGCTTTGGAGCAGCCTAGTGGTTCTATATTTTAAAAACCCTATCTCCTATGAGTGTACGGACCTTTTATATTTTTTTGCGCTGGGAAATGATTTTACGCACTTACCCCGACCTGAATGGGTCAGGAGTGTGGTGCTGGGTGAGGAAGAAGAACTCGCAATACCAACTAAAACTCAGCGGGACCCTCTTCATCGGTAAGTAAGACACCAGAGGATTAGCTTGCTCATTTTCCCCCGATGCCCCCGATAAGTCCAACTGAGGATTCATTGAGGCGGGAGCACGGGCGCTACATTAAAAATTGCCATTTTGGCATTGAATACTTTTTAGATAAAGGAACTATGATATATATTTGCTTATACGTAGACTTTTGCCAAAAGAATCTTATGATATAATCTTCAGATATAGAGTAATTGATATTTTTATCTATTTATCTCGCCGCATGCTCAAGCAGTGGATTCACTTTAGATCTTGAAACAGTTTTGTACACGTAGGTATAATCCGAGTCTGTATTTTAGGCTTCATAAATACTAAATACCCAATACCTAAGTGTAGGTTTCAGGATTGAAGCGTTGTAGTTCTCTACATAAGTAATTTTCGCAAAACACATCCCGACCAATCCTTTGTACTCGCGCTATATGTAACTAAAAGGATCCTCTTTGCATAAATAGAGCTACCGTGTTACATCATTTTCGTATTGTTGTGTCCTGAGCCTGCAGACAAAATGACATTCTAAGTACGCTAACGCCAGTAGAACGCTTTAAAAGTGTATGAGAATGACCTTTCCGTTTAGTTTATTATGTCGAGTGCATTAGAATAAAAAATTATGTTTTGTTTTCTTTTTTATTAGGACTGCATTATATTTAGTATACATTTATATCACTTTCTTTATTTTTCTAACACGCTGTGGCATCACCTGGGTAATAGCTGAAAATCGGCGTCATGTGTTATAGAAACACATGGCAATTGCTGAGCTGTGAACTTTTTCCTGGTGGTGTTACAGGCAGTAACGCTGCAAAACTGGATAAGAATACTGTTTGTAACACCATTACAGAACAAGTGGTTCCTTCGTTCTTTCATATCGATATGTCACGTGACCACATGAACAAATCATTCTAGTCGTTCGACGTAGCGTTATTGTACTTATAATGTCATATTGACTTGGGGGATTGTTACGATTACTCCTAATCTATACTTAAGAATGATCTAATTGATTCGGAATCATTGTTTTGTTATGAGACTAAGCTCACTATGAAAAATGGAGAGAAAAAACCTCCAGAAGCTCTCGTATAAACAAAAGAATGGTTGAAGATATATTCAATAATCTAAACCAATTGTCACACGCCCATTGTAAAACGGATGTAGTAAGGATACCGCCCTCCAGGATATTACCTATTCAGATACTCAACGACAAGTGCTAAATCGCGCTAAGTATCCTTCACGTATTTATTAGCTGATGACCCTAGAAAATTGCTGACCCCAGTTTAACAGTGCAATCACTCCCAGTACGTGATTATTTTGGCAAAGTGGCAAGTATACTGTGGGAACGGAATTCACCACTTGGACAAGATTGGTAGTCTATTCATTAACATCGGAAATTATTGCAATAAAGTGCCGTCAAGATTATTAGGCTTTAAATCGATTTGAGGTCCCGTGAAAGAAATTTCATTATGTAAAATACTTCTATAAAGGTTATACGAATAGTGTTACTGGGTGTCATATCTAGTTCCAGTAAGATGTTCGTAGAAACCAGAGGAGGTTCTCTTATACACTTAACCTCAGGTGAGATCACAGTCAAGCACTTAGTTGACAGGAAAATGAGACTATTATCAATAGCCAAGCTGTTGTTTATTCTTGGTGCTTTTATCCACATAAACAGTTTCCTCCTATCGTTAAATTTATTCACTTTAATAACCATCGGTAATAAATTCAGTTTAATGAATTTAACAAATCATCAGTGATTTGCGTTGTAATGTAAGTTTAAAAATTTAATTGGAAGTGGTTTTAAGAAACCAAAGAAACAGCTGATGTGAGCCTCGGGTGCTCTGTCGAAGCTTTCATTTTAACCCTACTTTGCAGCCGGCTGTAATACAACATACGATAGATGGACGAAAAACAAAAATTTGTACAAGAAATCACGCAAAACTAATTATAACAATGTTTTATAGAAAAGGTATGTATGATGATAGATTACTTTATATGTTTGTAATATTAGAAGCTATGCTCTGAATGCGATTGAAAACATTCGCAGACCAAATATTATAAAATGGCATCTTGAAAATAATATTATTTAAAAAAAGCTTGGTATGAATGGGTTGCTTTAATTTTTATATAATAAGTAATAACCACGTTAAAATGATGTCAATATAAAAAAGCGACTCCCGAAACTTCAGATTCTGAGTCGTTTTTAACATATCATCATCGTACATTAAAAATGTTGAGTTCATTCGCAGGAAGAAGGACTTATACGTATTATCTTATCTAGAGATAGTTGAGCTTGAATGAAACCAGATTAATAAAATATTGAAAGAAAATTCAAAAATTCTTTTGTTGATTGAAGTAGCCACATTTGTTGATTAGTCAAATACCATTTCCTCTATACATTATTTCCAATAGACGATTGATCATAATATTAAGGAACAGCTTAAAATAGAAGGTTCTAAGGAGAATTCACAACAAACTAGGTCGATTCAATTAGCTTTTGTTAATAATATAGATCTATTAACGAGGGAAAATTTGAACTAAAAGTATAATAATTGAAAGATAATTTTTTTTTATATATTATTTGGGAAACAAACAATTATTATATGCCTTAAAACTACAATACAACATAAATATAGCCATAATATATTAGAAGATTATATTAGAGTTATATTATGTAAAATACAATGTATACAAAAGGCAATTAAAAGGAATGAGGAAATATGTTTAACACAAAAAAAGCACAAAATAATTTTATACTCAACATTGATATATACTATCCTTAAGTACATCCATTTGTTCGTGCATTGTAAATGTGACGTGCTTGATAAATCAATGTATTTTTGGCATAGTTGTTCAGCAGGTTCCAAAAACAATGATTGGTTAGGAATTGGATATAGTTACGAATTATATATTATATAACCTATGAAACTAAAATTCAACAATCAATTCACTACTGCAAAGTCTAACAGCAATCTGTTAGAGGAAACGTGGCAAAACACTAAGATGTGTTATTTTTCCATTAGTAAACATTGTACACTTCTTAGTGGATAACAAAAATGTAAACAAACACAAGGACATATAAATTCCTATACGTACGAGTGCAATTTTGCATTCTTAACACAACTTTATTTTCCAGATAATTAATATTAACTGCACGACCTGGTGGCGGACTTAAAAATACTCAATTCGATCGAATGTTCTCAAAGAATACTAATGTAACATACATTTTTGCATGTTTAAATTTTGTATCACTAAATCAACAGTTCGACGTGAAGGACTCTACATTTATCATTCCACAGAATAATCGCTTTAAAAAACTTGTAATGTGAAGAAGGTTCAAAAATTTATTGGGTTGAGCATACGCATTTTTAATAAGATAACCGAATCACTTTTGAGTTTGCCTCCACATCGTCGTCGTCGCTTCAACCGATGAACGTCCACTGCTGGACATAGGTCTCACGAAATGATGCCCACAAGGCTCGATCTTGCACCGCCTGGCTCCAGCGGCTATCGGCGACCCACCATATATCGTCGGTCTACCTTGTCGGAGGTCTACCTACCCTGCGTCGTCCGGTGCGATGTCGCCTTTCCAGCACCTTCCAGCCCCAACGTCCATCGGTTCGTCTGACTATGTGCCCCGCCCATTGCCACTTCAGGTTCACGATTCGTAGGGCTATGTCGGTGACTTTGGTTCTGCTACGAATCTCCTCATTTCTGATTTGATCGCGTAGAGAAACTCCAAGCATTGTTCTCTCCATCGCACGCTGAGTGACTCTGAGCTTCCGAATGAGACCCATAGTCAGCGACCACGTTTCCGATCCGTAGGTAAGCGCTGGCAACACGCACTGTTGGAAGACTTTAGTCTTCTGGAATTTCCCGAACGCTGCCCAACCGAGTTGAATTCGGCGGTTGACCTCTTTCTCGAAATTAGACCTACCTAGCTGGACTATGTGTCCCAGGTATGCATACTCGTCAACAATTTCGAGTATGCCTCCACATAGTTTTAAAAATATGTTAAAAGCGTCATATTACAAAAAGCATATTATAATGTTGAAGATTATTTAAGCAACCAGTTGCATATGAACGCTAAACTTGCTGTTTAAAGTAGACTGAGATGTAGAAAATTATACGTTGTAAATTGTACCCTGCTACTTGTCTTACATTGGTTTTCTGTTAATAATTTAATATTAAACTCAGCAGAAACTGTGTGAATTCGCTTTGCCAAATGCAAAAGGAGTCTGTAAAAATATCCAAAGAGATTAATGTATTAAATAAAGTTAAGTCTACAGTCTTTTTAGTAATAACTTTAGACTCGGGTCCTCATTGGGGTGCCCATATAAGCCTCTAGCAAGCAAACTCAGTTCAGCTGCATTTGCTGTTAGGAAAGTAAAGCAATACACTGATGTTGAAACTGTTAAAATGGTGTATTTCGCTTATTTTAATTATTTCTTACGGCATACCGTTACGGGGAAAAGCGGCGGACATTGAAACAATCTTTATATTACAGAAAAGAGTAATACATGCCATATAACAATAGGGATCTCGCGTTTCCTGAAGAGAAAAATTCAATGAAACAACAATTTTCACAACACCGTCGCAATATTAATTTATACAGCAAAAGCAGCGAAATATACAATATTGATACAAGAAATAAAAACAAACTTGTAATGCCATATTTTAGAGTGAAGAAGGTTTAGAAATCATTTGTCGGGTTGAGCAGACGCATTTTTAATAAGATACCCGAATCACGTCTGACTTTACCTCCAAATAGTTTTAAGAAATATATTAAAAACGTCTTATTATAACAGGCATATTATAATGTTGAAGATTATTTAAGATAAAGATGTTTTGACTTGATTCCAGTTGCAGATGAAAGCTAATAAACTTTACGACTACTGACTATTGAAAAGTGCTTTTTGCGCCTCCTTGAATAGAAAAATATTTTGATTTGATTGTGAAAATGTGTTAAGTCTATAATTCTTTTAAGAGAAGTTTAGGTCACAATCTTGCTATAATATGAAAGATTAATCAGACAATAAAAAACGTGGGATTCAATAATTTACGCTAACTTAAATAGTAAACTGATTAGACTGCTTCATTGGTCTAGTAACTAGCATGTAGTCTACACACATGAGTTCCTGGGTTCGAGTCCCATGTCGGGCGAGCTCAATAATAGATATTTAGTTTTCTATTAGGATTTTCTCAATATTTACCTGAAGGTGGGAAGTTAGCGGTGTGCTCCAGTCCCGTGATTCGGAGAACATGTTAAACCGTCAGTCCTGCGCCTGATCTCTCTCCGGTCATGTCGGATTCTCATCAAATCTGACTAGGGGTGTGAAGGAATAGAGAGTGCACTTGTATACTATGCTCTCCAAACCCTCCCTCCTATGAGAGAGGAGGCCTGTGACCAGCAGTGAGACGTAAATTAAAATTATGTTATTATAATAATTTTAATGATAAAATATAAGGGATACCCGACTGAGTTTATTCTGGGTTCATCTCAGAACAAGGCAAAGAACCCACGTAACTTTAGATATTAAGTCGTTCTTTAATATCATCAGCATATCATAGCCATTCTAGCCGATAACAAGTATTAAAATTAAATATGTAATTATATTAATTTCATTTTTTTTTCTCGTTCATTATAGTATCAGTAGAAGGTATAATAAGTAACGGACCTGAAATAGCTAACTTATTTTCGCACCATTTCAGAGGCGATGCGCTACCAGCTAGTATTGACACTAATAATGTTAATATTTCTAATTCAGATGAGTATTATTGAACATGTTTCATGTCAGATGAAATTGCAAAAATTGTTAGTAAAATTAAAAAGGGTAAATCACCTGGAATAGACGGACTGAGCATAGAACATATTCTATACGCAGGTAGTGAGATATTCACTGTATTATCTGTTTTGTATAACATGTGTATTAATTTTGGTTACCTTCCTAAAGCACTTATGGAAACAGTGGTGATTCCTATACCAAAAAATAAAACTGGTGATCACTCTTGTCTCAAAAACTACAGCCCGATTTCTCTTGGAACTATATTAGGTAAAATATTGGAAAGACTAATGCACCCCAGTTTAAAGGTTAAGAGGAGATCGCGCATTGCAAGATTGTGGAACGGAATACGAACCTCCGACAAAATCATTATTAAGACGTTGACAGAAAATTTTCACTGCTCAATTTTTAAGTTTTGGCATTCCGTGCACCACAGTCCAAATAAATAGATTTAGTTTCCAATTATTATTAATTTTGAATTATCTTACTTTATTTTATTTTATTTTGTATATTATTTAAGTTTTACTAATATTTTTGTTATTTAAATTACTTAATTTTCTTGTAATTAATTTAATTACATTCTTGTATTTACCTGAGAAATAAAGATAATTATTATTATTAAAAATATCAGGTTTTATAAGGTAGAACAAAATCAAACAATTTGTTAGAAAACAGAAATTTTTATTGATAATTTCGAAAATAAATACAAATTGAAACCCTTAAAAGATTCTACATAAAAACGAAACAAACGCAACAATCCTTACATTTAATTTTTAGCTAATTAAATAAATAATAAATGATAGTAAACTAAAATACTTTGTACGATTACGGTATTACAAACTAACGTATTTACAAATTCCAAATTATTCTAATAATCTCACTTTGGTAAACTGTGGTTAATAAGTTTTACACATTCTAACATAAGTAAATGAAAAAATAAAATACGTGAACTAAACATACCAAGCGAAGCTTCATTCAATTGAAAATTGACTTCAAGAAATGGTTAAAATATTTAACATAACATTCAGAATATTTTTCGTCTTATTAAGTAATAAAATCTTTAGGACCCTTCTTTAATTACGGAAGAGTTCCAATATGGGGTGCAAAAAGGGGTTTTTAAACTAGAAATCTACAGTTTGCCCGCGTTAACAATGAAGTGAGTATTTTGAAAAGATTTCATTGGTTAGGTTAGGTTATTATGACTCACTGCATTCTTAAAGCGAACAAGCTGTAGTTACAATGTCAATGCCCAATGCTTTTCTTCGATTTACATTTTAATTAATTTTATTTCGGTATCCACTTTAGATGTTATAATAATATAAAGATTTTTTTGTTGCCGACAGGTTAGCGCTTGACTGTGATGACACCTGATGGTAAGTGATGACACACTCTAAGATGGAAGCGAGTTAATCTAGTTATAAGCAATTTATCTCTTATGGTTTCTACACAGCATCGTAACGGAACACAAAAATCTTGCTTTGCAGCACGGCCGAAGCCTCCCATGAATCCAGGGTCAGACTAATAAGAAAATGCAATTTCCTAAATTCGCCCTACCGGCGATCGAACCTGGTACATCTGCTAACAAAGCGAGTACTCGCACCACTGCGCCAGCGAGATCGTCGTATATTACTTAACAGGTTCTGTATCCAATGTATCAAAAGCGATTGATAGATAATTTCTTGTATTATTATTTAAAAGTTCCTGACTCACAAATGACTTGTGGTATATTTTTATGATCGGATCAATTTTATAAGCCTATCCTGTATGATAAAAATTATTATTATTTACTTCAGGTATAAATGATTTATTTGTGCAATAAGTGTACAGGAAACCTATTAAAATGATACATTGCGGTAAAGGGATTAAAACCATCAGAATTTTACATTCGTAAATAACGAATACCTTCTTTCAAAATGGTTTTTTAGACTCTGACTTCATAGCATTAATATTCAATGCACTATCGCAATATTCAAATTAATTAATGCGTTTACTGACTACGAAGAAGGTTACTTATGTTTATTCTTTGTTAGATATTGGAACAGCAGCTCCTTCGGGAGCCTAATTGGTGTTAAACTATTTGAATATGATACTAAAATTATTACCGATACGCCACCGAAGCCGACAATATATTATAAAAATATGTTTTAGAACACATATTACATAAATATTCACGCACACAAATTTATCCGCGAAATACTTAAAATTAGTATATATTTACATAAAATAGCTTAAACGATAAAAGACATTCGACAGTATCTAACATTAAAAAATGTTAGCAAATATTTTTGAATGCCTATAAAATTAAACTATTCAAACGCAATACAGATAGCTACAAGCGTATGCACAGATAAACACAAACAATAATGCGAACACGCACACTAGTGCACATACACACACACACTCAAACAACATACAGTAATGCAAAATTTTATTATATATCAAAAAAGTCGCAATAATTGAAATTTAAGGGCTGTCAATCAAATTTCTAGTAATGTCTAGTGTAAACATATAAAAGTTAAAAGTGCGTGTGTACAAAGTACACATGTCAGAAGTGATACTTCTTTGGCAAACAAATTTTTAAATCTTGTTTATATTTATACAAATCTAAAACTGTAGATTTCCGAGACTTAGAGGGAGGGGAAAAAGATGACACGTTAGGAATTTTATAAATTTAATTGTCATTAAAATATTGGAAGTGTTGACAATTAATAAAAATATTATATTGAAATCTCAAATGACAAATTTTAAATAAAAATGCTACGTGTTTTTGTGTCAATATCGCAAATTATTAATTAAATCTTGTTTTTGAATTTAAAATTTAGAAAAGAGAATTTATGTTTTATGAAAAATTGGCAAATTGAAATGTCACATGTTATTTGTAAATATTAAAACCCCCTAACCTTCAAACGAATTAGTATACAAAACGCTGTACATCTTCGAGACGCTAATCACGCGTTTCATCCTTTAAAATTTTACCCTCATGCGCCTAAAGAAGTTTCACTTCAAAAAGTAGCAATAAAGTTAATATTACCTTTTTCACGTTAAGATTCAAGGCATAGTTTAACCTGTTGCGACTCAAATTTATCGTCTTGCCTTAAATTACGCTTTATTACTATTTATATTAATGTCATATCGTATATATTACGACAAAGGGACTTTATTATAAACGTTACGTAAATTAACTCTAATAATTTAACTCATTAGAGCTTCAAAAAAGTAAAATCTACAACCAATTGTTACATTACAGCTTTGAGGCTCTATGTGTACTGCAAAGCTTTTTATACATAGAGTCGGCACTAAAGTTTATTATAAATATGATTAATGGATTATGTATTTGTTGAAATATTTAAAGTATAGTGGCTTACATCGTTTAATCTTTATATTCAAATGATAAAACATTGTAGTACTCATCCGCTCCCCTACGATAGCGTTGGCTTTGACTTTTAGTAATATTTTGTTTAGTTTTCATATAATTAGAATGTTGCATGTATTTAGATATAACAATTTACTATATTATTAAAATAATAGTCACAAGTAATGCAATATCGTTTGACAAACACCATTGTTTAATTAAGAAATTCTTTGTAAAGCTCGCGTCAACCGAGGCTTTGATTTCCATAAGAGAATTTAGGCTACAAATTTACGACTTGAAAACTCAAATTCTTTTCACCACTAGCCGTACAGTAACTTGGAAACCAAAAGGCTTCGTAATACCGCGAGGCTACTATACAAGGTCAAACATACAAGAAATACCGGCAACAAATAAAACAAGAAAATATTTCATTCACATTTACTGTGTTATCGTGACTTGCATTACGCATGCAAGCGACATTGCCCTGGCGATGGAACATTAGTAAGCAATTGTATGCAAGATGCATGCGAAATCGTCTGATGCACTTAAATTTGTTGTTAAAATGCGAAACTCTTATGATGTATATTTAATGGCGCCTATATACCTCAAATGCATACATAAACCGAGTTTCTATTGGTTAAATTGTATATATAAACACAATTAGTTCGTTTAGGTAAGGTTATAAACAAACTATAACCTCTTGTCCCCGGTTAGTACGCAATCCCGTGTGTTTATGGATGCTTCGTGACCGTATACATTGCAAAAGGAGTCACTAATATCAAGTCAATTGCTATAGAGAATACACTTTATTATACACTACGAATAATTAGCGATTTCTTCCAGGCAACCTGACAGTTAAAGAAATTTTTATTACGGAAAAAGGTACGTGGTGTCTAAAAAATAGTAGTAGTAGAAAAAAAGTTAAAAGTGCGTCCGTACAAAGTTCACATGTCAAAAGTGAAACTTCTTTGGCAAACTAATTCTTAAGTCTTGTTTATATTTATACATATCTAAAACATTAGATTTCTGAGACTTAGAGGGAGGGAAAAAGGAAGATATGTTAAGAATTTTATGAATTCAATTGTCATTAAAATATTAAAAATGTCGAAAACTAATACAAATAATGTATTGAAATCTCAAATGACGAATTGTAAATAAAAATGCAACGTGTTTTTTGTCAACATTAGAAATTATTAATTAAATTTTGCTTTTGAATTTCAAATTTAGAAAAGAGAATTTATGAACTATTTTAATTTTATATTTTTTGAAAAATAGTACATTAAATTATTAAATGACAAGTGTCAAACTAAAATGCCACGTGTTATTTGTAAATATTAAAAAGACCTATCCTTCAAACGAATTAGCATAAAAAACGATGCACATCTTCGTGAAGCTAACCACGCGATTCATCCCTCAATTTTACCCTCATGCGCCTAAAGAAATTTCTCTTAAAAAATATATATTGACGTACATACTAACATATGATTGAATAAGTGTTTGGAGTTTAGTGATTTAATACCATCATCGATTTATTACCACATCCTCTACATGTCGTTAAGAAAACATTTGGAAAGACACGAGAAAATGCATAACTGCCCTATTCTTAATTACGCTTAAGAAATTAAACATAAATATATGATTTCGTCATATAATCAACACGAGCAATGTATCTTCATAGATCTATTAGTATTACCGCTATTGAAAAATAGGACTTGGTGGTAGAAGGGTCGAAAATTTAGGGTTATATGTATTTTTTAATATCACATGTCATGAGAATAAATGAAAGGAGACTGACGAAAAGGATTTATGACTCAACAGTGAATGGGAAAATTGGAAGGAGAAGATCAAAGCGAACGTTCCTGGACTAATTCCAGAACATTGAAAAAAAAAGGGCCATGTCAAGAGCACTTTAAACCGACGAACTTGTATGAAAGGTTTAATGAGAATGAAAGAAGCGAAGGAGATGTGCAAGGATCGTGGCAAGTGGAAGGACGTGATCTCTGCCTACCCCTATGGGAATTAGGTGTTATGAAAAAAAATAAAAATAAATAGTAGGAGTGGACAACCACATAGAAGTGTGAAAAATAGTTAGTAGCTGTTTCACAGATCTACTAATTATGCATATAAAATTTCATAAAAATCCGTCAAGCGGTTTCTGAGGAGCATGATAACATTATGACACGAGAATGTTATATATAAAAATGGATGAAACGTAAACACTTTATACGAGACTTTCAAAAACCATTAAAGAATATATCAATATGCCATAAGTGTGTCACTTAAAAGAACAAAAAAGGGTGTCGCGTTAGTTTTTGCATAAAATAAATATTCAATAGTACATTGAAAAAAAAACGTCCAATAGATGTTTTAATACAAAAGCGTGTTCGATCGTAAACATCAATAATGATAGCATCATTTAAAAAAGGGATATTATATGAACGAACACAAAATAACGTGACAAATTAAAAAAACAACGACTTGTATACCGGGAACACTATTTGGTTATAAAAACCGAACACATTTTTTTAGGGAACGTATCAATTTACAAGACACAGTCGGAGAGGCACTTAAACAAAATAAATCTTAGAGAATAGAAAGGATCCAAGAATATAATGCAAATCCTACATTGCATTAGTTTTTTTTATTAGATTGTTTAAATCGAAATAATAGTGAAACAATACAAAAACAGCCATGTTTACAAGAGAACCGTTTTGTGCTGTTGTTTATGTCAACTCGAATTAAGTTATAAAGTATCGGTTTACTATTAGTCATATGTATAATATTTATTTAAGTTGCCTCCCCTTTTTATTAGGCCATGATTTATCAACATTTTTCAATTATTTCATGATCAAAATTAAACTTTAGATGGTCTGGTAAATCAAACTATTCGTGTCTTCTCTAACATATGTGATACTGGCGAAATAATCTGTATCCAATTATACTTTAAAGCCATTTAACAAAAGAAGAAAATAGGATTTTTAACAAAAGGAAATATGTGCTATTCTCGGTTCTGCTGTCTCCAGTAATCAAATTAAAATATTCTATATTAAATTAGGCTCAAAATGCGCATTTGAATCGTCAGTAGTCTGTCCGTTGGTAACAAACCAGTATGAAACTCAATGGTTAATGTGTAATTTTTGCTTTTGTGTGCAACGCAATATATCGCTCAAATAATCTTAAATCGTTTATAAAAAGATGTTTATTATTAAGGATTAAAATTCCTATCCGTCGTGGGACCTCTGTCAGATGTAAAACATTAAAATGCGGTAATAAAGAAAACACTGTTTGTACTACAGGTACGTGTGAAGAGAGAAATGGCGAATAGCCGAAACGAGTGGGAAGAGGGGCGACGTGGCGACACTTCACCACAGCACGTGGCAATCTCATACGCCGTTATAGACGTTTCACATAAAAAATTGTGTGCTTATTCATCGAAAGCAATGATTGTGTATTATTTTCAGTAATTTTTTTTGGTATTTTATACACGAGCTGACTTTGGTATCTGAGTGTATGAAAGACCTTGCTTGGTCGGAACCGGTTATGTACCTCTTCATTACAAGCCCACAAATCTTAAGCTGGAATACACATGTAAATATCTGGATTCACATTCATTTGCTCCTATTAAATCTGTTAAAAAAGGTATATGTTATTTTAAGCTTTAATATCTTTGAAGTTTATAGTATACTTTTAAATTTGTATTCATGGATTGTTACTCACTACGATCACGATACTGAAGAAAAAATATCATTATAAAGCACGGTTTTTATTAAGGAATTCTTATATATAGAAAATTCACAACGTAAGTTACAATACTCCTCCGAAACGGCATGGGCAATTATTTTATAACTTTATATGCACATTTAGTAGGTCTGAGAATCGGCTACTATATATTTATCAAACCCTTAAGTAATAAGGGATATCCATCTCTAAAATTTTGTGAACAAACTTTTATTATTTTTTATAATATGGCATTAAAAATACATATAACCCTACATTTTCGCATTACTATCATCAAATCCCACTTTTTAAAATCTATAATAGTTATTATATGGCATAACAACGTTTGCTGGGTCAGCTAGTTTATATATACATGTATTTATTGTATTATACTACCTTTTTGCACCACCTACCTAAACTCTCTCGACTTTGTCTTCTTCCTTAAGATTGTCTGGAAGAAATGGCTTCAATGCTACAAGATTGTGAGACACTAATTAAGTTTAAGCTTCCTTTTTATGTACTTTTAAGCATAGTGTAGTTGATTCAATAAATTAAATATATTATGATACTATGCAGTCGTATACAATTTCAATCTTTTTTTAAATTAGAAACGGTAACTACGCTTAAATATTACAACAATTCTATAACATTCTAATGATGGATATTTGTGTTTCATTTTTATAGAATTGATTGATAAAATTATCTTTCAAACGTCAGTAGATTTCGCAGCAAGAGAAAACTTTAAATACCCTATTAAGTTTATACGAATAATAAAGTAAGTACACTTTTGTATTTGAAATAATTATTTAAGCTGAAAATATTTTATAGTATAGTATATATTTGGAAATAGTTTCAAAGCCAGTTGTGTGGTCACAGCTTAAAGTATCAAGAAAACCACGATTTCTACTCGTCTTCATGACTCCCCATAGAAATATCACGACTTGTTCATTTCATGGTATATTTCCAATTAAGTTTGCCATTTATGTAAATATCACGGAAAAATAAACGTAGCACTTATAAGGTAAGAAAAGATACAATATAACTACTAAAATCTTTATTTACTAAATGAAAGAGTCGCCAAAATGACCATAACATCACAAAATGGCATTTTGGAGGTTTTTGTAACTTCCCGAACCGTTGGTAAATTTGTTACCAATGCACAGACTAATGACTATTCAAAATATATTTTTGAGCCTAGTTGAAAACAAAGAATATTTTGATTTTGAAACACCTAAAGGCGCTATATGCAAAGTATTATTTATTATACCTCCTTATTTTTTCTAAAAAAACATGACGCTAAAATTACAGCCATTCCTTGTTATAAGGCCTCTCCTTATAGAGCATTTCGCTACAACGGGCCTCTTCAATTAAGGCACGTTTTCAAGTAATGGCCTAAAATGTTTCAATATAACGGCAAAAATACTCGATTCATATTTAGTTTGATATTGATCTGCAGGTTACTATTTCTTCGTCTTCAGATTGAAGCCATTTAGAAAGAAATATGAATATGTACATACACATATTTCATGTAACATGAGTGGACGTTTCATTTTCATAGATGATAAACCATGTTACATATATGATAAAGCTAGAACTGATCCCATTGAATTAGTATAAGAATAATTGGTTCTTTCTACGGTCAAGTTTCGTGGAAAGTGTCTAGGCCGTAAAGCAAGGTATGGCTTCACTCATTATGTAGCTAAATTCTACGTTAATAGATAAAATTGTCCTTCAAAGTAACAAATTAGTTAACATCAGATAAATAGCGGAAGGAATTGAAATGGTCATCTTGTTAATTGAAAACGGCTATTTTCTTATGAACCCCAAACTATTAATGCCAACATCTTAAAATGATGTCATGGAAATAAATTACTAGAAAAAAACTAGCATCTCGCATGTAGACGTCTCTGAAAGGCGATTAGTGTTTCGCTCGCCGGAATTAGCCACTCGAGACGTCCACTTCCCCGTCCCTTGTTAAACGCTTGACTCTTTAGAATGCGTTCTTGTCTGTTAATGCCTTTAAATTTGACTGCCTCATTGGCTTATTTGTGTGAGGACCTATCTAAAGATTTAGGGAATTAAACAAATAATCTATTTATCGACCATCATCAACAAACGCCCTCGTCAGTTTTCTTGCCCTTATCCCACTAGGTGGGATCGGCATAGCATGTTTCCTTTCGCCATTTCACTCTATCCGCTGACATTTCTACATTCATATTCCTTACACACATATCCTCTTTCACACATAGCATTCACACTTTTTTGGCCGCCCTCTCCTGGCCCTGCCGCTTACCTTATTTATACCCTCTTGCATACATTGCTATCGTCCCTTTTCATGATATGTATATCAGGATAGCCTTCCACTCCTTAACTTCTCCGTCACTGGTGCTAATTTCACACTTCCTCTAATATACTCATTCCTAATCTTATCTAATTTTGTCACTCCACACATCCATCTCAACATTCGCATCTCCGCTGCATAAAATTTCCTTTCATTCTCCCCTTTGGTGGCCCAGGACACTAATCTGTACAGGATAACACGTCAAACCCCCTAAGATCATCAAAAGCGACATAATTAATTTGGTTTCTTTATCTAGTTCTTTATACATTGATATACTCTATGTAGCATCTCAACCACATTAAAAAACTTGTATTATTAAGCAAAAACAGTACTTTCATCTCATTTAGTCTAACGATACGATCCGTCTTCACACGCATTTGGGGTGCATTTTACGCCTAAATGTTTTGTCTGTGCCTACGCTTCTTAATCTCTGATATCTTACTCTGACACTTTGGATTTACATGAAATATACAGAGAATGTAACACATATTTTAATTATTTAATACATCTTAGCGAACAGACAACGCAGGCGACTTCATTTTAAACTATATAAAAGATTTACCTACTAACATAACTATCACACATTAAAAATATGTATGCCTTACGTTTTGCATTTGATGATGAATCTTCTGATCGTTTAACGAACATTTTTAATGCATTTTTTAATTTACCTACATGTGAACTAGGAGTCTTTAGTATATAATTATACATACTCCTTTAAAAAAAAGTCCTACCAAGCGTATTAACGGAATAACATGTTGATGTTTTCGCGATTACATTTGTCAAACAATGCCACGGTATAGATTTAATACAAAAAACGAGTGTGTTTTAGAAAGTAAATAAATGCTCAGACCTCTCTCTCTTGCCCTTACAGTAATACACGAAACGTAACTCTCTTTCTAACTTCGCCTCTCTTTCTGTTTTCTAACTCAACAATCTCGCCCGTATTCACTGCAAAGAAGTTTTACATCAATAAGTATTATTATTTCTTGTAAATGAAAACTTCAAAGAAAAAACTTCTTTTGGTGCGCTGTATAGGTGTATTTCGTGGGTAATTATAATGAGACTGAGCCGCCACGAACCGTTAATTTTCGCTAGTTTGAGTAAAACTTTCGTTAAGTAATTCTCGATTAGGTAAAGCCTTTCCTGACGAAGATGCTGGAGAGGCGACCCCGCACCGGACGGCGCAGTGTAGGCAGACCCTCCACAAGGTGGACCGATGATATAAAAAGGGTCGCCGGTAGCCGCTGGAGCCAGGCGGCACAAGATCGGGCCTTGTGGGCGTCATTACGTAAGACCTATGTCTAGCAGTGGACGTCCATCGGTTGAAGCGACGACGACGACGATATCCGTGATAACATTTATTTATACAGAAAAAGGAGCGAAACACAACTTTAATAAACAAACTTGTAATGCCATATTTTAGAGTGAAGAAGGTTCAAAACCATTTGTCCGGATGATACGCATTTTTTTTTATTGCTGACAGATTAGCGTTTGACTGTGATCTCACCTGTTGGTAAGTGAAGATACAATCTAAGATGGAAGCGCGCTAATCTGTTAAGAGGCGATATACCCCTTACGGTTTCTACACAGCATCATACCGGAACACAAATCTCTTTGTTTGGCGGTACTTTTTTGCTGTTAGGGTGGTAACTAGCCACGGCCGAAGCCTCCCACCAGTCCAGACTCAGACAAATTAGAAAATACACTTTCCTAAATTCGTCCTACCGGGGATCGAACCCGGGACCTCCGCTAGCAAAGCGAATACTCGCACCACTGCGCCAGCGAGGCCGTCAAGCGAGGCATTTTTAATAAGATACCCGAATCACTGTTGGGTTTGCCTCCACATAGTTTTAAGAAATATATTAAAAATGTTATATATAATGTTGTTGCAATCAAACACTATTAATTAACTCAGAGTATAATGTTCAGTCACTTAATGACTTATCATGATGATGAATAACTCATTAATAATAATAGCTACTACAGTTTCAACAGTCGATCGCTCTGGAGGACCGTCACCCGAGAACTACCGAGAGACGCGCGCCGGATTGTCACTACAGATTTCTTTTTGAGTTTCCTGACGATTCAAAAGTGCTTTTTGAGCCTACTTGAATAAAGAATATTTCGATTTTTTTTTTATAGAAATGATGATGCACAAAAGAGAAGGAAACGTGAATGTTCATTTGTTTGACATGTCGCGTTACCGTGGCGAGTTGTAGATCAATCGGCGAGGCGCCGCGGCAGGAACAACTCTGCATTTGTCACCGGACCACCGGCGCCGTATGTATTTATAGCAAGCGTTGCCCGTGCATGATCCCGTGGGCGGGTAAGGCGTCCAATATGAACTTTATTTGGATATCAGATTAATTGGTTTTTGATGGGTTGTAAGTCAAAAATAGTGGCATTAGCGATATAAGAAAATCCGTTCTTAATAAGCGTCTACTTCGCAAAAGAAATCTGGCGAAAGTCAATTCATTTTTGCGAGCTCCATTGGATACATACAAAATACAGAAATTTTCCACTTGTTTTTAAAATTTTACTTAGGCCGTTTATGTGCTAGAGATTTACAGCTCATAATTGTACTGATTTAACAAAAACAGAAAGCCTTTCAATACCACTATTTTGTTACTTACAACCCATCAATTATCAATTAAAAAATTATGTACTTTTATGTCCCTTAATTTTTATGACAATATTCTAACCAATAAGCAATAAATTCTTGACATCCCAATTATAAGTTCTAGTTTGTATTGTCTTGTCTTCAAATAATGAAACGCTTTTAACACATTCACTATCTCACAGTTATCATCATTATAACTTCTAACTACCTTCTAATTTACTCTTAAAATATAACCACATTCTCACTAACATTCATAACCTTTCCATTCGATTTCAAATTTTCGATACAATATCCATTTAAATTAATAAAGTAATAGTTTTTACAGGGCATTATAATACATATTTACAACGTAACCTATAAAATAAGAGGTAGACCTCAAAACCTATTATCACGTGTTGAATTTAGAAGTAAGTACTGTACATACTAACAGCAATGCAAATGACATACTGATGGAGTCTGATGCAGAAACCACCACTGGTTGATGGTGTTTCCTATGTTTCTCCTCATAGCCTCTTTCATGGTTCCTCGTGTGGTTCTTGTGCTTGTGAAAGCATAACCTTGCCAGATTATTTTGCATCTTTGGACAATCATAGTCTTCGTTACCATCACAATGGCATGCTTGTAAAGCAGCAGCTTTTTCTTGCTTCCTCAAAATTTGTATAGAGTTAAGGCACTTATTTGAGCACTTCCTTCCCCTGTATACAGATCTACATAAGTCTTTGTAGTATCTTAAAGCTGTGGCACACTGAGCGTCTGCTAAGCATATAAGTTGCGAGAGTCTACAAGATGCTGTGGCGTTGGCTGCCCCTCTTAAAACTTGGGGTCTGCAGACTTCAATTCTCTGTTTGGCTTCAAGACAATACTCATCTTCACACTGGCACTGCAACAACAAATTTATATTAATTTATTATATTTTTATAGTAAGGATAATATATATTATAAAGATCTGTCATAACATGATAAAAAGAGCGATCTTTAAACCTTTACAAGGAGGTCGGTCTTTGATTTTTTAATGAGTTTTTTTAATTAAAGTCATTTTGCATTTTGTTTATGAAGCTACAAGCAGTGTCTTTGAGAGTGACTCCTAAAGAGATAGACTGCCTCATTGGTCTAGTGGTTAGCATGTTCGACTACAGACATGAGGTCCTGGGCTCGATTCCCGGGTCAGGCCAATTCAAATATCAATATTGAATTTATCTCAATATTTGCCCAAAATTGGGAAGTTGGTGGTCTGCTCCACTCCCGTGCCTCGGAGAGCTCGGAGTTAAGCCGTCGGTCCTAGAGAGATACACGCTGCTCCACTGCGCACTGGAGCACTGGAGCAGCGTGGTGGGTCTATGCTCTTTAAAACCCTCTCTCTTATGAGTGAAGAGGCCTGTGCCCAGCAGTGGGACGTTAATGGGCTGCTACTTACTTAAAGAGATTGAAGTCATATGTTCTTTATGATCATTAAGTATCCATAAAGAAGTTTCAATAACTATAAGCGGTTTATAAATTGTCTAGCATTAAAAAGATCTGGAGCTTAACAGTACATTAAGGAAAGCCTCATTTCTATAGCTAAAAAACAAACAATAAGCTCGTTCACAATATGCGATTCATCAAATATTCGATTGCAATTGAACAAAAACAATTGAACGTAATGAATATATCTTTGTACCTAATGTTAACTTTAGTAAAAAATATCATTCATGTTTATATTGTACCATTAAACGGTAGATAAATATAAAAAAATAAAAATTAAAAGCTTATAAGGTTTAGCTACAACCTTTAATATACCGGATATGAAAAACATTCTAGGACCCTGCAAAAATATTTCAACATTAAGCTGACTTGAAATATCATATATATGGGTGAGTAGATAAAAACGCAACAAATTCAGTGTAAAAAACGTTTGAAGTTAAATATACATTTATATATTTCGATGCGAAATATAATAACAAATATGTCGATATAAATGTAATCCAATTCATCTAATTTTAAAAACTATCAAAAAAATTTATAAGTCAATAATAAAAAATGTATAAAAATGTCAACGATGCCAGATAATCCGACCGACGGTCGTTATTACGCTATCTCAGTTCAAAAGTGACGACTCTATAAAAACTTTGTGTGAAATTACCGTAAATAATGTGTGACATAAAATACTTGTCGTTCCAACAGTATTACCTCATGTCGTTGTGCCTTCTAACATATTTAAATCATGTTTTATTATTTCAAATTCCTGCTCCAGCTTTATTACGGTTAAGAGAAGCGATAAATTTGAGTTTTTATCTGTAATGTCTACATAAGAGCCTCATTGGTCAACTAGTTCGACTACAAAGTCCTGGATTCAAGTCCGAGCTCGGGCTAACTCAAAATTAACATTAGGTTTTCTGTCAAAAGAGCCAGCCTCAGAGCCTACTTTAAACCATTGGCCCTGCCCCTTTTTTTACGCTGGGGTATGCTTTAACATGCCCCGACCAAAAAGTCGGGTGTGGGAGAAAGATTGAAAGTGAAAGATTCAAGGCTGTGGGATGAGGAGCGCAAATCCGCGCCTTCTACCGCCTAACCTTCCGCGACGGATCGCAGGGACATCAGGAACAACCTCCCTCTTCAGTGCCTCCTTTAGTGCGACAACGGTCTCGCAAAAGGAGGCTACAGCTCTCTACCCTGCTTCGCTGGTGACCATTGCACGTACAATACTGGTCATGGAGAAGTCTTCGCCACTAGAGGACACCAAAAGATGCCGCTATGATACCCACGTCAATCTGCCACAGTATGGTACGCCGTATCTACGGGGGCACCGCACTCAATGCAGATGGGCACTTTCTCCCGACCCGCAATATGATGTAGGTATTGCCCGAAACAGTCATGTCTGGACCTGCACCAGTCTATTGGAAACCATTCCATGGCTCCTGCGTAGTTACTGCTCCACATCTGCTATGTGGGACTCGAGAGCTTTCCTCCATTTTATTATCAAAGTCCTTTCAGCAAGGACTGATCTTACGGATCGACCCTGCCCCTGACATCTTTCCGATCGTATGAGATTTCTATCCTATCGAAATATAAGAATGAGGGAACAATAAGTGCAGAGAAATATGTGCAGATACTTGTGCACTTTAATATCTCCTACGCAAATGGATAATCCCTAGAAGACTTTAGCCGTCTTGGCCGAAATTTAGCGAAGAGAGGAATATAACAGCTGTTTAAATCTGCATAATTATTGCACCGATTTAAATGGTACTTTCATTATCAGATAACCGATGTTGTAAGGCTAATTATAAACTAACTGTAAAGTAATATTGGCTTCTTTATAACCCAAACGTTTAACGGAAACGGAGCATTTCAAGCGTATAACTTTGGAGCAAAGTATATCTATGTTTTGGTTTAAAAAAAAACTCCTTTAGTTATGGGTTTTTTTGTCACTAGGAATATTTACAATCTAACAATTTTTTAGCCTGACTACAAACAGTAGATGAAGGGCATACAAAAGATAATCATCGTCTTACTTAGTTCAAAGCCGCAGATGACTGATGTACCCGCTATTCATTATGATGAATTCATTCTAATTAAATAACAAAGAAATCTAACGCTGTGTTAAAACTTATAATCATAAGCCCTTGTAATAAATTATAAAAAGTATTAGTAATAATAAAAATTAAGTATTAAAAAAAATGATTTAAGGTACCTATGTATATTTTTGTTCTCTTTTTTAAGGGCTTTTGTATTATAAATAATACACACCAGCTTAATCGTATTTATTACCTAAATCTCTTTAAAAGACTAGTTTATATTTTTAGTACGTTTCTAACGCTTTTCATCTGTCACATATATTTTGTAGATTATCAGCATTCGTTCTAGTCAGCTTCGCGACGAGCATATGATATAATACTTATTATCTATAGTATTAGTCGTAAATTTGTCTAACCACAAATATTGAGAAATAATTTTATAAAATGGACAAAACATTTATGGTATTTTAGCATTCGCCATGGAACTAATTAACTTCTTTTGACGGTAACGTTTAATTAAATGTCGATTTATAGTCCTGTATGTCGATGGTACAGATAAATAAAGAAATAGCCCCTGTCTTACGCTATATTTTTTGTGGGGAGGCGGCAAGTAGTATTGCCAAATGTGCAATTTTGTAAGGACGTCCTGAATTTTTGGATAAGGCTGCCTTTGGATAATTATTCTATGTTAAGGTAGTTTTTTATTCAAGTAAGTCTTTACAACAGCTTTGAAACGTCAAATACAGTTTCATTCCATTTATTATTTACAATGTACTGATGATATTAAATAACTACCTAAAAGGTAAGATTACGAGGATTCCTTCGGGCTCTGTTCTGAGAAGAACTCGCAAGAAACGTAGTCCTGTATCCTTTTTTGCGATCATTATGGTTTTAATTTAATTTATTTAGGTTGTAATAATTCACTCAGTCCCAGGGTTTTTTAAACGATTACGTAATATTTCAAAATAATACGCCTTTTATTTTTCTTTTACTAAAGCTTTTCAGTTAATTAAAGGACATCTATAGAAACGTATACAGCTAGTTATCCTTAGATGAACTGTTAACTATATGTCGCCTACTGTAATGTATCTGTATTGCAATTTTATTTTATATATGTTGCGTTAATGTAATGAATACGTCAACATTAATAACCTTCAATTGCTCACTGCCAAGTGTCTTCGTCCCAACTAATATTAATTATCTACTCTAATAGTAAAATAGTCATTCGGATATAAATAGCTTTATAGTTTATTATCACTTTGCTTTCTTACGTCACGTTCATTCAACGAGATCACATGCACTTAACATAATGTAATACACTTGTCATAAAGCATCACCAAGCATTAATCGTGAGGAAACGTATGTATCACGAGTTAAACAGTGTGGTATATAGTGGATATGAGCTTCAAATCCCCTTCAAGCTTATATATGAGGTCTGTACTTATCTGTTACTTATGTTCCAGTGAAACTCAAAGGACAAGAAATTTCGTAAAACAAATTCATTTATGCCACTTTAGGAACATCTCTGTTTTCGAAAGTAATTATGCCTCTGACAAGTGGAACTGTTTTGTTAAGAAATGGGAAAGTTGGCACCAAAAATCCATGGAAGTGACAAGATCTGGCTCATTAGTGTGACGTTAATAGCTTGCTCAAGTAAAACACAGATGACCAAATGTTGTTCTATGAAAACGTGAAGTATTTTCACTTTGCCTTTCTGTTCTACCGGATTATCTCCGTCTTATTAAAGGAATATCTCTGTCAGAAGAAAATAGTCTCACTTTTTTGGCCCCGACAGCTGGAAACACTACCGGCAACACCTGCATAAGAGCGCGCGCTGTGGTAGGTCCCGATCAAGACGTCAAATCTCAAGGCTGCGCGGCCGCTTTGCCTTACCTTTCGATACACATTGCCCAACGCACCACCATAATCACACCGTTAGAGCGACATAATCAACTCGACCGGTTCCCATTAATACCAGTAATTCTTTAAAAACAAATGGGAATATGTGATTTCAGTAAGATTATGGTTTTTTGGACTACAATATTCTTAGGAATAACCTTCGACTCGAAACTTCAGTGGAGTGCCCATATTAAAACTGGCGAGTAAACATAGCTTCCGCTGCATTTGCTATTAAAAAGTTACAATACTCTGATAATGAAACTGCCAAAATGGTGTATTTCGCTTGTTTTCATAGCATTATGTCTTACGGCATACTGTTAAAGGGTAAGGCGGCGGACATTGAATCTATATTTATCTTACAATAAAAGAGCAATACGTGCATTAATTCTCACAGTACCGTTGCAATATATATTGAATAATATCTTATATATCCGTGATAATACTTATACAGAAAATAAAGTAAAATACACAATTTTAATACTAGAAATAAAAACTAATTTGTAATCCCATACTTTACTGTGAAGAACGTTCAGAAATCATTTCTCGGGTTGAGCATACGCATTTTTAATAAGGTACATAGTTTTAAGAAATATGTCAAAAACATACTTTTACAATAGGCATATTATCATGTTGAAGATTATTTGAGCGAAAAGAATGTTTGGATTTGATTCCAGTTGCACACAGAAGCAAAATATTACAAATTGTTACATATACATATTATTTATAGTTAAAGAGTAACTGTTGAGTTTCTTGCCGGTTTCTTATCAGCAGATTCAACTTTCCGATAAGGTGGTAGATTTGATAATAACGACAGACTACTGACGATTCACAGGTGTTTTTTAAGCCTACTTGAATAAATAATAGCCATCCCCATCGCACGCTGAGTGACTCTGAGCTTCCGCATGAAACCCATAGTCAGCGACCACGTCTCAGAACCGTAGGTCATCACTGGCAACTCGGAATTTTTCTACGTGATTGAATCAGAAATGAACAGATCCGTAGTATCCGTACGAATAGCGAACCTGAAGTGGCAATGGGCGGGGAACATAGTCCGAAGGACCGATGGACGTTGGGGGTCAAAGGTGCTGAAGTGGCGACCCGGGCGCACCGGGCGGTGCAGTGTAGGTAGGTGGACCGATGATATAAAGAGGGTCGCCGGTAGCCGCTGGAGCCAGGCGGCGCAAGATCGGGCCTTGTGGACGTCACTGCGTGAGACCTATGTCCAGCAGTGGATGTCCATCGGTGGAAGCGACGACGACGACGAATAAAGAATATTTTGATTTTGATTTTGACGACTTCCTTGCGCGCTGGGTACTTTATTTTGGGTTATTGAATGAGACTGACCTGGAACGATCAACTATATAACACTCGTTCGAGTAAAGTGGCTTCGTGTTGTCTAAGAGAGAGAGTTATAGTTAGCATATTACTGACATCTATTAAACGTTATAGATGTGGTTAGGGAACCTCTAGTGATCTTACTCATGGATGAGTAAGTATTCGTTGCATTTTAGAGGGTATTCTGTATTTCAGCGAGTTCCACACTCCCGAATAGAGAAGTTCCTTCAGCGGGATGAGCAAAGGCGTTTCGCAAGAAAATAAAAAAGATTATGAAAAATGGGTGTATACAAAGTACACATGCTATAATTAAAACTTCTTTGAAAAACTAATTTTTAAGTCTTTTATATTTATACAAATATAAAACTTTAGATTTCCGAGACTTAGAGGGAGTAAAGAATGTTAGGAATTTAATTGTCATTAAAATATTAAAAGTATCGATAAGTAATAAAAAAAGTAAGTAGCAGCCCTTTAACGTCCCACTGCTGGGCACAGGCCTCCTCACTCCAAGGAGCGAGGGTTTTTAGAGCATAGATCCACCACGCTGCTCCACTGCGGATTGGCAGGCATAGTACAGAACAAGTGTATCTCTCTATTCCTTCACTCTCATAGTCCGATGTGACGGGAATCCGACACGACCGGAGAGAGATCAGGCGCAGGACCGACGGCTTAACGTGCTCTCCGAGGCACGGGGGTGGATCACACCGCCAACTTCCCAACTTCGGGCAAATATTGAGAAAATCTTAATAGAAAACTCAATATTGATTTTTGAATTGGCCCGACCCGGGACTCGAACCCAGGACCTCATGTCTGTAGTCGAACATGCTAACCACTAGACCAATGAGGCAGTTGAAAATCGATAACTAATACAAATAATTTATTGAAATCTCAAATTACGAATTGTAAATAAAAATGCCACGTGTTTAATAATTTTAAAAAATCACGATTTTTAATGCCGACTGACGATTTATAATAAACTTTTGTCACGCAAAATGCTTGCATTAATCATGAAACAAAAATGGCAACACTGTGCTCGTTTTCATTGATAAATCTTTTTTTCTATACACATTAACCCACTTTCTACTGTTATCTTTCTTAAAAATTCTATTTTAAACTTTAGTTCGCATCTGCTTTGGAAAATAAATTCATTCCCGTCATTTATAAGGTAACAGAAGTAGCAGCCTATTAATTTTACACTCTTGGTCCCAGGGCCCCTCGTTCATATAGGAGAGAGGGTTTTTAGAGCATAGACCCGCCACACTGTTGTCAAGGAACACCTTAGCAGGCAGATATGCAAATTGCTTCATTATGATGCATTAAAAAGAACAATCAAACACATAGGTATAACTATATATCAGGGGAAACTTGGTGGTAAAGGTAAAAGGTAAGTAACAGCTCTTTAAAGTCCCACTGCTGAGCACAGGCCTCCTCATTCGTAAGAGAGAGGGTTGTTAGTGCATAGACCCACCACGCTGCTCCACTGCTGATTAACAGGCATATACTAGTGCACACTATATTCTTTCACTCTCACAGGCCGATGTGACGGCAATCTGAGGAGGCAGGAGCTAACGACTGTTTCCGAATATGGTAACCATTAGACCAAAGAGGCAGTTCTTGCTGGTATCTGCGCAGAATTAGAACCTGTAACTCCTTTTTATGTTTTTATCCTCTCACCACGAAACTGTCGTGGTATTATTGGTATAAACTTTCTTTGTAAATAAAAAATGTCATCAAACAAATAACTTTGGTGTCATTAATGTCGTAAAATAATAGTTTCTTCGTGGGTTTTAGTGTTATTACTATTTCGTTGGTGGTCTCAAGCAGATGTCATAAGAAATGTACTTGAAAATTACATTTAGAAAGTCAATCATTTTCATGCAGCTGTTGATTTCATACAAATTAAGGTTTTTTTTTAAAAAGCGAAGTCTGTGGTCACTTGGCCGTAATTTAAGTATTCGTGTATGCAACTTACCGTGTTAGTATGTCATGAACATATAATGAGAGTGTCGACCTTTTCATGGTTTTTGTCTTGTCTGGCCATTTAAGAAAGTAAATAATAATATATATAATGTCACAAATGTAGGCATCTTTTCTAGAATAATATCAAATTGCTGTTGCTATTAGAAATGATATGAGCTATTTTTATGGGAACATAAATTTTATGGGACTCCTAAAAAAACTGATGACAAATAGACAGATATAATCATGTTATTTTAACAGCCTACTAGGATTTTATTAAAGGAAAATATAAATTTTGAACAAATGTTTTACCTACTGGATTCAAACGCATTTCAGTAAACTGAAAATATATCATCAAAATCGGTTAAACAGTTTCGACGTTTAACTAATCCAGTTTCTTGCTTACCTTATTCAGAAATAGCCATTCTCACTTATTTGGGTTAAATATATGATATAGGAGATAAGCAATGAATAAATATATATATATATACATATATTACATCGACATGTCACGTGATCACATAAACAGATTATAATTTAAGCGTTCCAAGTAGCGTTACCGTATTTAGAATGCCAACTTGTCTAGGGGAGCAGTTATAGCGGTTCACGACTCTATGTTATCGAGGTTTCTAACTTCGTTTTCTCCTTTGTAAATAGATAGATGTATACTTTATTGAACGCCACATAAATAGGATAAAAGAAAAATAGAGTACCTTAAAATTAACTGAATTGAGTGTGCAATTGGGCGAATATATCGCTACATAGCGATCTCTTCCAGACATCCCTTGCGGTTAGGGAAACAGTCAAAGAAAAGAGAGACAAGGCAGGTACTGTTACTATAGAAATAGACATACATATATTATCTACATACATACACATAAATATATTTACGAAAGTTTTAGAGAGTAAAAGTGATGGGAACAAGGAATTCTCCTCTCCCGAATGCAGTTGTATCTTAGCCACGTGTGACTGTATTTAGACAACAGAAGCAATATTTGTTAGTGAATCACTAATTAAGTTTCTAAAAATTCAACGTATTAATATAGTTTTTTAAGTTACATCACGAAAGGTCGTCAACCGCGACCCTCAGCCATGATGTTGATGCGTCGTGTCCGACAAATCTGACGTCTAAATTAGATTTTATTGCGTGGCGTCTGTATAAAACTTAACCACCATAGAAAGACCTCGTAAACCCGATATGTAACTAAACTTATGATGCAAGATTTAATACACTATTCCCAATAGCGGCTCATGAGTGTTTGGCTGACTCCCTCAATTGAGAAAGACGTTGTAAACAAGTGATGATGAAAAGTTATTGTAGCAAATACGACCTTTGCCACATATCCACAATTCATAATAAATAAAATGCACTCTATTTAAAATGCATTGGGTTGGGTTGACTCAATTTCTTATAACAAATTTTATACCCCTACTTCAGGCATATAAAATTCAATCTCAATTTCAATCAATATGAAAAAAGATAAATACAAGTTCATCCTAATGAAATATATATGTCAAATACATTTATCACATTACGTCAAATATATATTACCTCCAAAATGGTTCTTTAAGAAAATCAAAAAATACTGTCGAAAGATACAGTTTCTTTGGAAAAATATAAATAAAAAAGTTAAAAGTACGTGCGTATAAAGTATACATGTCAGAAGTGAAACTTGTTTGGCAAACAAATTTTTAAGTCTTCTTTATATTGATACAAATCTACAACTTTAGATTTCCAAGACTAAGAGGGAGGGAACAGGAAATATATGTTAGGAATTTAATTGACATTAAAATATTAAGTGTCGAAAATTAGTATATAATTAATTTTTTTTTTTAATTTGAAATGTGGAAAAGAAAATTTATGAAAAAAAGGTATATTAAATGATGAGTGGCAAATTAAAATGCCACATGTTATTTGTACGCTAATCACGCAATTCACCCTCTCTATACTCGTACAAAAGGGTAGTAATCTCTCTACACAAAAAGAGAAGTGGTTTTACGCAATGAAAAAAGACATGAGGTTCTAACTTACATTCATTAGTTCTTTGCCCTCTTCGGTTGATGTGAGAGCTATTAAAGCGTGTTCACACTCGTTTGGGCAGACGCTTGTAGGTTTCGTTAACACTTCATTGCAAAGATAAACGTAATTGTTCAACGCTGTCCCGCAGCCGGTGCGGTAAGCGCACCGCATACGGGCTTCTTCACAAGGCGTGCCTCCTGCGCCTACGCATGCCGTCAGACACACCAAAGCCAGTAACCACCACATTACCTGGAACAATATTAATAAATGACACACAAATGAACAACATTAATAAACACACTAGCTGAATCCGCGGCTAAGTCTGCGTGGAATGTTTTTGGTAGGATTTTCATTAATTTAGGCAAAACGTTTTACAAATAAGAAACATACCCGCACTGCCCTTTGAGGGTGGAATTTCCTATACTTCTACCTAAATTCCTTTTAATAATAATTCTCTGACCAATACATACCATAAAAGCTATAGTTTGTAAATGTGGAGTTTGTATTTTTTTAAATGTGAATTTTTTTTTTTATTTACCACCCTTGCGGGTGGAATTTTGCAAAATACGTTCTTAGCTGACTTCTACTTGACAAAAGGAATATTCCTACCAAATTTTAATATATATATATATATAGCTGAACCCGCGACTTCGTCTGCCTGGAATGTTTTTTAGGTAGCATTTTCATTAATTTAGGCAAATTGTTTTACAAATAAGAAAGTATTACTTATAACCTCGCAACCCCCCCTGCGGGTGGAATTTCGTAAAATCCTTTCATAGCTGATCCTACCAAGTTTTAATTCTCTACAACTTTTGGTTGTTCCAGAGATATCATGATGAGTCAATAGAAACATCGAATTTCTTTTTATATATACGTACGTAAAAAATTGACTCTATCAATAAAAATACTGAATGTACCTCATAAAACTTAAGAAATAAAAATAAAGTTGGATTAAATTCTAGTGGGCTGCATAAAATTAACAACTCACTTGAAAAATTCAAAGTCTTTGTTAAAAAAAAGTTGATTGAGAAATCATACTATAAGTGGCAAGATTACTTAGACGATAGAACCGCGTAGGAATATATAAACTTATATGATATCGTAATGATGATTCAAAAAAAAAAATGTATGACTGTGTTTGTGCTGGGCTCTTCACAGAACAGGACACGAAGGAACCCTCGTAACTTTAGATTTTAAGTCGTATTTCAATACTATCGTACTTTAGTCGTACTTTAGAAATAGTGTGTGGAAATAAAATATATTTGACGATTCAAAAGTGCTGTAATAGGCCTACTTGAATAATGATATTTTGACTTTAATACGAAGGATACAACTAATTAACTCCAATAACAATAGAAAACAAACATCTTTTTATTAACGTTGAAATTACCCTTGACTAAAATCTAAACTGAAGGTAAGCGATGATATCGTCTCAAATGATTATTATCTCCTAGCTATAAACCTTCTACATAGCATTTAAAATTTTGTGACTTGGTAAAACTTTTAAGTCCCCAATCAATAAACAAACGTAGCGCAAATGCAACTTTTAAAACATGACGATGCAACTAAATTCTTGTTGACCAAGTCTGTATACATAAAGATATTAAATATACATAGCGAACAATGAGGTAATAAGCCCTCGATCCTTAATTCAACCCATTGCAATTGAAAATTTCTTGAAAGAAAACCCAATTGAATAACATGAATAAACTTATAAAATTACAATAAAATGAATACACTACTTCTCTTTAATTTCTTTGGTGCAACAATTTCATGTGAATCATTCTAATATCTATTATTTAAGTGTCAACAACACAACAAACTTAATGTTTACATAAAAAGAACCGTACCCGATCTAGATCAAATTTCTTAAACTCATTACGTAATTAATAGAAGTCACTGTACGATTTTTATTTAATTAAAATAAAATAATGTATAACTCTTTTAAATAGATTGCATTAACATGTATCATACTCTACCAATAAAAAAATGTATTCCAAGTCATATAAATTTGAACAAGATATAAGTATATCGAAAGTATTAAAAAAAACAAATTAAAATGAGTAATAACTTTGGTTTCACTCTTAGAAAGTGCATCTAACATACCAATTAAGTCTCCGTCGTATTTTATATAGAAGCAATTACGAAAACAAATGCTAATAACAACAATATCATTATAAATACAACATTATCTATTTTAAACGATAATATCAGTAATTTGTTGACTACAATGACTAATGTTGTAATATGCTAATTTACTGGTTAGACAGACTTGGAAAGTTAAGAAATCTAAGCTAAACTTGTTCAATTCCAACTGGTATAACGAGATTTAACATTAATGTAAGTAAAATTAATGTAGCCTACAGTGAAATGTTAAGATCCCATTTCAACACACAATCTAGAAATTTATACAAAAGTTAAATTTAGGCAAAAAAAAAAACAGATATGCAAAAATAAAGAATTAAAGCTGAAGGAACATAACACTAAACGCCAATATAGGGTTAAAAACTAATTTTAAAAAGTTAATTTTGTAGGAGAACTATTTCAAAAATGAAACAAAATGAATTAACCAATAACATAGTAACGTTTCATGGTGTTAAGGCATCTTTTTTGTCGATTTAAATATGAGTTTTTAAAAGAAGAAAATAAATACTATTCTAGATTCCGTTGTAACCTTAACAAAGAAATAAAAATTTCTTTTTGTGTCATTTTTGTTCATCCAAAACAGAATCTTACATTATTGCTATAAAAAAATTAAGAACCCAATATTGTGTTAAACATATTACATTATTAAGGGTTATTTTGTGTACAATAAAAAACACGACTGCTGTCTAAAAGATTACTGAAAAGTTAATGAATTTTACATACATACATACATACATAGCATCACGCCTCATTCCCATAGGGGTAGGCAGAGACCACGTCCTTCCACTTGGCACGATCCTAGCATATCTCCTTCGCTTCTGTCATTCTCATTAAACTTTTCATACAAGTTCGTCGATTTAGAGTACTCTTGACCTGGCCCTTATTTAAAATGTCCTGGATTTGGTCCATGAACGTTCGCCTTGGTCTTCCCTTGCCCCTTCCAACTTTCGCATTCACTCTTGACTCATAAATCCTTTTTGTCAGTCTCCTTTCACTCATTCTCTCTACATGCCCAAACCATCTAAGCATACCTTTCTCGATTTTAGTCACTACGTCTTCTTTTATACCACAACGCTGAATTTTAATAATAGAAATAAAAACAAACTTGTAATCCCATATTTTAGAGTGAAGAAAGTTCAGAAATCATTTGTCGGGTTGAGCATACGCATTTTTAATAAGATACCGCAATCAATTATAGATTTGTCTCCACATAATTTTAAGAAATATATCAAAACATTCTTTTACAAAAGACATATACATTACATTTAAACATAATGTTGAAGATATGTTTGGACTTGATACCAGAAGCAAATTATTACACATTGTAACATACAAAACTATTTTTAAAAGAGTAAACGTTAAGTTTATTGCCGGTTCCTTCTCAGCGGATTCAACTTTCCTAACCGGTGGTAGATTTGTTACCAACGAATAGACTACTGACGATTCAAAAGTGCTTTTTGAGCCTACTTGAATAAAGAATATTTTGATTTGATTTGAATTGTATTGTTTTGTCATGTCCCTTACAAGGTCTTCAATTTGACTCGCATTGCATTATTAAAAAATATATATCTTATCCCTGAGGTAGCAATGGAGTTCGACCATATAAGTCATTCAGTTTAAGATGGTTTTAAAATTTATATCCATTATTATTTGGATCATATAAGTACTGTATAAATTATACGCCCAAATGTGATCAAGCGTATAAAAGAACGAAGAAATGCACATAAGCACTTATATGAGCTCTGATAGCATTCCAGTCCTTTTTCGGTCAGTCGTGTAAAAACCAATAAATACTTTTTAATATTCTGTAATAACATTTGTAATGCCTTATACATTAAAAGATAATCACTGCAGCTGCATTTCAATGTACACTTGAGTAACTCTCGAACTCATCTCGTAAGCAATTATGATATCAAGATGCTTACAGTTTGGTTTTTATGAATGGATGAATTCAAATGTATTGCGAAATTAATATCGATGAAGTGTATGATTACACGATTTAAAGTCATATTTCGTACTTATCATTATAATAATCAGTTTTGTGTATAAATATGCCACAACAATTGAAAGTATGTCATAAAATGGGTTTACCTTTACATAAATCCAAGCAACGCGTAAGGTTTTATCTGAATCCATTTTACATACATAGTTTCATTCAGTTCATATGTAAAATGTCATTAAAAATTGATGTTAAAATGGTAACAACTGAGTTGCTTGCTTGTAATTTTTCGTTATAGTCGACCTTCCGGTCGTGTATCCTTAATCATTTTCAGAATTTAAAAGAGTTTGCTAAATCGATTAAGAGTACTTTGACTTTGATTAATTTCTCAAATTGGTTACAGATATTTATTTCATCGTCTGTGAAAGAAAAGCGGCTACATCGAACTGCACTCTATGCGGCCAACTAGAAGATGTACTGCATTTTCTTCTAGAGAGTGTCAGTAATGGGAGCGAAAGACAATCAGTGGCCTACTGCAGAGCGTTCTGAGTCTCACTGCAGAAATAGCTGTTATAAAATAGAATTATATAATGTGATAATTGCTGGTTATCATTGATTTATAGGTGTATGCGAATAATTCAAATTACGAAATATTCGTTCCGAATGTTAATACTCGTTTCGAAACTCGAATCGAATAGTACAAAAACCAAATCGAATAATTCCAAAATTGCAATAATTCGATTTCTTTAATTATAAGTGAATTTTTGAGTTTGTTTCAATTCAGGGTTTCGATATTCAAATGTAAATTTAACAATCTATATTTTTATTCAAACCATGATATATATATTTACAAAAATAAAACAATTATTATAGTTTTTATTTTAAAAAGAATGAGGTAACAGAAATTATTTCGTAACAAATACAGTATTCGAAAAATACATTTAGAAATTTGCTACAAATTTTTGTTTAAAATTAATAAATACGATACTGAATCGCGTAATAATGAAGTTCATCTGTTAGATACAATGGAAAATAATCTTTCAAATTCAGCCGAAGTACATGGTATTCCTAAATATTTTTTAAACGAATATTTCGATACACGATTTAAATTTTTTAAATCAAGTGTATCAATTGAGAATCCACAGATATTTCATTAATTCGTGAATTATTCGAAATTATTCGGTTAAAACTCCATTTTTTTTCAAATTATTTGTATAATTTCGAATAATTCCAACTATTCGATTCAAATATCGAATTCGATTCGAACGAAATTTGCACACCCCTAGTGATTTATATAAAAGCGAAGTTACGATGCAGCTGACGCGTCTCGTGAACAAAGGTCACAAATACTCGTATACTTTACATGTAAAAAAATGTTTTAAACACGCGAGTAACTAGTAAATATCAAGCAAATGACCATATCTACTAGGAAACCTTAATTTCTAAGTCACAGACAGTTTTATTTATCTATAGAGATAATCTTATGTTGTAATTCTTAACTGATCTTCATCCCAAAGTAAACGGCAGCTATGGACTATGGTAAACAAACAGAATCGCGTCACGTACTCTTCCCGCCCGCTACTAACTTACACGTTTAGAGATTTACCATATAGGGTTTTCACTGATTTAACATTTTAATATTAAAATAAGATTATAGTAGTTACTTAGAATACTTCACAGAATAAGATATTACAATTAAGCAGTCGGTTAAATCATTATAGCTTTCGTTTTTTATATGTATAAAATTTGTTACACAATAATCTAATAAGTATATTCACTACTACAATGTTAAATACACAGTATATCTACTATTGCCACAGTTTTCAAAATCAGGTAAAATATTGTTTTGTACCCACAAAAAAAAGAAGTTCCATTATTTTTCAATTCCAATTCAAAATTTTCCTTTAGACTTTAGTTTTATTATTAGTAGTAAAATAAAATTCACAAAAACAACAACATTTATTTAGATTTACAAAAAACAAATTGGATCTTCTAATAAAGAAATTTTATGGACACTACAAACATTTAAACTACTAAAACAAAATATGAAAGAATGACTCAGAATAGCGTTACGGCAGTTCCTTCAAATCCTGTTCTGAAAAGATCGTAAAACAAATTCAATCCTTTGTTTTTCTCGTCATCATTACAATACAATTTTTTAATTTATGTTATTTCGATTAAGGCAAGTAATTCAGTCCCATGCTTTTTGTCATCTAAGTGATCTTTCAAATTATAATACTATTTCTCAATCAACTTTTTATAAATAAATGATTTAAATTAATTAAGCGACATCTTTTGACTGCCTTCTGGGAGTTTTTTAGAGAAACGTATACAGATAGTTACCCCTAAATTACCCCATGTTACGAATTTAAAAGTAAAATCTGTATATTGATTATGTTAAGTAAACTTTTTAATTTCTTCCTTACAGAGTAATTAAAAAGTTAGTGAAATAAAACCATTATGTTAACGGAAATAAATCTATAGTCCGAATTAAACTTAAAATATGTCTAATTTAGTAGATATTTTTCACTAATTGACAACCCTATCAAATTAAGACACGCAGGTCGTCGTCCGTCCGAGAGCCCAATAGCAAAAGAAAACAAAGTGACAACTTAAGATGTCCACCTCGCCTCCACTCCAAGTGTTACATTACAATAACAATACATACGTACCTGTATAGAGAAAGGCTCTATTTACCAGGTAATAAGAGTGAAGATATTCCTTCTATAATCCCCAGTAGCCTCGCCCAACGTAAGCGCGTTTCGTTTTGTTTGTTAATTAAATGCTATTTTAAGATGAAATAAAGTTTGAATAATATAATCGTAGCATAATTTTTTAAGGTTTGTTAACAAACGTGACTTGCTTCTTACGTGCGATGGGAATTCTAAGAAGTAGTCGTGAGGCACGAGAGAGGATGGTAAGATCAACGCGGCCCCAAATGCGGAGACAGTATCTACATAGAGATCTAGGAAACATCGCTGCGACATTTCCACGCTCAAATGGCCGATTAGCATGTATGTGTGAAAAGCTTAAAGAATTGCTTACACTCTCCTCACAGTTCAGATGCGATACATGTGTTTTTTTTTCGTTCAATAAATATTTATTGTACGCGATATAACGGACAGCGAAATTGGCCTTTAATGTGGCAAAAGATTTGTCAATAAATTCTAAAAACTATTTTTATTTTAGAAAAAAAGAGTAATACGTGCCAAATATTAATTAGGATCTCGGGCTTCTCTCAGTGATAGCTTACGGTATACAGCAAAAAACAACGAAACACACAATCTTAATACAAAAATTAAAAACAAACTTTAAGTATACTTCAAAATAAGGAGTTGAGTATACGCATTTTTAATAAGATACCGCATTTTGTATATGCCTCCACGTAATTTTAAGAAATATGCCAAAAACATCCATTTAGTAAAAGGCACATTACAATGTTGAAGATTATTTCAGTGATAAAATTATGATTAAAATAATTAAAAAGCCAAAGAAGTTTTACTTCCGCCACGTGTACACAGATACACGCTCTCTTATTTTCATTATATTATTTATATATTGTTGATATTTTATAGCTAATATAGCTACGGAATCCTATTAAATAATAAAGAATCTGTGTAACACGGCATGTGCCGTACTAAACAGTTAAGCAAACAAGCGTGTTCCCGCGCGCGTCATTATGGCGTGTCGTTAAGCGCCAACTGATTGGATAAACAATACGATGTCAGGTAAAACCATGGTATTGCAACAAGGGAACCTTGGAAAAGTTTTTTTTTAGCTTCAAATATTTTGCATTCTCTATGGTAAGGTAAGTAGCAGCCCTTTTACATCCCATCGCTATGCACGGGCCAACTCAGGGTAGAGAAGAGGATTTATAGCATACGAACACCACACTGCTTCAAAATAAGTACACATGTCTTTGCACTACACAAGTGCAGTTTCAATCCCTTCATTCCAATAGTCCTATGTGAAGGCAATCCGACACGATCGGAAAAAGAATAGGCGCAGGACCAACGGCTTAACGTGGTCGTCGAAGCACGGGGCTGGAGCACACCGGCAATTTCCCAGCTTCAGGCAAATACTAATAATTACTTAACAGAAAACTCAATATCGATTTTTCAATTATCATTCCGAATTCAGCAGCTCTGGTCTGTAATCGAACAAGCTGACCACTAAAGCAATGAGTCAGTCAAGATTAAAACTAAAGACATAAAAAACGATTTCCAAGTTACGGGATCGTTGTAATACTTTGTAAAATACGCACATAATATCTTTTAGAGCGTTTAACTGTGACCTTCCCGTTGGTAAGTGGTGGTATAGTAGTAGGTAGTAGTGAGCTAACCTGGAAACAGTTAATTTACCTGTTAATGATGTCTACACGATATTATACCGGAACGAAAATAGAGGCAAGTGTTTTAATTAATGTGGTTTTTTATTGTTAACGCGATATAAACAGTAATTTGGCTAGCCTGTTAGTTTTTACGTGCATGAAAATTTATTTACACTCTCCTTGAAGTTTGAAAGTTTAGTCTATCTGGATATAATTTTGAACATGTCTAAGTTCACTCTATGAAACACCTATATAACTAATTATTACTTTAAATTCATCACTGCTGTTTTCGATGAAGGAAAAACATCGTAATTTTTATCATATCCTATGATAGTGATATTTTGTCTTTACTTATTCTGTGATGTTAACAGACTACACAACCACATTCGACTTAATGTGATTTTACTTATACGCAATAAAATTACGCACATATTTATCTATTCCATTGAGGGAATGTTATTATAATCGGTTAAGATTTTTTGTAGATTTCCCAGAACAAATCGACAATCTATTTGAATGTTTTATTAACATGTTTCTAAAGTTAATGACTCAAACATTTAATTTCTAAAAGAAAATTTTGATGTTCTAAAGAAATGCCTATTTTATTTTTATTAATACTTACTTATAAATATATGTATGTGAAATTTAAAAACCACTGAGATATTTCTTAAATTCTCAATTTAATATAAAGATCAGAAATCAGAAATAAAGAGGGCAAAGCACGTAATATTTGAGAGCATAAAACCTGACATCGATTTACGATACGACTGCGAGCTATAAATTGCTCGCTTTTATGTTTAGAAAGTGGAATTGGTAACATCATCGAATAGAACAATATTTATAACAGTGATAATAAAAATACTGCAGTATTCAGAGAATTTTTTTAAGCATTTTTTAATCGCTTTGTTATATTCTGATTAGGAGCGATAAAACAGTCTAAGATCGTAACGCGATAGTGTTTTTTTGCTATGGGAAATGATCAGACCTAAATCTAATCGAGAATGTGGCGTGCCAGAAAACCCACTAAAACTCAGCGATACCCTCCCCATCTTCTAGTGGAGCACTAGAGGATGAATAACAACCATCTGCCCTGGAACTCCGTATCACTTAGGAAGACCTTGAGGACTTAGGGATGGCACAGGAGGAGCACAAAACTGCATCTTCTGCTTCCCTATTTCTTAGTATTGCGATAGCATGTCAAAAGGTAAAGAGATCTTACGTTAGTCACTTTACACGTGCTCGCTGGCCGATATCCCGATTTCAATTCCCAATAAGTAAGAAAGATTTAGGAAATTGCATTTTATTTTTTTAATCTGGACCGGCTGTGGCAATTACACCATCCCAGAAAAGACATGCCGCCAAGCAGAACAATTTGCGTTCTAATATAATGCCTTGTTGAAAATGTAATAGGTAAATTATTTCACCAGGTAGACTCTATCTTCACATATCATCAGATGAGATTACAGTCAAGCGCTGACCTGGGCCTCTAGACAAGTTACTTTAGAAGATTCCTAACGCTCAAAAAATGTATGGGAATGACGTTTCCTATAGAAACTAATCGAAAAACGTCATTCCCATAAATTTTTTGAGCGTTAGCAATTTTCGAAAGTAACTTGTCTACGGGCCCGGTTACTATTAAATAAAATGTTAAATCTAGGACATATTGGGACAAAAAATATTGATATAAAACTCATACAGTTGTCTTAGTTCGCGATTCAGTTCCCAAGTCAGTTTATATTATCATAGTAGTTAAGTAGAAACAATCCTTTACAATCACAACAATCCTTTTCACGTGAGCTTCAAATAGATGGCACTGGACAACAACTGTCTGCCACAAAATATTATTAACATGTATGATGAATAATAAGTACTAACGGCTACAAGATCCACGCAACTCCGTCTTCACAACATACGAGAGATAGAGAAGGGACAAATTTTTTATCATAAAAAAGTTATAGTGAGCTAAGCTTGAAAGGCAGCCATATGTTGTTACTGGCTTTTTTCTAGAACTTTAAAAGGGGAGCTATTTTATCATAAAAGATTTATGCAAAACCTGAATTGTTACGCAGTATACGCCTCGGAAACTTTCAAAAGGAACAGAACCGATTTTGAAACATTCGTCCTTACTGCACCGCTGCGATTGGTCTTACCGTGATGATATCTACATATCTAGATAGGCTATAGGGTATCCTATAGCCTTCCTTGATAAATAGGCTATCTAACACTGAAAGATTTTTTCAAATCGGACCTGTAGTTCCTAAAGTCAGCGTAATCAAGCAAACACACTTCAAAGCTTTATAATATTAGTTTAGATTTGAAAACTGAACAAATTATATACCTAATGAGTGTAAATGAATAGTAGGTATTTAATAAGTAAACTTCAAAATTAAATTTGCTTATTAGTTTTGTATTAAAGCAACAAAGATGGCTTCTCCAGAGAGTAGAGATAAAGGAATTGAATACTTAATGTAGCACAATTTACCTAATGAATTAGCAATTTACCTTGGAGACGGCACATATTTACTGCAAGGCCCCTCGCTTTTGTTTTCTTAACGATTAACTGATACACGTACACGGTTTTGCGTATTTTAAACAACCTGAATGTTTTATAAATACTGCTTCGCGATATCGACGATTTTCAGTTGGTTTTTCGTTCTAGAAACTTTACTGTGAAAATTTTTGACTTCCTATAGATACAATAGCCAATTTCAACTATTACTTCATAACCTCCATACATTTATTTATACATGTCTTGTTCACTTTTTGAAACTGAAATTACAAATTGAAACAAATTTCTATATCCAATTATAATTGGAACTATACAGATTGGTATTAAATACAAAATCAACATGTATAGAAATACATTTAGCAATTTGTAAATAATGATTAAAAACCGAAATTGTGCAAAGTAGACACAATGTCAAAAGCCGGCTGGCATTTTTTTAATTTAAACGACAGAGAACGCGACCTCGTAATTTTATTTGTTAAAAAAATTTGAATTTGAATTGGTTGTCTGTAAAGTCGGTGATACCGTCATGAGAAAACATTGACAAAATATTGTTGTAATAAACAATGGAATTAGGCCGATCGCGCCTCTCTATCACTACTTCCGCGCGTTCGGCTCACGCATAACGTGACAGTAAGTTAAGCTTTTTTATATGTGCAGGTGGGAAACATTGATTTATAAAACATTATCACGTCAAAAAACTCTTACGTTTTAGATTTCAGTATAATATCATGCTTGTTTTTATAGAACGCTATATCGAGGGTGTGCCAAATTTTATTTTGGTAACTATATTTGGTATCCTGTTTTCATTTCGGTCACGTTCATGCCAGCATTTGGCTGTTCAATTCAAGTAATATGAAATGATACGATTCTATTATTACAAACGATTTCAAACACCTAAAAAATACTTTTAATGACTTAAGAGAAATAAATTATGCAAAACTTTGTTTTATATAGTGTAAATTGTCATTCACTCTTATCCACATATACATTGACGGTGTATACAGAAATGAGTGAGGTTATATTCTAGTAACTTTACCGTCTTAGCAGCGTTACCCTAAACTAATATTATAAAGACAAAAAAATTATGTTTTTGTATGTATGTTTGTACAAAAAGTACTGGTCCGATTTCATTTTTTTTTTAATCATTAGTATGCTGCTTTTTAACCGAAGGATATAGGCTATATTACTTTCTCAAAATCAAATAGGAATCCCTAAAACAAAATGCAATAATGTAACCCAAAGTGTCAAAAAAATATCACAAAAGATTGACATCGCGTGCGCTGGGGAAACTGTTGATGACAGAACAAGAAAATGTTCTACAATATTATACAACGTATTAATATCTACAAAAAAGTCCGCGATACCATATGTCCAACTACTGTAGTTATGCCACTATAACCACTTATTAACATTTTAAAAGTAAGAAAAAGGTGCCCACAATAATCAAACCATATTATTCTTGCCTCTGTATTTATCTTTATCTTATTATATTTTATAGAAGACCATTTCAATACGTGTAAAATGCTTTTGAAATTATTAAAATCGGTCTTTCCATTCAAAAGATATAACGAATTTTAAAATCTTCATCTAAAGACAATATGCAATATACTCGTCATGTAGTACTATAGCAAAACAAATACATAGACAAATAAGACTTCAAAAAAATTTACACAAATCAAATTGACTGTTTTAAGAGTTTCAAAAGTTCGCAAAGTCAACTAGTTATTTAAATGCCAGAACTCTGTTTTTCAAATTAAACTACGCCCTTTGGCATCTTCGTCATCTTTTTTTGACACACAAACGTAAGAAAAAGCTCATTTAAGTATCTCAGGGACTTGCAGCTGCAAGCCACGTGTGACAAATTGGAGTGAATCTTTTCGGTGATTTATATCAGATTGTAGTGACCGTGTGTCATGAGTAAAGATTTTTGAGTTCACTAGACCTTTCTGAAGATATTTCAAAATATCTTTCCAATCACGTTTACGTTATACTTTGTACTTTAGACACGATTCAATAGAATATTCGCACACAGTACTCGTGTAACAGGTAGGCTTTAGTGTCTATTTTTAATAATATAGTTACAAAATAACAGAAACTTTCGCTTTGAATATATAAATGTGTACATACTTGTTATAGCAGAAATAATAATTTTATATATTCCTGCTAATTTCCAAAAAAAAAACATCGAAAAATAGTCAGTATAACCTCCTTTTTGAAGTTGGTTAATAAGTATCCTACCAGCCATAGATTTTAGCCGTATTTGCTCCTAAACATAATGTAAATCTCTGCAGAACCTTTATGAAATTTTTAAATATACATTAAAACTTAGGCACAACTTGAAAACCTTCCCTGGAGTACTTATTTTTTCCTATAATGTTTGTAAAGATATCTGGATTGCCAAAACCAAATTGTATTCTTGAGTCTATAAAGTAATGATTGTTTTGGGAACAGATAGTTTATTTCAGGGATTAATCTATTTTTGACTTAATTTTTTTTTAATTAAATACATTTTTCTTACTCTAACTTTATTTTCATTTATTTATTTATTATTATTTATTTATTACCGCTAGAGGACAATGAAAAGTTAACCCTTAATTATATTTTATTTATTTAATTTTCTTCTGCTTCTTTTATTTAACGACTTTCGGTTGTACCAATAAGGTACATTTTACTTCGCCAATATCACGTAGTGTGTCCAAAGCACGCGTCAGTTTCATAAGGAATTTTGAGGATGATCTTTAGGCAGATTTTATCACAACAGTGAGTACATTTGTTACTAGCTCAATGTTATTTATTTAAAAAAAAATACATTTGGCAGTCAGCATATAAAAAGAGTGCACATAGACACATTAATAGATAAGCTACCTTTAACATAACTTTAAGACAGTGGAATTTGCAATATATTAATTTTTTGCAATATATTAATTTTTTAAATTCAATATATTAATTATTAATTATTTTAAAATTAATTTACAAAACTTCTACCTGCGATCCCATCGCGTAAATTTTAACAGTTTTTTCCGCTGCGGTTGTCATAAATTTGAAATAGGTTCGAAATTTTATAACTCTACATCTTAATTTCGAATAAGCAAAAAATATTGTTTTAAAAGAAAAAACATATCTAGCCTGTGGGCTTTGCAGTACTAACGGGTGCCAATTTATATAATTCGTTTATACTGGTTTCTGTGACTGAACTCCTACAAGGTTGAACCAAATATGATGGTTTTATCTGAAGTGAAACTTCTTTAGGTGCCTGAGTGTAAACTTCTTACGTATAAACGCGTGATTAGCGTCACGAAGATGTACAGCTTTTTTATGCTAATTCGTTTGAAGATTAGGTAGTTTTAATATGTACAAATAACATGTGGCATTTTAATTTGGCACTCGTTATTTAATCATTTAATATACTATTTTTCATAATCATAATGAAATTCAATAACAAAATTTAATTAATAATTTCTAATATTGACAAAAAATACGTGGCACTTTTATTTACAATTCGCCATTTGAGATTTCAATAAATTGTTTATAAAAATTTCGACACTTTTAATATTTTAATGACAATTAATTTCATTATATTCCTTACATATCTCCCTTTTTCCCTCTCGGAAAGTCTGTTTCACTTCTAACATGTGAACTTTGTACCCACGCATTTTTAACTTTTTCTTTATGTTCAGATTGGTTTTGATAGACAGTTTCATCTAGATTTTTCTATATTGTCACAGGATCAGTTAGGAACAGCTGGTAATATTTTCAATACGATAACAAGCCAACCTGTTTTTTTTAAATTTTACACTAAAAAAGCGAAATATTATGAAGAATTTTTGGAATTTTGAAATCTTGAAGAAGGTTATATAGGGAATGAAGCTTTTCCGTCATTTTTCAATTCCTGCTATTAGTTCACGGCTTCGCTGATGTGAGGGAAGCAAGTACTCGCATTGCTAGCAGGAATCCAACGAGTCCAAGCAGGGCAAATTTATGAAATTGCATTTTCTAATTTGTCTGAGTCTGTACTGGTGGGAGGCTTCCGCCTTGGCTAATTACCACCCTTACAGTAAAGACGTACTGTCCAGCAAAAGATTCATGTTCCTGTTCGATGCCGTGTAGAAACCATTGGAGATAAATTGAATTTTACCAGATCAGCACGATTCCAAATTAGAATGTATTATTTCTTACCATTAAATGTTACCACAGTCAATCGCTAACATGTCAGCAACAAAAAAACACTCTCTATACTGGAATACATTCATATACTTATTTATACAGAGAGAGTTCAAAGGACCACCAGATCATTCTCTCTTAAAGAGGTTTTCACTCTTACCCAGTTTTCGAGCTCACAGAGGTACAGAAATGGCCATTATCACAGGTGTCAAAAGGTCGATACACTAATACAATTACATATAAATGTATATATACATTATGAGACAAATTTAAAGCTGCCATAAAAGGTTTAAAGGTTTCTTTCTATATAATAAGCTTAAGAGGTTTATGGTAAATGGCATAGAAATTGACTTTTCATGTTAATTGCTAATAGAGCCATGTTACTAGTTATTTAGCAATCTAATTTGAATTCATAAACAGTGTACACCGTAATAAACCTTCTTCGGTTGCTATTTGTCATACGACTACTGTAGCATTATAAAAAAAGTCATAAGTAGTGTAATATGAGTGTCTTGGGAAGTTATAAACTTTTATGCAAGCCCGCATATTTTGTAATATGAAGAAATATACTTCCCTCTTACGTTCACACAATGTCTTATCTATGAAGGGTCTTCTAATATTGTTTTCATCTAAACATCTATAGACATTGTAACATTTTAAGCAATAATATTAAGAGTTCTTTTATGTGTATTGACAATAACAGTAATGAGAGAGAGAACATTGGTGTTGGCCACAAATGTTATGATATTGGTGCGGGCCTCAAAGATTATGAATATGTTTCATCTGATAAACACACAATTTTATTAGATATATCTAATTTTTGCATTTTACCGCCGGTTGCCGACTCCTGATTTAGACCTCATAGAAAAATTATCAACCTGAAATTTTAAAAACAGTGCTTTATGTATTTGTAGGACCTACATGCAATTCATACGTAAGAAGAGTATTTAATTACAGTTGCAGTCAATAGAATGTTCAGTCCACTTTGGTTCCTTGAATTGTAGCTAGTGGCATTCCGCTTCAGTGTTCAGTTCCTATTAACACGTACTTGGAAGTGCGCTATCAAAGATAGCAGAGGGACTTGTTCTTGTAAGAAGCTATTTAAGGGTCGACTGTCATATTATGATACTTTATCTTTATTCCTAGAAGACATGCTCCGATTTACACATAAACTTGTTTCAGCAATATTATAATTTAATCTCTCCGTGTTATTGAGACTTCCGTTTTAATTTATAGGATGTCTCTGGCTTATATTTCAAAATCTCGATGCACCAGAAGCTCAGATCCAGACCGAATTTCTAATGGCCTTTAACAAACTAAGAAACATTTTTAGAATACCTTTTGTACTTTCAAATTTACACTATTTGTTTACACTCATTATATACGTGTATCTCAATCGGTGAACTCTACCTAATTATTTTTTAGATATTAAACTCAAGTTTCAATAACTAATATACACAACATACGAGCGTCATTTTATAAATTAAATTTATTAAAAGCTCACGTAAAACTTTATTTCTATGTAGAGATTAAGGATTTTGGGCTTTGGAATTTACTTGAATGTTTTTTTTATATTACTTGTTTATATTAGAAATATGAGACGTGATCGCTTTTGCCCTATAATTGGAAAGATTAATTTCCATATGAGATATCACGTATATAGTTGTAATTACCAAAATGTATTAGAAAGCTTTGTATATATAAAACTATATACTTTTATATGGATATATAACTCTGCCTATTCACTTATAGTAATGTCGATTATTAGAAAAAAACCTTAAATCGCAGATAACAAAAACAGGGAGATATGTAACTAGGGTCCGACCTTCTAAAGCAATGTAACATAGATAGTATATCTTGAGTGTTTGTTTTCGTGTAATTACAATGCTTTGCTCTTGCGTAACGGCATATTGTCATTAGGTCAGTGCTTTATTGCTAGTTACTAGTTATCATAAAATTAACACATCATAAAACAACTGGTGGCATGCTTTAATAATATGATACTTTGACCTCACCGTATAATCGGCAGTGGCACGAACTCTAATTCGCGGAAAGGTTTTTATAAATTTATTACCAGAGAGTAATAAAGAATGAAACCTGTAGCCTTAAGTTATTTTGGTCTCACAGAACACCACCATAAAATACTTGATTGTATTTCGTGTAGTTATGTATAAGTAATCCTTGGGAAAAGATGCCAAAATGCATGGGATTTGGGAAAGCATTAGATACAATATACCAGCAATACTAAGGATGTCTATAAGAGGTATCAGACAATCTTATGCTTATTTGCCAACGAAGCAACCGGTTTATAAACTGTGTAAAATATATTTTATATAGTGCAGATACAGATTTCTAATAGTTTTTGAGTCGAACAACTTTTCCTACATATAAAGAGCGAAAACACAATTATTCTCTTCCTATTTATCTTTTCGGATGAATCTTGATTCTTGATACACGCACCTAAACCATTACCATTATTTAAATCTCTCTATCCGTTTACATAAACACGTTCAGAAGAATTACTTATATAAAGATAACCCTAATGTATCAATGGTATATTCGTAATCAGTAATTTGGTGTTCAGTTATTATCGTTTTAGCAATGTTCTTCGTTATCTCGACGTGATTCGACTTAATTCATTTAGGTCGCCTTATCGTGGTGCGGCGGTACAGAGGAGATTTCAATGTTGTCCGCACTTCATTAATCAAATTATAATCTTTACTGAGTTGGTGTGAATTAAGTACAAAGTTATTTCATTGATAATTTAAAGAGTTTACTGCAATATTAAATAGTGGTATTACACCTTTGACGTAAATGTCACAAATACAAATACTCTATGGTAAAAAGAAAAGTGGATTACTCTGTGGTCGGCTATGTCGGGTTGATATTCTTATTAATCATGTTTACTAGCTTAGATTTATTTCATTGCACTTTTTTGTCCACGATTAATCGTTTATGTTAGGTCTAGTTTGTCTCTTGAAGTATGTACACTGTACGCTTCCCAAATAAAATGAAACAATGGATCGTGCTGACGTAATTACAAATTAAGGAAGTTGGTGAAAAGCCTCGCTAGCAATTACTTTAGTTTTTATTCACAGCAGGACAATGTAGGAAATCATATTTTTTAATTTGTCTAGGACTGTTCTGGTGGGAACTTCGCCCTCGGCTCAATAGAACTGAAAATCATTGCGCTACCATTCCAGATTGTATCATCACTTGGTGTGATCATGGTCAAGCGCTATTCTGTGAGCAATAAAAATTAATAAACCAAAGACGTGGGGGCGCAGCGAAATTGGTATTCCGAAGGCTATACTGAATTAATTAATAATTTCGTGACATAATATAATAAAATGTGTAACATAATAAAAAAAATATGACACAAAATCTTTTATTTGTACCATAAATTTTCAAATATAAAAATTGTGTACATTTGTAAAACTAAAAACCATTTCAACAAAGAACTAATAAAATAAGTTTAAACAATCCTATTTTAAGTCGGTTAAAAAAATTATAAATATAACAAAGTCATTTAAATTTTCTCAAACAGTTCTACATCCGTAGGAAAAAATCCCTGCAAGAAATAATCATACACATTGCAAAGGACTCACATCCGTGTCTGCAAAAAACAGGAGCATATGTTGTTCATTAAACTGAATACTTCTGACAGATTGACAATGACAAACATCCAGTTTAAACTAATTAAATACAGTATAAAGCGTTTAATTTCTCATAACTGACACATGGCACCAGATTATGTGTGACATTATCAAACCAAATATAAAAGCTTGTGTAAACATCCTTTGAGATGAGTAAAGCACTTCACAACAGGCTAGTTTCGTAGACGTGGCACGTCATGTAATCTAATACCCTTGAGGACAGACATGCACAGTTAATTGAGTAAACATAGATTAAACACATAGAGCATCGTTTGCTTCTAACTTATCCGATTTCTTGTTGCGTCGCCTTATTTTTTACCGTTTATAGCTTAAGCATATTCCGGGTGAAAAACTGTTACATTCCAGTTAATTTTTGAATCATTATTCAAGTTGGTCTTTACAGCACTTCTGACTCGTGAAATATAGGTCTTTTCTCACCTTATTTCCAATTTAGGACCGATAATAATATAAAGAACCATTGAAAAGCTTACTTAAATTCTTTAATACTTAAAGGTGAACTTTCAATTGATTGATGGTGCTGTACAATTTTTTGGAAAATAAAATAAATACGGCAATACCGAGTTGTTCTGCCTTTTACAGGCTTTGTGAGGGGTTTGTACAACATCTAGACTAATATACTTCATTCGTCATCGTCATCGTCGCTTCAACCTATGGACGTCCACTGCTGGACATAGGTCTCACGTAATGACGTCCACAAAGTCCGATCTTGCGCCGCCTGGGTTCCAGCGGCTACAGGCGACCCTCTTTATATCATCGGTCCAACTTGTGGAGGGTATGCCTACACTGCGCCATCCAGTGCGGGGTCACTCCAGCACCTTCGGCCCCCAACGTCCATCGGTCCTTAGGACTATGTGCCCCGCCCATTGCCACTTCAGGTTCGCGATTCGTAGGACTATGTCGGTGACTCTAGTTCTACTACGGATCTCTTCATTTCTGATTCGATCACGTAGAGAAACTTCGAGCATAGGCCTCTCCATCGCACATGGAGTGACTCTGAGCTTCCGCATCAGGCCTATAGTCAACGACCACGTCTCAGAACGAAGTCCTTACTGTTAATAATGTTTATATATAATTTATGTTATTTTTAATATATAAGTATACTATGTTTTAATTGTACCACACACTATGCGCCGAATAAAGTTCTCTCTTTCTTCTTCTTTCTAAATTAATGATTTAATATTTGATTAAAACTGTATTAACGATTGAAATTTTAACAAGATACATATAAGAGCAATGCAAACTCATAGTAAGAATCGAATGACATAAAATTATATAACCAGCTACGATCAACAAATACTATAAATTTTTAAAACAATTGCACATCTATGTAAATAAAAATGTGTGTATCTTTGTCTTTTGTCTTTCATATTAAGTAAATAATTCAATTATAATGAAATTTTGTACACGAACTCTTTACTCCCAACACAGTCACTTAGTGAAGGTTTTTATCGTCGTATTATCTTATAAATAAAATTCTCATGTCACAGTTTACGTACCTATACTCCTCCGAAACGGCTTTACCGATTTGTACCAAATTTTATATGCGTATTCAGGAGGTCTGAGAATTGGCTACTATTTATTTTTCATACCCCTAAGTGATAAGGGTTGTTCACCCTTAAATTTTTTTTTTAATTTTTGGACGAATTTTTTTGTTTTTATCTTTTTGTGATACAGCATACAAAAATACATATAACCCTAAATTTTTTACCTTTCTATCACCAACCCCTATTTTTTAATAGCGATGATAGTAATTATATGGCAAAACAAAGTTTGCTGGGTCATCTAGTATTCACATAAAATAGTGACGAGTGAGTATTTCATTTTACATTACGAAGCATACTGGGCATTTACTTAGTAAGATAGATAGCTTTTTATTGTACTCCGTAAATATAGATGTGTTGTTACATTACTAAAGACACATGACATTATACGGAAATTTTGCAAAAAATTAAAATTAAAATGTCAAAAGATTGAATGCCTCCTGAATAGAAATCAGTTAGTAATAGCATTTAGAGTATGGTCTGAACATATGCCTATGGGCAAATATCTTTTAAGGTAGAGTTCTTCCCGTAATTGTGCAGTTTGTGGAAGTGACTGAAGTAACTAAAGATATTGAACAGTTGCTAATGGCATGTATTCGGAATTTAAGATTGAGAGAAACATTAACGTATTAAATTTTAATCTTTCTTGTCTGTGATTATATTTATACATCATTTTATAGCTAATTTTTTTGTTAGTTTATAAGTTTCCGATGGGGTTGGCGTGTATTTTTGAAAATACAAAAGCTGTCTATAAAAATGCGAAATATAAAAAAGACTATGAATGATACACGATAACAATAGGTGGCCTTATCGCTAGCAACCTCTTCTAATGGGATAACTGACATATCCGTTGTTTGCTACTTTACTAATAAAATAACAAGTAACAAAAATAACTTCAATCTTACAAGTTACTACGTTACTGTCAATATTTTACAGTGGCGTGAGCGAATTTATAACAAGTCCAACTAATAAAGAAGCAGTGTAATACCTCTAAGAGGGCATTATAATGCGTTTTTTATGAATACTCACACCAATGTAACTATTTTTAGTATAAACTAACTTGAAAGAATGGACATATAATTGAAGAAACTATATATAGCATTTAGCTTCGTTTTCAGTTTGAGACTTTAATCTATTAACTTAACACCATATTTTTCATAGTTTCTATAATATATTTTTCATCATAACTGAATCGAAACTTCGTACTTGTTGCGGTATATCGAGTAACGAAAGTGTGACATGGCCGTCCCGATTAAATAAATGCATAATCTAGTGCGCAGGGTTCAAAATGCAGACGCATGCGCGCTGTGTTTACATGTCAAAATAAATGTCAGTGCGCATACATCAAATTTTCGGTACATTCACGTTCCATTTAAATGGCAAAATTTGTATGAAACAGATTGTATTTAACCTAAAAATCATTTATTCTGTAATAAAATTAATATTGTAAAATGGATTATGATAAAATAATTTTTTCAATCTTTTTGGCCGGTGCAACGAATAAATAAATGACACAAATATTGTGATTCGATGTTTATTTATAGATCAAATGAGGCCCAAGATGCGTAATATATTATAGTATATCTCTATTTACTGAATCTGGGATGTTAACACCTATACCTAATTTGTAGTCTACAAATAAGAACTTTCCAGAAACAAATAATTTTATAAAACATCAGTTACTGGACCTATAATAATATCAAAGCAAAAATCTTCATATTTAATATCTTCCAGGCTTCATATAAGATGTAACTTGTATCTCATAAGGACATATTTCTTTGTAATAAGGTTGCTACGAAGTCGTCTGATTGTAAAAACTTAAAGAAACGTTACTAATTTACTGTCGACGATCGTTTGTATTGAAAACCAAATAGACAAACGAGAAGAGTATCAAACAGTTGGCATACATTAATATTTAAATAGTTAAATTTCCATAGCAACCAAGTATTCCTCGAAATTTAGAAATTAGCATAATTTTCCGCTCTAAAGTAGTCGTACCATTATGTATTTTAAAATTACGTAATCATAAAAAAATTGTCAATGCCTTGTAACTCACAAACCAATCAATTCTAATATGTACATAAAAAAACACTTATTTTTTTATTTTCTATCTATCACCTGATAAAGAGACTGTCTGTTTCTACTGTAAGTAAAATTTATAATTACAATTTTTTAATGACAAACAAAAAAACAATCGAACGATTGTAGTTTAAACTGTTATTGTATTGTTAAGAAAAAAAACAAGAATGAAGTAGTTTTGATTAGGTTACGATGTAGAGATTTCATTTAGACAAATTAAAAAAATACATAAAGACGAGTATTTAAGTTACTTAGAAATTCAGAATTGAATCTAATATTAGAAATATATTGCGTAGCTTCTATAATACACATCAACGTGCTTTAGGTTACCTAAATCAATACTAATATTATACCTGAAGCTAAACAGTTTGTTTGCTTTAAAGCGCTAAGCTCAGGAACTACTAGCCTAATTTAAAAAAATCTTTCAAAGTCCAATGGAGCATTGAAGAAAACATCAAAACGGACTTTTTCCAATTTAAACGCTACTCGAATTCCTTCTAAAATAAAAGCAAGATCTGGATCCGTAAAACTAATAAAGTAACAACACAAGAAACAGCTAGTCAATATATAAAACAATTAAAACACCGACTAACTGATTGCTGACACAACAATACTGAGACAAAGAAATGTAGCACAAATATTTATTTGTCTTGACTAAAAAAAAATTAAATATTCATTAATTCAGAAACTTTTAGAAAGCATTTTAAATACATATTTTCAAAACATCTTAACATGGATAAATGGTTTAATTTTTCCTTAAAATCTTCATTAAATTATAAAATCTTTCCTGTAAACAGCTATGACTGTAAAACGACAGTAGCAAAGTGGTTAAAGGAGCTTAACTACGATGATACTGAAGCCTTATTAAATTGATACACTTAATGCTGGGTATAGTAGTAGCTCATAGATAATGAGACACATACAAACGCACGCACACTCTTACACATACACACACACATACACACACACATGCACGTAAGTTCATACACACATACATATCCGCTTGCAATTTTTTATTTTTTATATATTAATTATTAATTTTATGTTTAAATCTTTTGTCTTTTATTTTTGTAACTTTGTGACTCATACTTTGGGGAGGGCGAGATTTTCTGACACAGGTATCTCAATACCTACTAGAAGATCTCAGCCTAGTATGTGTTATGTAAGAAATTGTTATGAAAATTATTATTACTCCAGGCAACTTCATAATGACTTCAAAACTTAGATTTTCCAATGTTTATATGGAATACGAGGGCAAGTTAACCATTTCAAGTTTCACCATAAACAGTCTTAACAGTCTAGGTAGCAGTAACGTTTATTTTTAGCCTTTTGTACGTCACTTCAGGTAGTTATGGAGTTACAACAACTTATTATGGACAACAAGGCGTAATAAATCAATCGGTCCATGCGTACTGCTTTATTACTAGTGCGTGCGTCCGCAACTCAAGGGAGCCTATATCTAAACATTACTAGTATATATTCAAGTGAGGTTTATTTAGAAACTTATTACCATGTTTTACGGATTATTAGACGCTGTAGACTATTTTTTGAAGTAAATCTTTACGCACTTAGTAGAAGAGGAGAGTGAGTACACTTTATTGTACATCACAAACAATACAGGAAATATATAAAGAAAGGTAAATAGCAACCCGTAAGCGCCTCACTGCTGGTCACAGAGCTCGTCACTCATATAAAAGAGGTTTTTAGGGCATAGACTCACCATGCTGCTCCACTGCGGATTGGTAGGGTACACAACTGCGACTCTATTCCCTTAACTATTGAGAAAATGTTAATAAAAAATTCAATATCGATTTTTTTAATTGGCCCGACAATCTTAGGGTTAGGAAAATTCTGTTACGAAAAAATAGGTGGTTTCTGGTGGGGAGTAAGCTGGTGAATGCCCAACGAAAGCGTAAATGTCTACAATAACCTAATCATAAGGTAATAAAAAAGGCAGTATTATCGCTAATTAGCGAATTTTACCTGGCAACCTTAGGGTTAAGGAAATTCTGTTACGAAATAATAGATAGTTTCTGGTGGATATCAGCAATAACTTAATCGTAGGGTAATAAAAAAAGGCGGTCTTATCGCTAATTAGCTATTTCTGCCGGACAACCTTAGGGTTAGGGAAATTCTGTTATGAAATATTAGGTGGTTTCTGGTGGGGAGTAAGCTGTAGAACGCCTGACGAAAGCGTTAATATCTACAATAACTTAATCATAGGGTAATCAAAAATGGCGGTCTTATGCTAATTAGCGATTTCTGACAGGCAATTTTTAGGTTGGGGAAATTGTGTAACGAAAAATTAGGCGAGGCGAACGGAAGATGCAAGTTGATCGTTCATTCGTAGGCGCCGTGGATATTATAGAATTTAATACAATATAAACCAAAGAAGTTTTACTACTTCATGATATGTACAAAAATACACGCACACTTTTATTATCTTATTATATTTTTCCTTATAAGCAATAGCATATTCCATTAGAGCATATAGTACACTCATTAAATGGTTAACAACTCGAAGATGTGTTAAGAAATGAATGAACGAAACATCAATTAAAACTGTTTTTCTATATATTTAGACTTTATATATATTTTCTATTATATTTACAGCTTCCTTAATATTCGTAAATTAAGATGGTACGAACAAACATTCATGTTATTGTACTAATGGATAAAAAACACATGTTTCGGAGTTTTAACAGAAGCTATATAAAATAGTAAATTTCACTGAAGTCGTTAAAACAAAATATGACACTTTTTAACGTCTTTGTTTGTGTTCCTGATTTATGAATAGAATTTCCTAATAATGCCCAACAGGGAATATATAGACACTAGGGCCAAAAAGCTTTTTTCCAAAAAGCTTCTGAATGTAATATAGTATAGTAATGAATAGAATAGAATAAGGGCTTGGATATATTTACGTCAGCTGGTTGACATGCCATCTCATTATTTCAACTCACGCTTGTATTACAGCTAAGGACACGAGAAAAGCGAGGACAATACTTTGTGACATGTTCGTTTAAATTAATAATTTCTATGCGAAGTTGCATGTTTGCTAATGTTTTAGCATGTCGTAGTCTCGTCTGATTTCTGTTATCTATATATTGATAAGGGCCTTGGCTAAACGATGCTTCACACGTTTTAATCGGATAATTAATAAAACGGATTGAATACAAGTCACTCCCTCAATAGTATTAAAATCCATTGTGGCATCGCTAAACAAAAATTGTGTTTATGAAGCACTTCACTATTAAAATATATTTTATAAATGTCTATTTTCGTCAACTTATTGCTTGTACAAAGAGAAATTCAAATATTTTTTTATTCAAATAGTCCTTTGCTTGGTGCCTCACGCGTAGAAGTCTCCTCCATTGCCTAATCCCACACTCCTGACCACGGTCAGGGTTAGTGCATATATACATTTCCCAGCGACAAAAATAAGACCTTTACACCACTTTTGAATGGTCAAATGTAAGTTAATCCACACTTTAACTAAATGAATGATGATGATGATGATATTAAAGAACGGCTTACAATCTAAAGTAACGAGAGTTCTGTCCTGTGAAGAGCTCATAACGAACTCAGTCGGGTATCTTTCTTTTAGCATCATCATAACAATATACTCTTAACTTATTTTATTATCCCTTCCACGCTTCTTTATCGTCTACGTACTTCTTCAAATTATAGTAACTCTTTTTTTTACTAAAATTGACGATAGTTTAATGTACGTAGAAGTTTTCATTTATGTATATAGAGTGAACCAAACAAAATCATTAAGTAAATCTTAATGATTTTGTTTGGTTCACTCTATATCGGCTTTATCATGCACGTATATTGCTTTAAACGAAAATATATATTTGAATTCCGACTCTAAATATCGTAATATTTATTTAAATTAACGATAATATAATAAAAAATAAAATTGAGTTATATCTGCTATTACATTAGTGGCAGAGCTTTTTAATAGCCATTAGTTAGAGCCAATATCACGCAATTAGATCATTTTACCATATATTCTGGAAAGTCGTAGGTTATTTGTAATAAATTGAGCATATCTAAATAAAATGTAAGCCTCTCTGTTTCGATATTAGTAAGCTTTAAACGGAATACGATTTAACAGGACCGTTACTTAGTCCATTAACTATTATGCAATTAAAACTAGTAGTGACACGTATATCCTTAACTTAAATGTAATGAATATATATAAAAAAGGTTGTATTGTAAATTACATATTTCTTATTCAATATAATTCTTGATTCACGTAAAACTGAATGCACTAGATGATAAATATACGTACTTTTACTGCGATGCTCTTCCCTAGTCACATGGCTCGCGTTCGGTGAAAAGTTTAACAAAAACTTTACGATTCTAACAAAAATATCACTCAGTCACGAACCGAACATCACAAACGGAATTTTAAGAGTAGTATTGTCCTCTTCGTTAAACTGTTTCACTTTGTTCCTTTTATTGTTCGTAAAATGTGTTGTTTCGTATTTTTGCTATCGATGTTTAATCGCAGCAACGAACTGTGCGTACAAACAGCGCGCAAGTTTCATATTGAGTGTAGATTGAGTTGTGTACGCTTGGACCGCGCGCAGATGACAGCTTCGATGCCCCTCTCCCCCTGTATTCCCGGGATAAACTCTACGGAATAGAGTTGTCCTGTTTTATATAGTTTTATTTTATTCCTCCAACCGGTCTTTAACTAAGATTCTGTTTGAATTCGATAGAGATTAATGAAAGTTTCTTCAAAACTTATGTATAATGTAAATTAAGTAAAAAAAGAACAGTATAATAATAACTGTTAGTGTACAAAAACATATAACTATGTTTGTGACAAATAGAATATAATACAGAAACGAAACTAAATTTCACTAATATAACGTCAATCAATTAAAATAAAAAAGTGAAAATACTATAAATATTGAGACGTCTTATACATATAAACTATATTAATTAATAATAAAGTATTAAATGAAGAATCGCTGAATTGCGTTGCGTTTTAGATATTTTGACTTCTTGATAAAATAATAGAAAACCTATGAATATATTAGCTCATTTATTGAGCTAGATTATTTTGTTTTCCTATAATTGTACATTTTCTTCGTATAACTTTACTTATAAAATTCTCGTAAAATGCAATTTTCTTTATATTACTTGTTTTTAATCATATAATTCAATATTATAAAATATTTTTTCCTGAATGATTTAGGTGTAGATTGTTTTAAAAACAGTGCACGATAAAATCCTGATAACAATAGATTGATAGTACTTTAATATCAACATTGGAGGAATACTATTTGACGATTTAAAAGTACTCTAAAGCCTAAAAAGTTATTTAAACGAATAAAGAACTTTTGATTTTAACCATTACAGACATTGTTAAATATTACGAAAGTTAAAACAGAGCATTAATAATTTATCCTTTAAACATTTATAACTTCTGTTAACTTGAGATTACATAGTATTTATGTATCGAAATAAAAATTGCAGTACATTAATAACTGTCTGCGAAATTAAATAAAAAAACAAAAGTGTGTGAGTACTAAATACAAGTGTCAGAAATTAAACTTCTTTGGCAAATTAAGTTTAAGTCTTTTTTTATATTTATACAAATTTAAAACTTTCGATTTCCGATAGTTAGAGGGATAATAATAAATCTCTGTTATAAAGTTAATGAATTTGATTGTCATTAAAATATCAAGTGTCGAAAATTAACACAATTAATTTATTAAAATTTCAAATGATGAATTGTAATTAAAAATGCTACGTGTTTTTGTCAATATTAAAAATTATTAATGAAATTTTGTTTTTTAATTTAAAATTTAGAAAAGAGAATATTTTATGAAAAATAGTATACTAAATTATAAATGACGAGTGGCAAATTAAAATGTCACATGTTATTTGTAAATATTAAAACTACCTAACCTTCAAACGAATTAGCATAAAAAACGCTGCACATCTTTGTCACGCGTTGCATCCGTAAAAATTTTGCCCTCATGCTCCTAAAGAAGTTCCACTTCATAAAATATTTTGATGCACAGATGAAACAAGTTTTTTTTATCAAAAAGTTGCTTATAACTTGAAAAATTTCGTTTTAAAAACTAATGGAGAACGTAAAGTTGAAATTTGCTTGACAGAACACCTCCTTATACTTCGTGAGTTGTTTATATGTAACAAGTTCTCGAGAAAGTCATTATTGAGACCTTCGTCGGAGCATATTTTTTGTTCGGCGCGGCCGACGTTTGTATACTGTATAAAAAACGGTTTATTTTAAAATTGCGTTGATTGAGTTGTTACGGCGGGAGCTGGAATATTGGAGTGATTTCATGCTCGCGGCATCAGTTTGTAAACACATCGCGTGTTCTGCAGCTATTGCTACAGGTTATTTTAACTTACCGATTCAAATCGCTTCTAGTATTCAATATTTGCATTCCGATTATAGTTTGTTGTTTTATTTCAGTGGTGGTTTAAGGACTACCGAGATGTGTCGAAATAATATGCGACGTGATTTTGATTATATCATTTATTGAGATATATATATCTGGTCAAACTGTAGATTATATAAAAATCGTTAAAAGATCTGTTATTCCTAAACAAATTAGCGCATTACTATCTTAAACTGTATTATCTACTATACTCTTATACGCAATTATTAACATATTAACAAGACAATACAAACACGGCATTGTCAGTCTCATAAAATAATGCGTAAATATTGTATTGCTCTAGCAAATAACGACCGATGACTATTGAATTAATATAAACTGTTTCAGTAGTCATCTCTTTCCTAATTCAATAACACAGCATAACTAAATGTATATATCTATGTTATAGCGTTAATAAATAAATACATACCAAGAAAAGAAGCTATTGATTAAATTTCGCGTTTTCAAGTTTAATAATTGTAGCAATACGTTGATGACTCGGTCAACCAACTTCTTTCGAAATAAATTTGGATTATTTCCTAATATTTCTAATTATATGTCTTTTCTTTCTCTCTCAATCGTACATCTAAAACAGTTAGATGCGTTAAAATGCCACACATTTTTTTCGTTTTTCATTAGTTGTTGCTATATTAATACATACATACATAGCATCACGCCTCATTCCCATAGGGGTAGGTAGAGACAACGTCCTTCCACTTGCCACAATCCTTGCATAACTCCTTCGCTTCTTTCATTCTCATTAAACCTTTCATATAAGGTCGTCGGTTTAGAGTACTCTTGACCTGGCCCTTATTTAAAATGTACTGAATTTGGTCCAGGAACGTTCGCCTTGGTCTTCCCCTTCCAACTTTCGCAATCACTCTTAACTCATAAATCCTTTTTGTCAGTCTCCTTTCATTCATTCTCTCTACATGCCCAAACCATCTAAGCATACCTTTTTCAATTTTAGTCACTACGTCTTCTTTTATACCACAACGTTCTCTTATCACACTATTTCTTACTCTGTCACTCAGTTTTAATCCACTCATGCTTCTCAACGCTCTCATCTCTACCGCATTTATTTTACTTTTGTGATTCTTCTGCCATACCTAACTTTCACTACCATACATAAGTGTTAGCACCAAAACTCCAGCATGCACAGCCAGTCTGTCCCTTTGAGACACCATCTGGCTATTCATAAAGGCTTGCAGAGCACCATTTACCATATTCCCTGCATTCGCTCTCCTTTCAATATTACTTTCACATATTCCATCTTTTGTAAATTTAAATCCCAAGTATACTAATTCATTATATAGGTAACGCCATTTATTAGTCAAATAAATGCTGAGAAATAACTATATTATATGGCATAAAGTTATACTAAAGTTGTATAATCTTTTTACGACAATTCTTTACGGTAACTGTTACTTCCACAATTATTGTTAAAGGATTATTATTCTAGAGAACCATGGACTATCTTACTAGAACATGCTTCTATATTTCATAAGTATAAGTGAAAAACGAAGCAGGGAATCCATATGGCCTTGCACTTTGACATTATCAAATCTGTCCCTAATATATGTTCTGCGAATTAGTCAGACGCTAATCTGCAAATTCTGCGAAACATATTTTATCGACCACCAACGATATTTTATGATTATGTAGACACTATGTAAATCATATAAAAGATTTCTATCTTTTCATTTATATTTAAAGATCATATTTTTGGATTAAAAAATAAATTATCACATTATTTCTTAAGATATTAATAAATATATACGCGACTTGTTCTGTAATATATGTATGTTTTCTAATCTTAATCTTAATGTTTATGTAAAATCCTCTATCTTATCGTGAAAATACCTTTGACTTTCTAGAGTTTTCCGTAAATGGTTAAAAGAAATACCGTCTGTCTGTACGTTTTCAGTATCTCCACAGCGGTTGGATCGATTTTTTTGCACATAGAGGTCAGGTTTTCATACACACTGATGCTATAAGGCTCCTCGCTATATCGAATATTCGTGTATAAAAATATAAAATGAGAATATAATGATATTGGTAGAAAGGTCAATTATATAATTTTGTATTCTGTCGATATATTTTAATGTTTGTACAATAATAAATATAGCAACTACTAATAAAAAAATTAAATATAAGTGTGACATTTTAGCGTATCTACCTCTTTTAAATGTATGATTGAGAGAAAAAGAAAAGACATATAATTAGAAATAATGCAAATTTATTTCAAAAGTAGTTGGATGACCGAGTCATCAACGCATTGCTACAAATATTAAACTTGAAAACGCGAAATTTAATCAATAGTTTCTTTTCTTGGCACACATCTTCACTTTTCAACTTGAAGCCAGTCAGCTACCACAACCTGGGTCGTTAAATCACTTCTGTAGTCGAAACTTGATCGAAATTATCTAATATATATTCTTCATTCAAGTAGACCCAAAACATTTTTTGAATAGAATAGATGGTCACAAATTACAACCGGTTCAGAAAGTTGTAAGAAAAATCATCACATTTGTATCCAATATACATAGTATTACTATTTAGTCTGTGTTTGTGGATAGAAATTATTGTATAATGTGCATACGATAATAGTATAAGTGCACCACTATATTATTTAGTTTTATTTAAGGCAACATTTGGCCCAAATTGTTAGAATTCAAATAACTACGTTAGTGACAAATAGAATATGATACAGAAATGAAACAAAATTAAACTAAATGAAAATCACCTGACTTTATATAATAATAATAAATTATATATTGAAAGGCAAATATTTATCTGTGGTATTTACTTATCTATGGTATAGTCATAATGGCGCCAAAGTTCCAAAGTTGAGGTATTTTATAACTTTATTGTTATTTATTACGTTTTATTAAATTGTTTACAAATTTAGGTTAAGTTTTATATAAGGCTGTAATTAACTTAAGTTTTATTGCAACTTCATTATTATTTATTATCTACTTAGCAAAGGTCCTGACTTGTTTTGACTTTGTTTGCCAAAACAAATATTGTTATTAAATATTGATCTTTTTCCAAATAAAAGTTATAGATATGTGGTTACAATTGTAGGTTTTATAGACTTAAAAAAATATGGCAATAAATCCCAAGAAATATTTAATTAAAGACATTATAAATAAACCGGCACCACTAGATGTGTGGATACAAGGCACTATTCAGCAAACTGTGGGCAGTGATATATTCATTATTTCAGACACATTTGGTAGCGTAAAAGTTGTGAAAAGTGATTCAACAGGTGGAATTATCGAAAAAAATGGTTTGAAAAAAGGTATTTATTGTTTTACTTATATTTATAAAAGAAATTGTTTTGCAAATCTAATATATTTATAGCATATCTAGTCAGCCTAGCAAACGCAAAAGAGCGAGTCATACATTCTCTATTAGAGGTCCTGGGCCGATTTACTTTTCAGCATGATAAATTGCATTTAGTAAGTAGTTTTGAGTCTGAACTGATGAGTTTCAGCTGTGTTTTATATCCACCCTACTAGCGAAGCAATAAAATTATGATTTGGTATGATTTTTACTTATTATAGATATATATATCTTACTAGGTTAGCACATTAATATCTTAGACTGTGCTGAGCTGAGGTTATAACCACTATCTCAGATTATCTCTGTATAAGTTTTGCCAAAATGTCTGTTTACAGGTTCATATTGCTGTGTTATAGGCAAGGCAATAAAAACCCATGGACTCCCAGAAATTCAAGCCATGAAAATGATTGATTTAAATTTACAGCCGCATATGAAAAGTGCTTGGGAAACTGAAGTAAAAGAAGCTGAATTAGTGTTACAAAAACGATTTTTGCCAGACGTTACACAGTTATTGAAATAAGATAATATACTCTACAACTGTGTATCTTTTAAAAAGTGGAAACACTATTCAATAAAATACAAACTTTAACCTACTGACCCTTTCTGTTGTATGGTATGTGCCCTGTAGTCATATTTTAACAAGATCTTACTTAAATGAGTAAGTTGTTAAAATACAAATTGTTTGAACAATAGTGGATTGTTGTCAACTCATACAAATGACATGACCTGTGCTCGGATTAGGCAGCAGGACAGTAATAAGATTCGACTATTCATACAGTTACATTATAGGTGTGTGTGGCTGATGTATAGTGTGAGAAATTTAGATCTGTTATGGACTGACAGTCCACCCTCAGTATACTATAGAAATATATGACACCATAAATCGTCACCATTTTTGTGTACTGTGAACATGGGTTTTTTTGAGGTAAGATGCTCTCGGCTGCAGATGAATCTTCAAAAATAACATGGGTCAACACAAAATTGGACTTAAACATTAAGGTTCAAAATTTAGATAAATAATAATTAGATGAATAAATGGCACATGGCATGAAAAATTTTAAGTCATCAAAATATATTTTCTATTCATTTGTGTAAATGTAACTGAAAAGTTGTTAATCTTAAAAACTATAGGACAAATGAATCTTTTTTTGACTTGTATAATCTTGACGTTCATTGGATAAAAATGCACAGTATTATGGACTGCATTGTTTATACAGTAACCAGTATAGCTAACTATAAAGGAAAAGGTTTGAAGTACACTAATCTGACACCACAACTTGCAGTGCTCTAGTGTATACCAGGACACTCCAAAACCTCTCCTAAAAATGAGTACAAGGCCATTGATAAACTCTTTTTTTTTTAGCAGCCCATTACTGTCTACTATTGCTGGGCTCAAGCCTCCTCACTCATGCAGCTCTGCTGGACATTGGCAGGAGCAGTACGTGACTACTTTCTCATAGGTCAATCAGATGGCAATCCAACACAGCCATAAAGATTAGGTATAAGGCCAGCTTTGCGTGATAGCCCCCAACTTCGGGCAAATACTGAGAAAATGTTAATATAACACTAAATATTAATTTATAAATTTGCCCGACCTGGGCCTCGAATCCAGGATCTCATAACTATAACCAAACAAGTTGACCAATAATGTCGTTCGATTTGCCATAAATGGATATAAAAAAAAGCAATATTTTAATAAATTTGTGATTTATTTCTCCATCACCTATACATAATTCATTGGAATGAATAACATTGTATAAAAATATATCATACTATCAACATAATGCTTAAATTCAAGTCTTAATTTTACCACTTATTGCATAGAAATAACATTTTCCCCTAGCAAAGCAAATATCATATTAATATTAAACACATTGTTTTTAATTAGACAAATTATCGTAAAAAAAGACTTATTTAAAAAAAAAGGTTTATGATTAATTACGTCCGTGAATAAAACGAATATATTGATAAACACCATAGTAATAATTTTCATATAAAATTTTATCTCAATATTTTTATATTTTTTTCCCTATTGCAACTAAAATTAGAGGTTTGCTCTATAAACAAAATATATACAACGCAAATTTGTAAACTTTATTTCTTTTGTGACAATTTGCCTTAAAATGAAGATTTTTATGTGGCAACACTTAGTATTTTATAACTTGGCATCACTCTTCAGCAAAGGCCCAAGTTTTTGCGCTAACATAATGTTGCCAGCAATCTTGAGTTTTCCCTTTAAATATGCTACTTGGGGGCTAAGAGTGCCAGCTGCTATTTCCATCATATCCTCATCTCCCACTGTCAATGTTGTGTCAGCTTTACCAGTTTTTGGCTCTCCTTCATATACTGTCAAACCAGTTTTCAAATCCAAAGCTGTGAACAAAGTTAAATGGTAATGTAATTTATATAACTGACTGTTATATATTTCTGAACTTTGTGGTCAACCTAAATTTCCCCACCCCCCGACTTCAACTTCGGCGCAGGGGCTAGGTGGCATACAACGAATGCGTGCGTTTGTTGAGAATTAATACATTATACTGACTTTCGAGCTTCTAACAATGATTATCATCTTTATTGAAATTGATATTATTTCAATCAGATGTAATTTTGATACTTTTTTAGAAAATACAATAACTATGTAAAAAAAAACCGTATGAATGAAATTATGAATAATATTCCAAACATTCATTTGAAGTATTTATATAATTATAAAATTTTCTCAATATTCAAATAATTCTCGTCACATAAAATATTTTGATTCTTAGATCATCGATAGCTTTTATAAATAGCTACTAAAAAAAAACAGTTGTATTTCATTCCGCCATTTATAAAAAAAAAAAAAATAGTATTGAAAATATTAGCTTAACACTGAAAATATTTCATGATGCTATGTGTTATAACCACTAATTGAAAGAATATTAGATTAATGTAAAAGTAGTTTATGAATGTATTCAATATAAATACGCAAATATTGCTACGGTAATAGCAATAATTAAAATAAGAAAACGATTTAATTTTGTCATTATTTTCGCAATTGTGATTTACAAAAACCATAAAATTTTCTTTCATGCATTTTTTAAAAATTAATGTGGAATAGTACAAAATCTTTTTAATTGTAAATAATTAAAAGTTGATATAGTAGAAAATATCACGTGACTAGACGCGCAAAAATCTGTCATCACGTTTGTGACGTCATAATTTTATGAATTTATAAATATGTTTACAAGATTTATTTAATAAAATTCAAAATACTGACTGCTGTGTGCAATTCAGCAGAGAAATGCACGTTATGACGTCACTCGGGTTTGTTATTGTCTACGTATTTTCGGTTCAGAAATTATATATGATCTTTTCATTTATCTCAATTTTATTTTTCAAAAAGCTATTTTTATGATATTATTTCAGGCTGTGTGGTTTAAAATTTTAATTGAATATTTGTACAAGATAACTTACTCCACTGTTTGATAATTTTCCCATTTTCAGTGATATTGTAAAGATATACTGCTCCGACACTCTTTGCCTTGTCTTGGTTTTCCTTAATGCCCTCCGCTATCTTTGCAAAGAGCGAATCACTCTTCAATGAGCCAGAAGCGGAAACATTTTGTGCACTTGGTCCAGACGAAGCACCACCCTTGACTACATTCTTCAAATCAATGTAAGCCCCTGTCAATAAACACAAATTTTATTTACACAAATAATGATATGTTGAATAGTTACTTTAAAATAACAGTTAAATGGAAATCTGTCGCCTCAGAAATTCATAGGACGTACGCGCTCGGTGTTACTGATCACTGACGATTGACTAGTGGGGGGTTACCGTGAAAAGGGGTAATAAAATAAAAAGTGTGTGCATACAAATTACACATGTCAGTGGAACTTCTTTGGCAAACAAATTTTTAAGTCTTGTTTATATTTATACAAATCTAAATCGTTGCATTTCTGAGACTTAGAGGAACGGAGAAAGGAAGATATGTTAGGAATTTAATTGTCATTAAAATATTAAAAGACTCGAAAATTAATACCAATAATTTGTTATAAATAATGATATAAAAAATATTAGAAATTGTTAATTAAATTTTGTTTTTTAATAAAAATTTAGAAAAGAGATTTATGAAAAACAGTATATTAAATTATTAAATGACGAGTGGAAAATTAAAATGCCCTATGTTATTTGTAAATATTAAAACTACCTAGCCTTCAAGCAACTTAGCATAAAAAACTATATAATAAGTTGTTTACTCATTTATTTATGACTTGTATTTTATTACCAACTCTAAAACCAAATATCTACATAGGATCGTTTTTTAATAAAAATATCCAATTATATAATAATATTTTACCTGCGATTACAACATTGCCGGTTTCCTTGAGTTTGGTCTGGAAGTGAACCCGCTTGCCCTCAAGCCACATCTCGGTAATCAGGGTTTGGCCAGGAAGCACTGGCTTTACAAAACGTGCCTTTAAGGCTTTGAAGTTTGCTGGATTGTTTCCAGCATACCTGGTTAAAAATCACCATCATATACATTACATCTACCTCAAATACATTATCATAAAGGTATTTAAATTGAAAATCAAAGAATAATAGGCGGTCTTATCGCTTCATAGCGGTTTCTTCCAAACAAATAACTTGTTTTATAGATCGATTTTCTTTTATAGAATAGTTATTTTTAAAGATTTACCATATTCGTATTAGAGCTTTATTAGATTCACGTTAGTTTTACATAAAAGTACATTTGAATTGTATAAGATTCTTGTTGGAAAGAGATAAAACGTGATTTAAACAAAGGCACATAGGCCGTTTTGGTGGTAAATTCATTGCGGATTCAGTGACAAGTATTAACAAAGCGTCGGCTAGAGAAATCAGTGAGTGTTTTATTTCTCAGTAATAGTGAATCACCTAAGTAAAGAACAGTTGAGGCCCAGAAAGAGGCTTACATTCTAAGTGTATGTCATGGCAGCAGCTGAGTACTAACAGTACATCAAAACATTAAATAATGTTTAATATTTTTTAGAAGTAGATACCTAACTATGATATATACACTCTAAATGTATAATAATAATGTTGGAATTAAGCATATATAATCAATCCCAAAATTTCATTGTTTTTAGCGGATACTAAAAGTTGTTAGCCATCCACAATTATTAGAAACCTTTGCCCAATATATTAATTAATATAACTTACTTAGCTAGCACATGTCTTGAGGAGAATCCAAGTGAAGCCAGCCCATGGAGAATGGGTTTAGAATGTCCACCAGCAGCCGCAACATTGGGATCAATGTGAAGTGGATTTAAATCACCAGATAATCTGTGAGAAAATATCTGGATTTAGTGCAACGCAATTCGCCAGATGGAGTCTAGGTTTCTTTCTAGACAGAAACGTAAGAAATTGTGGTTGATTTCAATAGGTTCTATCTGTTTTATTAGTCACTATTCTACCAAAGCGGTAACTATGTTTTACAACACATTTACCTGTATAAGGCAGCTTGGTCTTCTGCAGTCTTTTGTTCCACAATAGCATCAGGGGCCCGTTTGGGTGCATTCTCAACATTCATCGCATCCTTACTGTTCCTGGGACCACCGAAACCACCTTGGCCTAATACGAATATGTGTTGCTGTGTTCGCAGTACCAGCTGTTTATTTTGATAGATTTCACCTATAAAAAACGTAAAAACATGACATATAAACGAAAGAGGAACAAGTAGTGACCCTTGAGGAACACCAATTTTTATAGGACTGTTTACTTTAAACATTTTGCGAAAATTTTCTTTATTCTATTTTGAAAATATAATCTTAACTATGTAGATAAATTATCTTTTATACCTTAAGAAATTATATTAAGAGAAATAATGCTGTGTTCTATGCAATCAAAAGCCTTATTAAGGTCACAGAATATACTTATAACATTCTGGGACTATTTCCATGCATAAAGGGAAAGAAATTTAGGAAAGAAGATCCCATAACATGGTAGATCCTAAGTCTTAAGATAAGGTCTAAATGTAGATCGCATTGACCCAATATATGCTTCTCTAAGAGTAAAAAATGAAATGAAAACCCATAACACTGAAATTCCACAAAAAAAGCACTTGAAACCGAAATTACAAAACTAAATTGAATCAAATTCTTTATATAATAATTATAACACGAACTCAAAATTGAAATACTAAAAAAGTCCTAAATTTAAAAACTATAAAATTAAACATTTAATCAATAATGATATACGATATTGAAATATATAGAATTATAAAAAGGGGAACTGATTTAGTATAGGGGACTTATTCTAGCCTGTCATATATTAAAAGTTACTCACTGTTAACTATAGCGACAGCGCTGGATCCCTTATCAAGAACGTCAACGACGTAGTTGCGAACTGTGAAATCGCCCTCAGTTCCGGGGAAGTCCCCAACCAGCTCGAGATATTGCTCTCCATGAAGAATCTACAGATCAAGAATGAAAAGTAGTATTATATATTTTTTATCATACCTAGATTGAATGTTCGTATTTTGGCTCTATGTTGAGGGACGAAAATACCACATCCCAATTGAATAAATAAATTGGCTTTATTCGTTTGTTGCCATTATAAAGTATGTAGCCCATTAACGCCCCACTGCTGGGCACAGATCTCCTCACTCGTATAAGAGAGGGTGTTTAGAGCATAGACCCACCACGATGCTGCACTGCGAATTTGGCAGGCATAAGTGTACTCTCTATTCCTTCACTCTCATATTCCGACGTGACGGTAATTCGACACAACCGGAGAGAAATCAGGCCCAGGACCGGCGGCTTAACGTGCTCTCCGAGGCACGGGGATGGTTCATACCGCCAAATTTTTCCCAACGTTGGGCAAATATTGAAAAATCTTAATGGTAAATCAATATCGATTTCGAATTGGCCCGACTGAACCCAGGACCTCATGGCTATATTCGTACATTATAAAAAAAATCAAAACAAGTAGTACCGATCTTTTCAATTATCAAGCAACAAATTATTTCTTCTTCACTTAATTCTTCATCCCATTCATAAGAACATATTTTTTATTAGGTTTCACAGATTTGTATCATTGATTGCAAATCTTATTTTATTTTACGGCTATAAGTTTATTTGCCTGAATGTTTTCATAAAAACCTTATAACCAAGTTACGTGATCGAAGCATGCACACTAATGATTGCTAACCTGATTCAATATCTAACTTTATTCCTTACATTTTTATCTGACTTTCGATAATGGTTTATTAAAAAATTGCAACGCATCACGCGAGGGAAATTATTGCAGGTAACCTGCCTTTTGATAATATCACACGAGCTACACTGACATATTTTCCTCCCTATGATATAATGATCGAAATTACGTAAACGTCCCGGAGATATATTCAAAAGATCTTACGTTGGTGAAATCAGCAAACTTTCCAGGGGGCATGGCCTGTCCAATGACTGGTGATTCCATCACCATACCGGGCAGGATGAAGAATGTAGGTAACCCGGTGAATTCCTCGTGACTTTCATAGAGAAACTTCAGATCAGTTGGATTTACCACTGATGCGCCCACTGAAACAAAGTAATGAAATTAGAACATGAATCTTTTAATACATAAACCATTTCGCAGCGACTGACATATTATTACGTCTTATCTAAGTAGAAACGTTTGCGAAAAGTACAAACGAGTACATAAGAACTTGCATATGGTATTCGTTGATCTGGAGAAGGCATATGATAGGGTACCCCGTGAAGTCTTGTGGTAGGCTTTGAAAGAGAAAAGAGTGCCTGGGAAATACCTGCGTCTTATCCGTGCTATGTACGGTAGAGCAACTACATACGTTCGCTCCGCAGCCGGCGAAACTAACAAATTCAATGTGGGCGTAGGTTTGCATCAGGGATCGGCTTTAAGCCCTTTTTTGTTCCTCCTGGTAATGGATGCACTGACATCAAACATACAAGAGGAAGCACCCTGGTGCATGCTGTTTGCCGATGACATTGTGCTTGTTGGAGAGGATGGAGCTGAGGTACAGAGAAGGCTAGAAATATGGCAGGAAAAACTGGAAAACGCAGGGTTGAAGATCAATAGGACCAAAACAGAACATCTGTTCTGTGATTTCGGGGATCCATCCAGTTTTTCTTCGATTGTCTTAGATGGTGTTTCCCTTCGAGTCTGCTCAGATTTCCGTTACCTCGGCTCTATCTTCCAAAACGACGGCGGCATTGACCGAGATGTTACTAGCAGGATAAATGCAGGTTGGATGAAGTGGAGGCAGGTCTCGGGAACAATTTGCGATGCCAGAATGCCCCTTAAACTAAAGGGGAAGATTTATAAGACGATCGTAAGACCTGTCATCCTGTATGGATCAGAGTGCTGGGCCACCAAAGGGGAGAATGAAAGGAAATTGCATGCAGCGGAGATGCGAATGTTGAGATGGATGTGTGGAGTGACAAAATTGGATAAGATTAAGAATGAGTATATTAGAGGAAGTGTGAAAGTAGCACCAGTGACCGAGAAGTTAAGGAGTGGAAGGTTAGCCTGGTATGGACATGTAATGAGAAGGGAGGATAGCCATGTATGTAAGAGGGTTCTAAATATGATGGTAAGCGGCAGGGCCGGGAGAGGGCGACCAAAAAAAGTGTGGATGAATTGTGTGAAAGAGGATATGTGTATTAAGGGTGTGAATGTAGAAATGACAGCAGATAGAGTGAAGTGGCGAAAGGAAACATGCTGTGCCGACCCCACCTAGTGGGATAAGGGCAAGAAAACAAACAACAACATCTAAGTAGATACGCGTGGTATAATAAAACGCCTTTCGTAAATAAAATTACCATGCGGCTGGGAGTATTATTACATCTTATCTAAACAGTTTTACTATACGGTTGACGTAATATTACGTTTAATAATATAGTAATAATATAACGTAATATTATTTTATTACGTTTAGGGTGTAGGGGGAAACCCTTCCCAGTCAGTTTTTCCAAACGCCAACCTCACCTGTACGCGGTGCACCCTGCTCCTACCAACAAATGGCGGTATAAACATTCTCTTTAGCTGACCTAAATGCCACAGATCGATAACGGGCAACACCGTTATCGGTGCGAGGTCAGCACTGCGATCACCAACCCGCCTACCAAGCGTGGTGATTATAGGCAAAACCACAAAATGACGACGACAAGGCAGTAATGACCGTCTCCGGCAGCCCCGCTATACGTAGCTCTGGCAGGGGTTACGGTAACGGCGGTGCAAGATCGGGCCTTGTGGACGTCATTACATGAGACCTATGTCTAGAAGTGGACGTCCATCGGTTGAAGTGACGGTGACGATGACGAATATTACGTTTTACCTAGTCGTATCGTGACGATATATAGCATAGCCTTCCTAGATAAATGGGTTATCTAACATTGAAAGTATTATTCAAATCAGACCAAGTTCTTGGGAATAATGCATAGTATAGATACACACAACCTGAAATGTTTTAAGATATTATCACTTTCGCGACTACAGAGGAACATTTGAAATTATCAAATGGGTTACGAGTCATAGGTTGTCGACCGCTGGCATATCAAGTAGTGTTGATTTATTAAATTTTTATATAAGTTCCAGCATTGTCCCGCTTGACTATACTATTCTTTCTTGTCTTTTAATATGTAAAAAAGTAGTCATGATTTTATTTCGATTATAATTTTTCGAGTGGGGACTTTTACTTTTGGGTATAGTTGATGGTAAAGCAAGAGAGCTAAAGTTCTATTTGTGGCACGAGAAAAGTGGTGTGAGATATAATTTTGAAGAATAGGAAAATAGTATTACTTATCTTGCTAAATTAATCGAGCATTCAATACACAATATTAAGCTATCTCTATAGCATAATCTTCATTATATATATATAAACTATAAGCATTTTGTTACTTTCGTATTATTGAATTTGATGTACCTAAATAACGAACCGAATAGTATCAACATTCATCCCCCAATTGAATTGATTTTATTTATATTTTTGCATTATTCTAAAACGATAGTAACTTTTTATCAATAGGGAAAACGTAAAAAAAAACAATCTTATCGTCGATTATATAAACGCCTGAGTACTTAAGATAAAATAATCGATTTAAATTTTTATTTGCCACACGCAAATACGTGACTCTTTTTTTATGTAACATCTAAAACAGTAAACGTTCATATTTAATCCACCATCTGATATTACATGTACAACATTAAACAGGCCCGAAGCAAGAGATTTGAAATCCACCATGTATTGAAGATTTATTTTGATAACTTTAGTAAGACTAGTTGTCATATTTTTTGTCATTATAAAAGTATTATTAGAATTCTTTTCCCGTTTTTGATTTTTTATTATTCGGTATTCTAATGTGGGGTAATGCTGCTGATATAGATGCAATATTTGCACTGCCAATTAACTTATTATAAATTCTAGTGGGCTGCATAAAATTTAATAACTCATTTAAGGGTAATTGTATACATTTCTATAATAAACTCCCAGAAGACGTTTTAGAAATGTCGCTTAGTAAATTCAAAGTCTTTGTTAAAAGAAAACTGATTGAAAAATCTTACTATAAGTTACAAGATTACTTAGATGATAGAAACGCGTGGAATTAAACGAATTGCTCTAATTTAAAATATAATAAACTAATATTGTAATGATGGTGGTAAAAAAATTCAAAATACCCGACTGAGCTTGCTGTGGACTCTTCTCAGGACAGGGCGCGAAAGAACTCTCGTAACTTTAGATTTTAAGTCGTTCTTTATTACCATCATCAGAAGTACAACAGAATGTGTGTGTGTGGGGAAAAAAATATGTTTGACAATTCAAAAGTAATAGGCCTGCTTAAATTATGTTATTTTGAATGTTGAAATATCAAGCGCAAATCTTTTAAAAACTGTTGTTGATAACGAAAAACCGAAATAGTTTATACAAAACCTCTCCATTCCTATTATTAGCACTAGTGACGTGTTATTTCTCGCACTTAAAACGCGGTAACGCCGTAACGTAATAGCGAAACAAAAGTACGACATTGCTTTCGTTTTCACCGATTTGTACGGCCGCGTATGTAGCGGAATCACCTCATGGAAACGCAACTGTATGCACGTGACAATCGGATCACTGTTGTAGATTTCCATTCAAATTAATTGGGGTCATTTAATGTCCCCGTTCGGATGTCTCATATTTTTTTCAATATTTATAACAAAGTCACATAATTTATTAAACGTGACGCGCCTCATGGATGTGCAACGCACGTGATGTTCGTGATAATCTCAAAAATCAAAATCAAAATATGCTTTATTCAAGTAGGCTCAAAGGTCAATTTTGAATCGTCAGTAGTTTGTTCGTTGGTAACAAATCTACCACTGGTTCGGAAAATTGAATCCGCTGAGAAGAAACCGGCAAGAAACTAACGGTTACTCTTTTCAAGATAGCTTTGTATGTTATAATGTGTAATATATTGCTTCCGTGAGCAACTGGAATCAAGTTAAATAATCTTCAACATTATCATATGCCTGTAAAAGGGTGTATATTTCTTAAAATTATGTGGAGGCAAATCTAAAACTAATTTTATTGAGGTATCACATATTACATTTCCCTACGTAATACACATTGTTTTATCATATAAAGAAAAACACTCACCGCCAAGTGCGTAACAAACGAGGTCCTTAGAATTGTAATTATAGGTAGACCAATACGACTCTCGCTTGCTATCTAACTTGCTGCGCTCGTCAAAGTCCTGAAATATGCATGTTTCATATAATACTAGCTGACTGGTGATTTGCAATATCACTAGGACCTAGTGATATAGGAAATGCGAAAGTAACCCAATCTATCTGTCAGTTATATGTGTGTTTGTGTTTTGTCTTATGGGGCGTGTATAATATGATAATATCCACTTAAAATTACACTAGAACTAATAAAGTTTTGTTGTAGTGATCTCTCGTCCTTATAAATGAAGCTACAATCTAAGTTGAGACCGGAATAATCTGGTTAGAGGTAATTTACCATTTGTAGCTTCTACACAGCATTGTACCAGAACGCAATTTTTTTTGGCGACTTTGCTGATAGGGTGGTACCATATTTAGCTCCCATCAGTCCAAAACATCCGATTTCCAAAATGTATCTGCTGACGACAGTTGTGTACAAGGGGTTGGTCAGGAACAAAACTTACTTGTACCCCAACGACCCTGTCCTAACATTTGTCATGTTCTAATATACAAGTACCATAACAAAAATTTTAGTAAAACTATATGAAAAAATAAACTAAAGTATATACGAAACACATAAGTCGCAATCAGATAAGATAACAATTAAATAACAATATGTAATAAAACAATACAATTACCTGCAATTTTTCGACCAAATCCAGAGTAACTTCGGTCATTTGGTTAAATCGCTTGGCATTTTTCATGTTGACGACATCGGACCACTTATCTTTCACCGACTCTATAGTGACAGGATCTGTAGGCTTCTTCCTGCGAGAAAATAATAAATTCTATGAAGAAAGTTTATATATAGACAGGTAAGTAAACCGCAGCCTATTAACGTCACATTGGGTTTTTTCTGAGCTCGGAAATGGCTTTACGCACCCCGATCGGACCTAGTTATTCTTCACCCACTCTACAGTGACAGGATCTGCGGGCTTCTTTCTACATGGTAATAGTAAAGGCTATGAAGACAATATATATATATATGCATATATATATAGGTGTGTGTGTGTGTGTGTGTGTGTTCGTGCTACTTTCCTTTAAGAATTAATGCTTGGCAGTTATCAAATTTTTTACTTATGTAAACAAATATATTTAACTTATTTAATGATACCTCATAATATCAGCTTTTAAATCTACTAAAAGTTATTTCACTATTTTATCATAATTGCGATATACAGTTCATATGAATAAACAATACATATATTGTTTACTTTTCATTAAATCTGCACCCACTTTTTTGGTTACCTAATATATTTTGAAAACAGCAGCCTATTACCCTCTCATTTCTTGGTACAAAGCATTATCACTTATATACCCTTTAACGTCCCACTGCTGGGCACAGGCCTCCTCACTCCGAGGAGCGAGGGTTTTTTAGATCACAGATATAATACACAAGTACACTCTCTATTCCTTCACTCTCATAGTCCGATGTGACGGGAATCCGACACGACCGGAGAGAGGCTCTTCGAGGCACGGGGGTGAATCACACCGCCAACTTCCCATCTTCAGGCAAATATTGAGATAATGTTAATAGAAAACTCAATATTGATTTTTAATTGGCCCGACCCGGGACTCGAACCCAGGACCTCATGCCTGTAGTCGAACATGCTAACCACTAGACCAATGAGGGAGTTCAGTTTGAGGCCATAGACGCACCAAAAGCTGCTCCACTGTGAGTTGATAGGATACATATACCCCAGTGCATTTTGAATAACTTGTTAAATAGAGAAATGCATTAAACTAAGTGTAACCTAAATTTATTGATAATTAGGCATACAATGAAAAACATAGGAAAAAAATGTTACAATACAATCTTTCTTACTATTACACGTTTCACATTCATTAGAATAAATTATGTGCAGCTTACCTTAAAGGTGTACCACTTCCACGGACGAGATGAGCTTTGGTTGCAAAGCCTAGTGTTGAATCGATAATAACCCCAGTATCGGGGAACGATTCGTGTACCATGTAAGCCTAGTGACAAACAAATTGCTTAATATGTATAGGGTGATATATGATCTAGGAGCAATAATATCCTTTCAATAATTATTGAGAGGCCTATTAAGGTACCTAGAAACCTAGGTAAGAGTCCCAACGGGGGGCAGGGTAAATATCTCCACAAATCTTGAGGATGAGGGACGGATAAAGTTCATTCTGACGTATTTATAAGCTAAATTTAACATTTAAATTCCGGTTCAATTTCGGAGGTCGAGTGATATTACATAAATCGCTATATGCCCTTTTCTTGTGGAGGTGAATAAAATTCATTCTCACGTTATTACGTGAGACGTTACCAAGTCACGTATTTATTATTCTCATTTACTTAAATCACATAAACTAAATTACGACTTTAGAATGTTTGTAAATTAATTTGGATGCACAATGATTTCTTAATAATATTTTATTTCAGAAATATTTACTATTTATTTAAATCGTAAAAGTGTACATTTAAAAGCGTTTTAAATGTTTTGTTAAAAGTTACACTTCTTATGTAAAATAAAATTTTATGTTTGAGAAAATTATCCAAGGTCCTGTCTGTCTATTATACATTATAAATATACTATTATAAATTTATAAACAATTTCCTTTCTCGTCAGATAAATTCCATAATAATATTAACCGACCCCTACATTAAAGAATCAAGTAGTACGAAGATAAATTAGTTGTTACTTTACTACCTTTTGTACTAAAGATATGATTGTTAGCATCATGTTATCTTAGTAATTTATAAAAAAAAAACGACAAACTAGTTTGAGAAATAACATCATTAATATTTTTAAAAAAATCATGTCTAAATTGCAAGTTGACTATTTATACGTAAGAGTCATCGATATTTTTATTGACATGACCTTTAAGAAACCTAATTAGACAATTTTACTACAAAATAAACAACTAAAATCTTCATTGCCAGCCATTCTTACTATTAAACTACAGTAAGTTCACATACAAGATTATTAATTTTAACATCTAATTAATTGGAAGATTCTGGAAGATTATATATAGAATAAATTAACAAAAAATTGTATGACGTGCGTATAATTAAGCGTATATATAAATATATATATATATAAATATGGCCTCTGCGGATAGCAATGAATGTAAGACAAGTGATAGCGAGATTAGCATGGATGACATCATGAAAGCGATAAAAGGTATGAAATCAGGTAAGGCTGCTGGGTATGACAGAGTGTCAGTCGAGATGCTGAAGGCTGGCCGCGGGATTGTGGTAGCTCAGCTGTACTGCCTTTTCAATATATGCTGGGAGAAAGGTCAAGTCCCAAGAGATTGGAGCAAGGCCGTAATTGTCCCTCTATATAAAGGAAAAGGGTCACAGCAGGAGTGCAAAAATTACCGCGGTATCAGCCTTCTTAGTGTCGTCGGCAAATTGTATGCAAAGATATTAATTGAAAGGGTGATTAATGAAACTGATGGGAAAATATGGGACGTGCAAGCGGGATTTAGAAGAGGAATGGGATGTACGGATCAGGTCTTTTCTTTACGGTGCATAACTGAAAAATGTTTGGCTAAACACCAAAAAGTTTATTGCGCGTTCGTAGATTTAGAAAAGGCCTATGATCGAGTGGTGAGGAATGAGCTGTGGTCAACGTTATCTACGTATGGGGTGAGCGGTTGTCTGATCCAAGCATTGAAGTCTCTCTATGAGGGTTCTAGTGCCTGTGTCAGAATAAACGGAGCGTACACGGAGTGGTTTCCTGTCGAAAGAGGTGTTCGACAGGGATGTGTTGCGTCACCATGGCTGTTCAACCTTTTCATGGATAAATGTTTGACAGATTTAAAAGAATGTATGTATGGGTTAAGAATGAATGAATTACTCATCAAATGTTTACTCTACGCTGATGATCAAGTAATACTTGCGTCATCCGCTAACGAGCTTCAGGAGATGCTAAATATTATGAATGAAGCTTTGAAAGGGAAAGGAATGAAAGTGAATGTAAACAAAACGAAAGTTATGCTTTTTGAACGAGATGAATCTATGATGAATGGCAATATTTTGATAGATGGGGAACAAGTGGAAGAGGTGAAAGAATTTGTATACTTGGGATCTAAATTTACAAAAGATGGAACATGTGAAAGTGATATCGAAAGGAGAGTGAATGCAGGGAATATGGTAAATGGTGCTCTGCATGCTTTTATGAATAGCCAGATGGTGTCTCAAAGGGCTAGACTGGCAGTGCATGCTGGAGTGTTGGTGCCAACACTTATGTATGGTAGTGAAAGTTGGGTATGGCAGAAGAATCACAAAAGTAAAATAAATGCGGTAGAGATGAGAGCGTTGAGAAGCATGAGTGGATTAAAACTGAGTGACAGAGTAAGAAATAGTGTGATAAGAGAACGTTGTGGTATAAAAGAAGACGTAGTGACTAAAATTGAGAAAGGTATGCTTAGATGGTTTGGGCATGTAGAGAGAATGAATGAAAGGAGACTGACAAAAAGGATTTATGAGTCAAGAGTGAATGCGAAAGTTGGAAGGGGAAGACCGAGGCGAACGTTCCTGGACCAAATCCAGGACATTTTAAATAACGGCCAGGTCAAGAGTACTCTAAACCGACGAACTTGTATGAAAGATTTAATGAGATTGAAAGAAGCGAAGGAGATATGCAAGGATCGTGGCAAGTGGAAGGATGTTGTCTCTGCCTACCCCTATGGGAATGAGGCGTGATGCTATGTATGTATGTATGTATGTATAAATGAATTATTTAGAGTCCGCTATTTAAAACAATTAATATAACATAAGTTATCAACAAAAACAATATATATATATTTCAATTTCAATGACCTTGTAATAGCAGTAGTTATTACACTATGAAATATTTTACAAACCGCAAGTCATGATGAGTTAAATGAATGTAATATACCTAATTTATTCAAACAAACAACAGTTTCGTAATACGTAGTGAAATGTATCGAACCGTTATCGGTATTTATCTACCCTACAGCTAAATTGTGATAAAACAAAAATACTAAAATATGCTGTGACATCGTCAACAACAACTGAGAACACTCCAAATATTTTTGGATTATTTAACGAACATTTTTACATAGAAAACGTCGTTCCCTACGTATAAAGAGTCAACTTGCATTTTAGACATTTCGACGTTTTTGTAATTATATCATGTCCATTTGATAGCCTAGATCTTTTTAACGATAAAGACGTTGATACATGATACTTAAAAAGATATCAAATAGTACTGAAGGTAATGAGATAATAAATAATTATCCTTAGATCCTGTCTTAGAAAATTTGGATTTTATACTTAATTTCTTATATGTAGAGGTCGAACAGTGTTTATGAAGTTAATTTTGAGGTTCATCTTTGTAAGATAAAAATGGTGTGTTGTTGTGGAAACAGCCGTTTGTTGTACGGTCTACCCCCTCAAAAGCGCGCGATGTGTTACAGTATTTACTTAGCTTAATAAATTTATTGAACTTTAAACTATCCAGTGGTGTAATTGAATTTTGGATGGAAGTGATAGATATGTAGCTACAACACCAAATCTGTATGTAACTGTATAACCCCGATTTTATTGTAATTTATTTTATTAAATTGCCTCCCTATGGAGATTAGTTTAAAGACGTATTAACGTCAAAAGTCCACTACTAAATATGACATGCAGAGAATAAACAGAATATTTTTAGTTCAGTAATACTATCAATAACTAATTATTTTGAGCCTAATGAACATTAAAACATATTTTTATTGTATTAATGTATTATACATTTGTAATGGGTTTAAAAATGGCGAATGTGGTAAATGTTACAAACTCAGCTGAAAATGTCCATCGTGTTAATAACTTTTAACTTTTTTACGTTTAAAAAAATATACAAAAAGCTTTATAAGCTTTGCTACAATACTGAAGGTATTTTGAAGCTATGGGCGAATATTTTATTTTTATTTATTCATTACTAATATATACTTTAGTTGAATAAACAGATTATCCGTCAGAATCCAGAAATCTATATTTATATGTATTGTATCAAAATGTCATATTTAAATTAACTAAAATGACGTTATGGTTACTACAAAATGTTATCATGTCATTGGTTGATTTAAACATTCCTGTAAAATTAACTGTGTTGAATTGTGAAAGTGCAATAGAGAAAAGGAAAAAATAAAAAAAAATAAAAAGACACAGTTACATGTTTAAATGGAAGCCGCGATATCTAAAGTATAGGGTACATTGTCGCTTTGATAAATACGGAACCCTACACTTTACGTTATGTTAGATTTCATTATCAGGCTGATGTTACATATTACCCTCCCTGGGCGGATAGCAACGTTATCACGGTGTTACTACTGATAAATGTAAAGATATTACAAAAGCAGCTTAGTTTCTTATCCTATAATTATACCTAAAAATGTTTTACTTTAGAATTTTATAAAGGTTAAAGATCATATCGACATAAAAAAACGTATTTGCTGTTAGGCTAAAAATATTACGAAAACAGGCTTTCTATACCATTTTAATCAGTAAAAAAATACTGCATCGATTGATCCAGGTCCCCCATTTTTTGGACGAATAAAAACACAACAAACATTTTTATTTATAGCTAACAGTAAAATTAAGTTTAGTATTTATTAGCTTTATTGATTTCGCATTTCTTGAGGCCAACAAAATGTTAAGCCAGAAACTTAGATTTTAGACAAGTAAATTTGGCTCTGGTGAAAAATTCGTATTATGAGGCTTACAGTAAATACGATTTCTTACATCGACGACTAAAAACTGGAAATGTATAATTTATATAACTTTATCCGTCTAATTGTTCGCACTAATCTCCGAAAGAGTTAGATATAATATTTTCGGAACTATCTTTAGCTGATCACATATCCGAACCAATTTTTATTCCTCTTTTTCACGTAGCCTTTTTTGGTTTATTCTAAAGTCCCTATAATACTGCCTACCGTGTGAACATCCGCTTAAAATCGGTTCACAAATTAAAAAATACTATTTGACATAAATATCGTATAGACCAAGGGTGGGCAAATATTTTGATAATCCAAACAGTTTTTTTTTCTAATTTTAAGTATAGTTTTTGTTAAGGATGTCGGATCATTTTTTTAGATAACCCCGGGGGTAATTTAAAATATATGTAATTAATTAATTAATATATTATTATTAACTAAATTAACTTGATCGTAAAATTATAGATTTTGAAAAGGTTAAATTTTATTTAATTAGGAACTGCTTCTATGATTAAAATAAAAACAAAATTCATTCGAAAAATCTTCTGGAAGATTTGTGTTTTTAATAATAATATATGCAATGTTTCATGGGCCAGACAAAACTCTGCCGCGGGCCGCCATTGGTCCAGACCTGGTATAGGCTATCATATCTTATTGAGAAAAACTGTTAATTTAAAATTACGAACACATACTCTACTTTTTTCAGCACCAAGGGACTCCATTCATAATGTAAACGATGTTACCAAATTTCAAATAGATCGCGAATGGTTATGAAGATCACGTGTGTGAATGAATGAATTTCAGTGGTGTAAAACCATTAATATCTTGTACTGTACAACTACACAACATACAGTATAAATAAATATATACTTACAACAACAGGAGCGATGAGTTCGGGCTTCATGGCTTTGAACATGTCCGGTGGTAGGATGTCCTCGGTAAGACGAGACGCTGCTGTTGGTACTATTGTGTTCACTTTAATATTGTATTTAGCGCCTTCAATAGACAGTGTGCTTGCGAATCCAACCAGGCCCATTTTGGCGGCACTAAAATATATAACAAAGTCAAAATTCTGTTATGTGTATGCGTATTTGTAGGTAGGTGTGTACGTACATGAATATGGTTAATTTTCTCATGGTTATTGCTAATTAAAAGTATATGCAAATTCAAAGTATCGTTGCTGTAAATGGTAGTCGGTTCACATCACCAATATAGATAGATAGAATATTCTTTACATTACATATTTTTTTTTATAAGACCTATACATTACATAAATTTTTCATCCTGTCTGGATCAGACTGCTGGGCCAAAAAATGGGAGAATGAAAGGAAATTGCATGCAGCAGAGATGCGAATGTTAAGATGGATGTGTGGAGTGACAAAATTAGATAAGATTAGGAATGAGTATATTAGAGGAAGTGTGAAAGTAACACCAGTGACCGAGAAGTTAAGGAGTGGAATGCTTTCCTAGTATGAAAATGTCATGAGAAGGATAGCCATGTATGCGAGAGGGTCCTAAATATGATGGTAATCGGCAGGGCCGGGAGAGGGGGACCAAAAAAAATGTGGATGAACTGTGTGAAAGAGGATATGTGTGTAAGGGTGTGAATGTGGAAATGGCAGCGGATAGAGTGAAGTGGCGAAAGGAAATGTGCTGTGCCGACCCCACCTAGTGGAATAAGAGCAAGAAATTGATAATGATTTACATTTTTTTATGGCTGACAGTTGAGCGCTTGACTGTGAACTCGCCTGATGTTAAGTGATGATACAGTCTAAGATGGAAGCGCGCTAATCTGGTAAGAGGCGATTTACCTCTTCTGGTTTCTACACAGAATCGTACCGGAACACGAATCTCTGTTTGGCGGTAAGTCTTTGCTGGTAGGGTGGTAACTAGCCACGGCCTAAACCTCCCACCAATAGAGACTCAAACAAATTAGAAAATACTATTTTCTAAATTCGCCTTACAGGGGATCCAACCCTGGGCCTCTGCTAGCGAGTAATCGCAGCACTGCATCAAAATAAGCAAAAGAAACATACTATCTTTAAAAGGGTAACCGTTGAGTTTCTTGCTGGTTTCTTCTTAGCGGATTGAACTTTCCGAACCGTTGGTAGATTTGTTACTAACGGACAGACTACTGACGATTCAAAAGTGTTTTTGAGCATACTTGAATAAAGAATATTTTGATATTAGCGATTTCTATCAGACAACATAAGGTTAAAGATATAATTCAAGGTAAGAAGGGTAGGCGGTGTCTAGTAATAAATATACAGATACATACATATCATTTATACATATCTATATGTGCAGGTGTGTGTGTGTGTATGTGTGTTTAAGAAATCGGAACATGATATATTAAATAAAAAAAATCAATAAATTGTAATATTAAATAGTCTCGTCACTAAAACCATAGAGAAAGGTAACGAATGTTTTTCTATTTACAATTTACACATTAATCAGAATTTGTATTAGCATTTCTATTATCTAAAGCAAATGTCTAAGGACTACGTAATTAACTTAATAGGATATTAACTGCATGCTCTGTTCCCACTTTATTTTTATTTTATCAATTTAATAAATTACTATCTTCTTTATGTGCCTCTCCGACTAACGAAGTTTGGCAGTCAGTTCATTATCATTTAATTTGAGTTGCTTTATTATTATTTTGAAATTATGTTTTAAGCTCTTTTACATTTATTTTTACAAATTTATGAGGTTATCATGTTTCTAAATTCAATAGAAATATAAAGTTATCCCCACTCTTAATTGGTATCTTCATTATTTTATTATAGAGATTGAGAAATTTTAGAAGACTTTACCTATTCTTTTTACTTTAATCGTTTATAAAAGAACTACAAAGTCCAATAATACAAAGTATGAATTGAAAATAGAAACGTCACAAACTATTTTTACAGCATATCTTTAATGATAGCAGTCATGGCCTTATGATAAAAATAAAGAGACGTAAATCGGTAGCCAAACAATAACATAAAGAATAGAAGAAGTAATTCATAAATAATTATAAAATGGAATTGTTCTGCACACATATAATATGTATATGTAATTTTATTTTACTTAGCAGACTTCTACCCTTTTTGGCTACGCATATATGACTAAGAAGGAAACGGGAAGTGTATTAAAAGCGGTCTCTACCAGACAACTTTTGGTATATTATTGGTTTTAGCAGCTCATAAATATACTATTAATTCATAGATATTTGCTTATAAATAAGGCAACGAAGGACAGTATATACAACAGATGAAAGATTAATAAATAAAATTATATTCTACCTGTAGTTAGCCTGTCCAAAGTTGCCAAAGAGGCCAGCATTGCTTGAGGTCATGATGATACGCCCATACTTCTGATTCTTGAACGTTTCCCATGCAGCTTGCGTCGTCTTAAACGCACCCTTAAGGTGTACTGCGTGGATTATATCCCAGTCCTAATTTAAAATTTACAAAATCTTTCAATTGCTGATTGGTCATCACGAGACTATGATCTCATCTGACAGTGAACGATGATACAGTCCAAGGAAACTTAAATTTTAGATGACAGCGTGTCTTCCCCGCTAGGATGGTAATTGCCTTAACCGCAGCCACTCAGCAGTCCAAACAAATTTCTAAATTTTTCCTTTTGCTATCGAATTTAGTACTTTTGGTAGCCAAACGAGAATAAAGGCTACATTTAAGTATTTGTTTTGTTACATCTGTCTTTAATTTAGTGATATGGACTTTGTCGAAAATTTCGAAAATTTGCATTAAATAGTCTCAACAAGTTTTTAGAAAAACCAATTTTAAAAAGCGATCAGCGATTTAGAAAGCTAATTCTACTAAGAAGATACTAGCAAAAGCTCAGTAATTACTGTCTTCTTATCATGTTTCGCATTCTTTATCATTTGTACGAATTATTATTTACCTCATTTTCAAAAAAGGTTTATTTATTTTGAAAACTTATGAGAACTGATTAAATTGCTACCACCTCTTAGTTAATTCTGTATTTATAAGTAAAAAAAACTAGATGTCTCAAGTAAAAAATTACAACTCATCACGAAGAATTGCGTAATATCTAAATTCTCACTTTTTAAAATTTCAAAATTTTTAAACTTGTTATTTCAAGGATTATTATTTCAAATTAGTTACAATGTTTGGTTCGCTTTTGCGAGAAATTGTACCGTACGATCAATTTGAAAACTTTGAGATTTAAAACGTAAACATTCAAAATGTATTTCTATATAACTAAATTAAGATGGCGCAAGTATTGACTTTAATTTTTTCATTATCAAACGATTACCATGTGAACAAATGAGGAACAATGAACATCTTCAAGATCATCTTTGTATCCCTTAATTATAGTCAAGGTTACGAATTTAACATACGCATTAGCATATGTTAAGAATGCACTACAGAGACAGAAAATAATATTTGCTTTTTATATTTTTAAGTAATTTGTAGAATTGAAAGTCAATTATTTAAATCTTCATTAACATCAAGGGTCAATAACTGCAACTTTTAAAAAAATATTCAAACTTGAGTGAAATCCCTTAACAGGTTAACGTTTTACGTTTTTATAATAACAGATTATGTCATCTCTACTAAAATTCAACATTATTAACATAAAAGTAGTTATTAAAAAAATTGCGACATTTAAATACTTGTAATTGAACATTGACGTTGTAAAATATGTATATCCATAGGACAAACTCATTGTTCTTCTTTATCATGAGAGTGGTCATTAAAATAGTTTCAAGTTAATTAAGTTTGTGTATTTATTTCTTAAAATAATTAAGAAATAAATACACAGACTTTAAAAAGGGCTACAGATAAGATAAAAAAAATTAACTAACACATTTTGTCAACTAATTCAGAAATTCCATAATAAAATATACAGGCCTAATTAATGAGAGTATTTACAATGGGTTTTACTTCTATCACACAATTTTATTTTATTTTGAGACAGTTTGTACCCAGAAACACTACTGGTGCCTGTGAGAGTCTATGTAGGATTAATGATCAAGTTGTAGCTACTTATGACATTACAAACAATGTAATTAATAATTATATTCATTGCATATAAAAATATATCCTGATAACTTAAAAATTAGGTAATCAATAAATAATTATTATACTTAATTTCAAATGTTAAGGGAAGATATTCAAACTATAAAGAAATGGTCAACTCACAGAGAGAAACGTGAATACAATAAATAATTTCAAACAATTGATTTATTAATGATATTATTGTTATTTATGGTAAGAAACTCAAAAAGAATCGATGTTATTATTAGTATGTTAATATTTCAAGTTCAAGTCATTCAAATAGTTTTGAAGACAATCGTCCGCGCGCCTCCGGCAGCGTCGGATGTCGAGCGTGACGATGACCACGCTAAAGTGTAATAAGTGTAATATTGTGATAGACGAGCTTCTAGCGTATATCCAAAATAAATTATCAGTCGCTGATGAACTCAGCTTAGTTCAAATTTGTGTATCTGCATTTACCAATGAGCAAATTGAAAAGTCTAACGAGCTGCTGCTACAGTCGCTCCCAGCAGACATACGAAAAACGGCACGTAAGGGAAAAGGTAAGGAGTCCCGTCTACTGCACGACATCATAAACATATTTAAGGTAACAGAACCAGATCTTCTACCTATTTTCGTGGCACATGATTTAAATAAATTGCCCCCTATAACGTTTGATCACTTGGATGTTTCTAAACTACTAAAAGATCTGATGATTATACAAGATGACATCAAGAATATAAAATCGACATACGTTACTGTGGAGCAGTTAGATGAGCTTAAAAGAGAATGTTTGAACAGGAAATATTCGTCTCCTCCATTCTCAACTGTTAATATGAAAAGGGGTGCCTATAGAGATAGCGGGCCGGCAGGTTTATCTCAATTAGATGACACTTTAATTTCATCCCAGGATCAATCATCATATCCAAAGGAATGTAATAATTTGAGCTATAGAAGCATTGATAGAAATATTATTGAGGGTAGGAACATAATAAACCAAGAGAAGATGTCTGAGGTACCGGCCGACGAATGCGTCATCCTCGACGATCGCTCGCTATGCGACAGCGCGAGCGGACTAAAAAACGCGTCATCGCCTAAGCAGTTTAGCGACCGAGACGTGTTAAAGGAATCAACAGTGCAAAATGAACCTTACATTGATGACATTAACGTTGAAAATCTTAAACTACCAACGCAAACTATACAGAACGAATCGCAGCGGAATCAAACTTTTGCAGAAGTGATGAAGAGTGAGGGCGACTGGCAAGTTGTGCGACGTCGAAAACCGAAATTAAGTTCATACAGATACCTTGGCATGTCGGGTATCTCTAATGACATACATTGTAAGTTTAAAGCCGCGGACAGAAAAGTACCCATTTTTATAACTAGGGTGCACAAAGAAACAACTGAGAGCGATATAACTGACTATATTTACAGTAAAACTCAAGAATCTATTCGACTAGAAAAGATTTCTTCTGTAAAGGAGAGGAGTTACAATGCTTATAAATTCTTTGTGTCCGAAACGATGTTATCCAAATTTCTGAACGAAAGTCTTTGGCCGAGGGGCGTAATATTTAGGCGCTTCATTAATTTCAGAAATAAATCTATGAACGGTGGAAGTGTTAAAACCGTAAACGGTCCAAACACCAAGGTAAATGAATAAAAGTTCTGTATATAAATTTGTCAGCTTTAACTGCAAAAGTATTAAGCGCTCAGTTGAAAGTATAAGGACTTTGTGCCAATCTGCCGACATTATAGCGCTTCAGGAAACCTGGTTACCGCCGCACGATTTGCATTTCCTTAACGAGATCGATAAGCATTTCAGCTGCACAGGCACCTCAGCGATGGATACGGCGGCTGGTATGGTATGCGGACGGCCTTATGGAGGTGTGGCGTTATTATGGAATAAAAGCGTTTTCAAAAATGTATCTGTTGTGCAGTGTGACAATCCACGTTTGTGTGCTATAAAAATAGTGCTGGGCCATAGATCAATTTTAGTATTTAGTGTTTACATGCCCACAGATAAGGTGTTGAACCTCGCTGAATTCACTGACTGTCTCAGTTCGGTAAGTGCTACTATTAGTAACACAAATATTGAGTCCGTGTACATACTTGGCGATTTTAATGCGCATCCGGGGGAACTATTTTACAACGAATTGGTAGCTTTCTGCGATGAGTCAGAGTGGACGTGTGCCGATGTGCAATTGTTGGATATAAAGTCAGATACATACACTTTTGTGAGTGACGCCAATGGCTCAAGACGTTGGTTAGATCATTGTGTAATGACTAAATCTGCTCTATCGTCCGTCGACAATATTTATGTTAAGTATGACGTGTTGTGGTCGGACCACTATCCTTTAATAATGGAGTGTAATTTAGATGTTGTCAAACCTAAAGTTATGTCATCAGAAAAAGAAAAAGTTAAAAACGAAGTTCTTTGGGGAGAGAGAAATCAAGAGCAGATCGATTCCTTTCAAAAAATGTGCCATGAGGCTTTGAGGCTTTTCGATCTTCCAGAGGAACTTCGTTCGTGTTGTGATATCGTCTGCCACTGTAACGATCATACAGAACTTATTGATAAACTGTACCATGACATTATATCCATCTTGTCAAGAGCAGCCGCTAAATCTGTGGTCGTAAAATCTCACAATAGAAAGCGGCCTGTGGTTGGATGGAACAGGTATGTCCGTAATGCTCACAAGGAGGCCAGGTCCAAGTTCTTAATGTGGGTATGGTATGGTAGACCAAGCAGTGGAATTACATACAATGACATGCAGCAAAGTCGTAACATTTTCAAGTCGCGTTTGAAATGGTGTCAAAACCATAGAGAACAAATTAAAATGGACATTTTGGCCTCGCACTACTCGAAACATGACTTCCGAAATTTTTGGAAATCCACCAATAATCTGAATGGTAGACCTGGCCTGCCAGTGAGCATTGATGGGATTAATGAACATGACACAATAGCAGAAACGTTTAAGGATCACTTTTATGTAAAATCGCCATTGGGACCGTCACAGTTGGTAAGTGAAGAAAAGTCCCATGGCCAGGATATTACAATCCGGTTCACAGCTACAGATGTTAATAATGTTATAACTTCAATGTCGCGGGGAAAATCTCCTGGTCATGACGGGCTGAGCATAGAACACCTTAAATATGCTGGACCTCACCTTCCTAGAGTGCTTTCTATGCTATACAACCTTTGTTTTAGCCACTCTCATTTGCCTGATGCTCTGATGAAAACTGTGGTGGTTCCAATTGTCAAAAATAAAACCGGCGATATAAGTGATAAGTCCAATTACAGGCCGATTTCTCTTGCCACTATATCTGCGAAAGTGCTTGACAGTTTGCTGAATGCCCGGCTCGATAAATACATACGCATACACGATAACCAATTCGGCTTTAGACCGTGTCTGTCGACGGAGACAGCTGTATTATGCTTAAAGCAAACTGTCAAGTATTACACAGAGAGACAAACGCCTGTATACACATGTTTTTTAGACCTTTCCAAGGCATTTGACCTGGTTAATTATGATATCTTGTGGCAGAAATTGAGAGACACTGGTATGCCAGATGAAATTACCAGAATCTTTAAATTCTGGTATCAAAACCAGGTCAATGTCGTGCGATGGTCTGAATCATATTCTAGCGAATATAGACTGGAGTGTGGGGTGAGGCAGGGGGGGTTGACTTCACCGACGCTCTTCAACGTATATATCAATGCATTGATAGAGGGACTCAGCAGCAGCCGTGTCGGATGTCACATTGACGGCGTGTGCCTCAACAATATAAGCTATGCCGATGACATGGTGCTGCTGAGTGGCTCTGTCTGTGGCTTATCGAAACTTTTAAACATTTGCGAAAACTATGCAAACAGTCATGGATTGATATATAACGTCAAAAAAAGCGAATGCATGGTCTTTCAGGTCAAAGGAAAGGCACTGCCCGGGACCATACCATCTGTTAAACTTTATGGTACTCCATTAAACAGAGTTTTCCGATTTAAATACCTCGGCCATGTTGTATCCTCTGATCTGAAAGACGATGCAGATATAGAGAGAGAGCGCAGGGCATTGTCTGTCAGAGCAAACATGATCGCCCGCAGGTTTGCTCGTTGTTCTTTTCAGGTCAAATTGACTCTTTTCAAAGCTTATTGTACGTCTTTTTACACGAGCAGCCTGTGGATTGATTACACTCGAAAACAGTATAATGCTCTGCGTGTGCAGTACAATAATGCTTTCAGGATTCTGATGGGGCTGCCTCGCTTCTGTAGCGCTTCAGGTATGTTCACTGGGGCGGGTGTAGACTGTTTCTACACTACCATCCGCAAACGGTGTGCATCCCTGGTGCGCAGGGTTCGGGGCAGCACTAACAGTATTCTGAAGGCATTTGCTGACAGACTTGATTGCCGGTACTTGAACCATTGCTGCATGGTTCATGTACTGACAAATCAAGGCTGTTACTAGGTAGAAAAATTACTTTTAAGTAGGTTAGTGTACTAATATTAGGCTAAGATTATTGTTACTAACAGATATGATCCATTTGATTGAAATAAAAATTATTATTATTATTATTATTATTAATAATTTATACGATTTAAGTAATATAATTTTTGTTCTTTCGAGAATTTCTCTTATATTGGTGTAATTATTTTACAAGTCATCATAGATCATTGAAATCAGTGCCACCATATTTGTGTTATAAATGGTATAGCTAACACAACTTAGTTTTATATATATTGACACTGGAATGCAAAAACGTAGTAACCAAAAAATATTGTTTTAACAAAGCCACAAAACATAAACATGATGTCCAATAATTATCACTCATGTCCAGGGGTCACAAACCTTTTCTTATAGAAGGTCTACAAATGGCATGAAGGAATTAGTGCAGGGAGTGAAATTTTGGCGTCACGAAGATGTGCAGCGTTTTTTATGCTAATAGGTTTAAAAGTTAGGTAGTGTTAATATTTATTATAAAAATAACACGTGACATTTTAATTTGCCACTCGTCGTTTAATAATTTAATATAATATTTTTCATAGAAGATTTCATAAATTCTCTTTTCTAAATTTTGAATTCAATAACAAAATTTATTAATAATTTCTAATATTGAGAAAAACATGTAGCAAATTTATTTACTTAATTTATTTCAATAAATTATTTGTATTAATATTGGACACTTAATACTTTAAAGATAATTAAATTCCTAACATATCTTCCTTTTCCCTCTACCTCTAAGTCTCGGAAATCTAGTTTTAGATTTGTATAAATATATACAAGGCTTAAAAGTAAGTTTCATTTCTGACATATGTACTTTGTATGCATGCACTTTTTAGATAAAAGTAATTTTTGTATTTTATCTGTATTTATTGTTACTGTAATTTGTATGCCTGCAAGCGATACTGTAGGGCTTAGAGACTGCTGTTTACCGACCCCTGCTCTAGTTGATAAATAGGATTGTCAGTTTTTTTTAATGATTTTTTCTGTTCTCATAAACAATATTTGATATGTGTGTCACTACATTATACTTTTCAGCATCACTATATACAGATTATTAACTATTTTTGTTTAGTGTCATTATTCATTAGATTTCAATAAAATTTGTTTACCTGTTCAGGCAATTTTTGGAAGCTCTTATCACGAAGAATGCCAGCATTATTGATAAGGATATCAATACGGCCATATTTATCAAGAGCAGTCTTAATTATCTTCTCACCTTCAACAACTGAATTATAATCGGCAACTGCTTCCCCACCTAAAAAAATTTTTTTTTTTAAAAATCATGTAGTGAAATATATAAGTGACATACAATGTAATCCAATAATAGGTAGCTTCATAAAGAACAAACTCCCATTTTATACACAAGGTTTATGGGAACTGCTTCTGAAAATTTTCAGTTTTCTTCATCTCAAAAAATCAATCCTGATTAAGACTGATTTAGAAAAACCTAAAAGTTAAAACTGTTTATTAGCATTATTTATGCTCCATCATGTTAGTACAGCTAAATTAAATGAAAGTTAAATAAAAAAATCTTTACTATTGGTTCTTTACTATAGTACATACTATAGGTTCATTGCTAGATAGCCCACATATTTCCCAATCCAAGGTAATTATGGGGGAAATCTGTTTTTATTGAGCAACTATATTGAAAATGTCTTAATAGTTTTTAGACCACGAAAAATCTTTACAAAACAACCCCAATCCATTAGTTCGGGATAAGGAAACAATCCCTTATTCCTGACTAATGGGTTGGTGTTGTTTTGTGAGCTATCCTCCCACTCACAATACTCAGCAAAACTCATAAAAACCCTCTTCATCCATAGGTAAGACAACAGAAAAGGAAATCATAGTGCTAAATTTCAAGTCAATCATGAGTACTTTTGCAGAGCAACTAATTGAGTTAGTTTGTGTCTCAAAATGATAACTCTTGTCAATAAATATGGAAGTTATAATTTTTTTGTTTGTATGACAAATTCTTATGAACAATTGCAGATTTGCAGATAACTATATTTTTGCTTTCTAGTATTGATATATAGATTACTTTTTTTGACGTAAATGGCTCAATTTTACAGTTAATACACATTATTCCTGTGTAAATATGTATTTCACATCAGGAGTTTTATTGCTCAATCTTTTTAAATGGCATAAACACTATTTCACTTCAGGTTGACAATAACAGAATTTATAAACAGGTAAAAATAATATTAGGAAAAACCTATTGCTTAATACTAAGGTATGAGTCCATTGATACAGGACAAGTATTTTCCTATGCAACACATTATCCTGTAATATATATATCTTGTGAATACTATGTACAAACAAGGAAAATATTTAAGCCAAGCTGAGTGTATAGAATAGCATTCAGGATTCCAAGAGAACAAATACTTTAGCATTTTAAATCTGAAAGAAGATATAAGATATTTATCCAAAATATAGACCTACCCCTTTTTTCACTAGAATCTAAGGTTACCAGACCGAAATTGTTACATGTGAATTCAAAGTCACCTCTTCATACCCTTTAAATTCTGCAAACTCATAAAAATCACCATTTATTTTTTGCCAACAATACTTAAAAAGATAAAATTGTGTCCAACACTTACTGTACAAATTATTTTGACAAAGATCTACAGAACTTGGGAGCAGACAAATACCTAGTTCACTTCATGTGCTGTGTAGTACTTTTCTATTTGTTACATCCAACACAAAATAAATGTTGGAATTAAATAATTTACTATACATAAAAAGCAGTCGAACTATGTGCTAATAGTTAGATAGAGTATGTACATGTGAGAATATAATACATTAATACTTATAACACTATAACTTCAACTAGAATTTAATTTAATAAATAAGACAAATAAGTAAGCCTTGTTATGGCAATCTAGTCTGTAATCAACCTTTACACAAAATATCAAGTTAATGTTAGTTATATAATGTAAATTTTAAATTACATTACCATATTAACAAATTATTCAAATATAGCTGTTTACTCAGCATGACAGATACAATATACTTATAAATATTAATAAAAATACTAGCAGATACCAAATGTATACTCATACACTAAAAAAGACATACATTTTGTTTATGTGTTGATCTTTAAAGTTTTTTAAATTATCATAACTGTTCCCTGCTGTGGTGCTTGCTTCCTGTGGAATATAGTGAAATCCAAACTTTGTGATTGTCTACCTTATGGTAGGAGTAATTTTCTAATTTTGAAGTCAATTGCGCATAACCTTCATAATCTCGTAACAAGTGAGTTTAGTAGTCTGAAACCATCTTCGTATTAACGCGTTCTAATGAAACCGGTTTCAGGCACATCGGTTTAATGGTTTCAAAGTCTATAACGGATATAAGTAGAAGTATTTTTTATGGTTTAGTATAAATAGACTAACGACTGTAATCATTTTCTCACCTTTGTCCTTAATTTCCTTGACAACAGCATCAGCGAAGTTGGACTTCCCAACGCCATCTCTTGCTCCTCCAAGATCGTTGACCACAACTTTAGCACCTCTCGAAGCGAGCAATAAAGCGTATTCTTTCCCTAAACCACCTCCAGCTCCAGTAACTACAGCTACACGACCATCAAAACGTAACTGGTCCATCCTTCACGACGTTCAGGCAACGACTAACAAATAATAATGAGTGACCGAGTGTAAATTATAAGCTGTTTTGTTGCATGTAAAATCTTATCTCACTTCAGCCAGTGAACTTTACTCGTAGACTTAATAAACACTTACAACAACGTCAAAGTCCAAATTTGACATAATATTACAGTAATAAAAAAGCAAGTCAGACTTACAAGTCTTTTTTTATATCAGTGTTTGATTGATGAATTATATATTTTTTTGTGTTATGCCTTGTTATCACCACAGATTAAAGATGCAAGACTATCAATTTGTTACAATTAAAATCAAATCTTGCTGCACGAAAATTAAAGTTATTTTCTTTTTAAAGGTTTCATTTCAATCAATTCAACGAGTGGATACGGTAAGAATCATACTTTGCTACAAATTATTACAATTTAATTTGGGAATTATAATCGTTGGTTCAATATATTTTTCAAACAAGTAGTTTTACAAGGTACCAGAAATTTTTCTGGAAATATTTTTTAAACTCCTGAAAAGCTTGTTTTAACATTCGTCTTCATACTCATGAAGTACAGTCATGGATCTCTCAAAGTCTTCCATCTCATTTATTCGCTTACTTTTCATATTATAATATTTGAACGTTTGATTTTGAAACGCTCTGACAAGGTTTCACTAAAAATAAATTTTTCTTGTTGAATGCAATTCATAATTGAATAAACATGTTAGATATTTGATGTGCAACTTTTAAGCTGAGCGTGACACCGGCACATACCGCGCCGAAGTGTTGGTATGTCGCCTCTTTTCTTATTCAATTCCGAGATTTGCCATCATCATCAACCGTGTCTCACTTATATAAATTGCCGAAATTTTTTTCTGTCAAGCATCCCCTTCCGAGATGGTTTATTTAACATATGTGAAACCTTGTCTGGATAATAATGGACACAAAAATTGCTTGTCTATAAAGTCGGTTCACGGACAGTGGAGCAATGTAACAATAAGTCATGCTTTTTCATGTGTACACACAGAATTCATTGCATTATAAAACATTATCACGCCAAAAAATATTTTTGAACAGTTTTCATTAGTCGTTCATCTATGCACGTATATACAATTCGGCATTACAATTTATTAAAAATTATAATTTCAACCAGTCATTCGTTTACTATGCTATTATTAGCGATAGCAGGACTTTAAATTTAATACAAATGAAATTAATTATTCAAAGGACACTTTGAAAATAAAATAACATTAACATGTACCTTTGCGATTTTAAACTGTACTGATTACGACATTTAAGGTGATATATTATTTACATTTGGAACAAATAATTGATGTTGTCGTGTTTACCATAGATTATTTACTAATTAGTTGTAGATAGATAGACATGTATATGTAGTATTACTTATCTGTGGTTTGTATAATATATATACTCTGTAAGTTTTAACGAATACTTTTGAACCATTTTGTTTGAATTAAAACGCTCGTAAACAAGTTCGATTTTCTGTGAGGAAATAATATTTCAAATATTTTATGGATACTTATTGTCAATATTATGGACGCCTATTCTATTTATGACGATCCATTAGCAGGTAATTATTTTATACCTCTAATCATCACATATGAAATGTATTACAATCTTATCGAATTGTTTTTATGGAGTGTAAACATTTAATAAAATATGTTTTAAATCACGATTATTTGTCATGGTCCCAGGTCATTATAGCAATTGATATAATATAGTTAAAGAGTAATGTGTTCGGCCTTAGAAAATAATATTATTGTCTACTAGGATGTTATGTTGACTTCGCTGGCTTAATACAATGAGTACTCACTTTGCCAGCAGTAACCCTGGGTTCGATCCCCGGCACGGCAAATTAATGATATTGTATTTTCTGATTTGTCTAGTTTCGAACTGGTGGGGAGACTTTTGCCGTGGCTTGTTAATGCCTTACCTGCTAACAATCGCCCCGCCAACCAAATATTTTGTGTTCCGATATGGTGTCTTGTACAAAATTTGAATTTTGGTGTATTACCTCTTACTGGGTCAGCACACTATCATAGTCTCATTTCTTACTATCAGGTGTGATGAACAGTAAGGCGCTAACAATTAGCAATAAAAAACCTTGTTTTGTTTGTGCTAAAATATTAAAGCATAATTGATTTAATGATTATGAGAAGTGTGATCTAGGTCTAAGAATATAAATTTAGGGGTGGAAATTATTAAAAATACTAACAATAAATATACATAAGCAATAGTGCCCATTCAAGATCAATTCAAATACATTTTACATGTGGTAATATGTGAATAATCTTTTATAAATGTAAAAAATTGATGAGCGCTGTTATAAGAGTTTCGGATTTTTAGTAAAATTTGCTGTAATTTTTATTTTTTAATTTATAAATAAACTTACAATATGTGTGATAGAATTTACTATGAATTATGTGCTAATATTTCCATTTAATTTAGTGATATATAATGAAGGCTGCTGGAGAATATATAAGATATCACCAATGTTTAATTTACAATATAGCGATGTTAGATTAAAACAATATGCATCAAAGATTTGCCAAGCCTTAGTGAGCATTCTTCCTGCAAACTCTGGCTTACAATATAAAGTATTTATTGAAAATCTACATATGTTGAAGTATTCACACGATGACTCTAATGCTATTATGGTAAGGATATTTGTGATATAGCTATAACTTTATTAACTTATAAAGTATATGTCATCTAAGAAATAAAAAGCCACTTTTATATTTATTTATTTATGTAGCAAAGATAATGGGAAATAACAAACAAATAGAAGTCTTATATACATAGGATGATTTATCTCTAAAAAAAAGAGATTTCTTCTAAAAACCTTTTGGCATATCAACTTAATTGAGATGTGGTGCAGGTATCAAATTTTATTGGAGAACAAAAATAATAGTAAAAAACGAAACACTAATAATAAAATGACTACATGTATATACAAATATATAATATATATACACACATATATATATATATATACACATATATATATATACACATACATACATATATACAGTCCCTGGTGTGAGTAACACTAATAAAACATCATCATAACAGAAAAAATATGTTTTTATTAAATCTACAACATATTGCCATAGAAACACACCCACAGTTTTGAACCGGCTCAAAACATTTTCCACTTGTTATTGTCTGTGTATCCATTGGTTCACATTTTGTTGCAATACATTAAAAGTAAATATCAATAGGACTATGCAACAAATTTTCTGATTAAAAATTCATTAAAACTTTGACTAAACATAACAAAACTGCATTAAACTTCATTGAAAATATGTTTTTCGTAACTAACGTAAATAACTGTGGGTCCAATAATTTGACTAGGGACTGTAGATACATACATAAACTTACATATATGCAAAACATACATACATATAACATATTATACAATATATGCCTATGTTTCTGGATAGAACTTGGTAAAAATTTTAATTAAATATTTGAAAAGTAGTGATTTTTTAATCTGAGTGTGAAAGAAATCCTACAAAACTTACTTTTCCTGAGATCTTTAGGAAATGTGTTCCATGCTTGTTTGTTTGATGAAAAATATAAGTTGTTTCATCAATACTACAACTACTTATATACTGTGGAAACTGGTTAAGTGTGAGCTTATAAAAACCTTTCATTTAAAAGGATTACCAAAGAGGCAGATTAATATGATAGTTGCCTTATCTTTTGAGAGTTTCACTATGAGAAGTCAAAATATTTATCATAAGAACCCTTACTGGGAGAATTTCTGCTCAATTATAAATATGTATATTGTAATTTAACTGTAATTTAAATATGTACAAAAAACAACATATTTTGTATTACAAGTCTCACCCTGATGAAGTAATCAGTTTTTTTTAATTAATGTTTTGTTATCAGATAACAGTTGAGTCAAGTAAAGAGGAAATAAAAGACAGCAAAAAGGCAACATCAAAGATTACATATGTTGCAATACTGCTGTCATGGGGCATGTACATAAGTATAGACAATGCTACACATTTACCATTTATGCTGGAACGTGGTGATAAGAAAGTGGCTGGTGCTGTAAAGAAAACATTGCAAATGCTTTTTGATTGTAATATTAAACAGTATAATTTCACAGAGGTAATTATTACTTATTACATAATGTTTTTCAATAAATACTATTAGCTCATCATCACCCTGTTACAATCTTGTACAAAATGTCATTTTATATTCTTTACAAATCAATAAAATTGGACTGTATCTAATTTCAAATTAAAGTATTTTAAATAATGTACTGTAATTCTTGGAAAATTTGTTTTGATTATTAAATTTTCTATTTTTTATAATTTATAATTTTCTTTTTACATTGTGACATTTAATCATACTAAATTACTGTAACTTTATGAGTAATAATTATTGCATTTTGTGACTATCATTAGTTGGAACTAGAGATGTATTAATATTAGTTACCAATTATTTTCTGTCTCATAATAATAAATAAATAGCTTATATATATACTCATATGTGTGTGTGTATGATACTTTATATGATTGTGTAGCAAAAATTTTATTTTTTTACTTTTTTCTGTCTGTCCAGATTATATCTCTGAATGATTTTGACAGATCATTCACTGGCAGATAGCTGATTTTATAAGGAATAACTTAGGCTACTTTTATTTAGGAAAAAAATTTTAGATATGTTTTTTACTTGTAATGGATGACATTTTAATAGTTTTCTTATTCAAATATTAATTCCATTCATTTAATAACATTCTGCGTCTGTTATTTAATATTGATACTTAACATATAATATTGTAAAGAACATATTTTGAAGTAAGTTTCCTACAAAAACTTTGCATTTATGTTGTTCTCACTCTGACACTGTTAACAGGGTGAGGTTTTGACTTTTATCCCATCTGATGGTAAGTGATGACAAAGTCTAAAATTGAAGCACGCTGCCCTGCCTTATGATTCCTACACGGCTTTAGTCTTTACTGCTTGAGTGGTAACCAGCCACTGCCGAAGCCTCCCACCATTCTAGACTCAGACAAGTTATCGATAAATTCTCCCTGTTCTCGTCTCAATTTCAGTATCACATGTTACAATTTATGTTCAACTTTATCGAAAATGACATATCACGGATCTCAGAGTCATTCTTGTTGATTTATAAAACGAATTGTGCAATATTTAAGGGCGAAATTAAATTATCCATCAACATTGATGATATAGAAACAATATGGAATCGGTAAGTTGTTTATGTCTAACGAGATCTGTAAATTTAAATGTACAGTGTGTCTGTATGTACGGCGACACCCGCGCCTATTGCCAACCGGTATGCTGCTGCTTGTTAAATCTATGATATCTCCTAAGATATCAATTTTAATGAAATGCTGTTAAAGACAGTTCTGTTGTATTTAATCGGATAAAGAATAATACTGTAATGTATAAAATAGCTTGGTAAATAAAACATTTTTGTTTGTAACATGTAAAAGACAAAAATGATTACTGTGGGTTATCCTTTAGAGATTATATACTATTGTGGACTTTTTATGGATTTTTTTAAGATATAAAACTCCATAACATACTAATTAAATAAGTACACAAAACTATATTTATTACAATATCGTATTACAATTCAATTTTATACATGTAAACTTTCCTCTTGAATCACTCAATCTATTGGTGAAAACTGCATTGTCATTAATAGTTTTAAAAATCGAAGACGGCGGTCAGGGAACTTTTTAATTATTACCCCAAAATATTTTTGTGTAATAATATCAACATATTACCCCATGGCGAAGAGCAAAAAAAACGAAATATTTTTAGCATCTTTCATATTACTACCCACATGATAATTTTGAAAAGAAAACAATAACTAAAAATTTAATTTAAACATCATATTTTATTCAATTTATCAATGTAATAGTCATACTTAACGGTAATAATAGTACTATATGTAATATACAGTTGAGGAAAAAATAATATATATTAAGAATATATATTAAGTGAATGATAATTTCTCGTTATTCTATAATTCATATGATATTTTTCTTGTATTATTAGACGAAAAAACTAGGTTAAAATTTATATATAGCCCCCATAAAAAACCTTATTTTAATTGAAATGATTTTTATCGGGAAAATAAGAGAATAGATTATATAACAAACAGAAATGTTTTTAAGAATGAAGCTTTCAAATTATATTATATATATTTTATAACTATTAGATATAATTTTTACCCCCAAAAATTTTATTTTACCCCAATTGGGGTAATTTACCCCGGTTCCCGACCGTTTATTCTAAGGGGTCTTTATAAAAAGATATACTGTCTCATTATCATTAAAAATAGACTTTTCTTTACGACTAGTTTAAAAAGTAATTGTTATCAAAACATTATAAGTAAAAATTCAAAATATTCAGTGAAGTTTTTTCTATATAATTTAGTGCGAACCACGAATGATTTTGAATTGCTCTATGTTGATAAACATTGCTCTATAATATAATTTACTGAAACAGAACACCAGGACATAACATTTGTACTATTATTATATTATCTTATATTCTGATGATAAGACTTCACCTATGTCCTGCCCAATACTACATCCCAGGACCTTTGCTAGCAATTAACCGTGTACTATTTTTCATAAAGTCCATTAACTTTTGAATTCTGTTAAGTTTTTAATAAATGTAATATGATTCGAACACTCTTACAACGACGCGCAGACATAAAACTTGTTTGCATTACTATTTAACCTAGCTTCACTTATTTATATAACTAGACAAAAATGAATTGTAAAAAAAATTTCAAAATTATACACTTACTTGAATTGATTATAAATAAAAAAATTAATTACAGGGTTAAAGACGAAAGCAGACGAGATTTAAACCCAGTGATTGAGGCTTATCACTTACTCCAGAGTCATATCATGGAAATCACTAATATGGATATAACCTCGTTCAGTTTGTGTGATATATCATTCAACAAAGCCGAAATAAAAAGTGAGGGTATAGTGAAAATGAAGACACCTGAGCTTGTCAATGCTACATTCACAGTTTTAAATGAAATCACTCAGTAAGTAATATTTGATTAGGATTGTTGTTTGTTGTAAGTTATTAATGAATTATATTTGAAATAAATTGTGTTTAAATGATTTTATTTCATTTCCTTATTACTTGAATGAGCTGAACCGTTTTTAATCTGTCCATATTGAATCTACCACCGTCGGTTCGGAAACTGGTAAGAAACTCAGTAGTTACGCTTTTCAACATAACATGAAGTCAATAATGGCATCTGACCAAAAACAAAATATTTGTTAAAATAGACTAAAGTATTTTTTTATTTCTGATACTTTAGCACTTGATTTTAATCACACCTGGTTGTAAGTGATGATACAGTCTAATATGTTAAGGGGCGTTTTTTCCTCTTATACTTTCTAAATAGCATCATATTGGAATATAAATCTTTTGCTTGATGGACAGTCTTTTTGTGGTAGTATTGTATCAGATTTGCTCGCCGGGATTCGAATCCAGGATCTCTGCTAGCATAAAAAGTTTATTTGTTTATTATGAATTACGCCTTGGCGGCTTAGTGTTGAATTCGCGGATTCTCGTTTAGAGTATGCGCCAGTTCGAATACACAGCAGACATTACTAAGTTTCTTATTAAAACGTTCTCATTTTACGTGATAACGTCATAAGAAAATATTGATTACAATTGTTGTTATAAGCAATAAAATTATGCCGATTGTGCTTCTCTATCGCTTGTTCCGCTCTCATGCTCTGCTATAACAGGTTATAATGTCAAAAAGAAACCTACGTGTTTGATTCTTAATTTCATCATTGTTATTTTCTGCGAAGGAAACATACCAACCCGGAGTGAAGCAGCGTGGTGGGTCTATGCTCTAAAACCGTCTCCCTAATGAGTAAGGCCTGTGTCTAGCAGTGGGATGTTAATAGGCTGCTTCTTACCTTTGTTAAAGTAAAATTTCTTTACGTTCGCTTGACTTATTGAGTGAGGCGGTGTCTGCGTGACGAGAGCGTTACGAAATGTGATCAGGCGAGTCGAATGGTATTTTCTCATTTGTGTGGTTTAAAGCACACATGTTTGTTTGATTATCACCAATGAACAATGCAAAATTAAAGCCGGTAGAATTTTTCAACATTTACTTCATGAATTATGCCTTACAAATGTGTTTGCATATTGTAACCTTATAAAATATTACTACATTACAATGTGCTAAAGTAATCTAGGATTGTTTTTTCACGTATTCAAATATTTTCCTGCAAGCAGTCCTTAATAGATCACAATTTTGTTATACAGAATATTAAAATTTTAGATGACATAGAGTCAATTTCCTACAAAATTGTTTCTTGTGCAAATTTAACCACTAGGCCACCACCTCCATTATTAAAAGACAGTCAATAAATACTTATATTTAAGATACCTGACGCACAAGCTGATATAAGTTCCCAAAATATATAAACATATCATTTCATTACAATAAATTATATAAAATAAAATAAACATCTCATTTAACAAAAGGTAAAATAGTTTTTTAGCAATAATTTGGTTAGTAGTTTATTGAACATTTGACATTCAATACATTGACATTGGTAAAATTTCAAGTCTTGTGTCAGTCAGTTAGTTTCAAGTAAACTGTCAGATGGAATGAAGATTTGTTACGAATATATGTATATTCGTAACAAAGCCATGCCTATATAATGAGTCGTTAATTGTATAAATAAATAAATTATTTTTAAAACATGATCCAATTTCGCTTGCCATTCCTTTTGGATTTGATTCCGAACATACATAAAGTAATAATTGTGGGTAGTTGTATATAAAATTGCATATGCACTGTTATTTTCAAAGTATATAAATTTTTGAATTATAAGCAACATTATCGATTTCCATTTTTCTGAAAAATTATTGATATTCTTTAGTAAAGCAAATAATTTGCTTTTATTATAACATGTCAAAAACTTTTATATAATTATTTTTCACATAAATTACAAATGTATTGAATGTCAAATACTATAAAGAAACATGTCACTTTAAAAAAAAATCACAGCTTTTTTTAAATACTCATTCGAGTGCCTATAACAGACTGGCCGATCACCTTAAGCTACATTCACACAAATGTCAATTTTGTCGTATACTTATTTCGCTGGTTAACGGTTTTATTAATTTTTTTCCCGTTAACTATCGGTTAACACTTTTACGAAGATTGCCGAAGATCGTATTAACGATTTTTGATAAAAACGTGTTTGGCGCGCAATAGTAGTGAAAAATTTAAAATCTGATTCACATTCAGAACGCTATTGTTTAAAAACAAAAAAATCTTTCAAAAACATAAGTTTGGTTAGCCATTTTAGAACAAATAGCCCTCAAAGGTTATCATAAGGGTTTACTCCCGTCAGGATAAAATGTATTTTATTTCTATATCGTCTTTATTAAGTTTCCCAAATGGAGGAAATGTGTTTTAAAATAAAATTAGCGTCTTTTATGTAAAAAATATCCTGCGAGTGATTTGAAGAAATAAGGGACCCTCTGTGTGAATGTGCAGTTATAGTGAGGTTACATTTTAAAATCATGACTGATCAAGATCTATAATAAATTGCACAGGATTTCATTAATGATAAAATGATATTAACATCAAATAATTGATATATACACGCAATAACCGCCGAAGAAAATTTAATTAACAAGATGGAAGTTCAAAAAAATTTACTATTTCTTTTTTCGATATTGCTATGTTCTTTTAAAACGATTTGAAATATTTTAACATATTTTTGATATATGTTCATTAGAAAGCAATATATTTAGTTATATATTATATCCTAACGAATATATTGAAATAATTCATGCTTTTCAGCACCATTTATTTGTTCAAAATGAATTTTTCAAAAGGCTATTTTTAACTATTAGGGCTATTTTATTAAACATTGTGAGCAACATCAATAAGGCCAGGAATTATGTATAATTAACTTTTAATCAAAAATCAAAGATAATTGAATTCCAACGCAGTTATCGTGTATATATAATACTAGCTAAGTATTAACACATAAGCTTTTGTTCCGTTAGCCAAGCGTGCGGTGCAATAAATGCCACAGTCAGTTTTGCAAACATCAGAACTGGGCATAGTTTAAAGATATATAAAAAGAATTCCTATTTTCATTGATAACGATATAATTTGAAAGGTTAAAAAAAAACCATCGCCTTTTTGATAAGTCGCGAACCGCAAATGCTATTTTTGTCTCTTACTAAGAATATATACTTTAAAATATGACATCAAAACTGTAATAATATTGTCATTTACAGCACACGCATCAAATAAATGTGTGTTAGATTGTGTGTTTCAATGTTTCTAATCTTATGCAAGCCAGTCCGACGCGGGGGATTTGAAGTCACCCGTGTATGAATTTTAATTAATAACTTGACTTTTAGAAGGGTTTTTTGCTACATATGGTTTGTAATTATAAAGAAAATGTATCCCACTTATGATTTTCGAATATGCAAATCGTTAAAAAATATTGTTTTTAATAACAAAAAAAATCTTACCCAACATGGTTTTAGTCTGCTAAGTAAAAAGGAAATGTTCAGATGACTCTGTTTCAGATTTCCATACAAATGAACTTGGGTCTTTTGGTACCCCCGTTCAGATCACACGTCAGTTTTTGCTACTTAGGGCCGGTACGGTAGTTATTGATCTATCGTCTTGAACCTCAAATTATGCGTTTTGGATTGAAACTAGGATAAAATATGTCTTTATTCGAGGAATTCAATTTAAAGTCATTTGAATATAATGGATTGATAGATAGTGTGCCCAGTCCTGCCTGCAACCCCAGAGTAATGCAAAATATTCAGACAAAACAATAAAAATATACACAAACGATTATATTTCATGAACGATGAACATCATACATACATATACAACTTTATTATGATTCCACGCCTGGTCCGTACTTAAGTTTACACAATATCTGGATTACGCATATTGAATTTACTTATACTTAATCGTTATATATAGTAATAATAGCTAGACGAGAAGTTACTGCCACTACGTAGTAAATAAACATTGATAAAGACATAAATGTTGTCCATTTAAACCTAGAATAGATTATGTCTTGTAAAGTGTTTCAACTAGGGCTCATGTATTGATCGTCAAAAATAAAATAAGGGCGTTTAGAAATTAGCGTATAAAAACTCTGCGGTAGTGACACGTTAATGTAGCAGCTTTGACTATGTTACTGTCAGATCATTTCTTGATAGTAAATGTAACCAGTTACGATTATCGATCGTCGATTATAAAATAAGAGCGTTTACAAGTAAGCGTAAAAAAAACGCTGCAGTAGTGGCGTGCTTAACTTAGTAGCTTTGACTATGTTACTGTCAGATGATGTCTAGAAAGTAAATGTAGCCTAATCTAATACAAAACACTAATAGGAGAGAGTTGATAACAATTATTGTATTTAGCAATTGTATCTTTTCTAATATTAAAACGTTTATGAATACTACATATTTCAATAACGTAAAACAACTCAAATTTTCAAAGCGTTTAAACGCACGTTTATTACTTTGCAGCCTGTTTTTAAACGCTAATTTTAACGTGCCCTAAGTTCGGAGTCTTCTGAAATGTTTTGTAATTATGTTCAGGAAACACAATAGTCTTTTTAGATTTAAGAGTAATCTGAAAATTGGAATCCCATCAATACAAAGTCGGAATTGAAAATTGAGACCTTGTTTGGAGGTGGACAGGTAGGCCATTTATTAATTACGTAATGATCACGAGGGGGTTAAATTTTTCTCTATATAATTTCTCGAGGAAAGGACGGTAAAATTCATTTTTATATAATACTCTTATTGTGTAGAATCTTACGAAAGAGGGAGTACCTCTCTCTCTTAGATAAGATACGGGTGGAGGTCTTCGAGAAATCCTATTTACCCTTATATGGGAGTGAGGTAATCAAAAAAAGCAAAAACTATGCTTACGTCATTAATCAATAAGTAAGTAAGAGGGGGGGGGGGGGATTTAAGGACTCTATGTACCCCTTTACAGGAGTCAAATATCATCCTTACCTAGTTAGTAAATGTGTAAATGTAAAAGGGAGAGGCCTTTTGGGAAGCTTATGTATCCTTATATGGGGGTGCGGAAGGGGGAGGGGGGAAGAAATACCCTTAACTAATTTAAAAAAGACCTTATATGATATGAGCCCTTGTTTAAATACCAAATCTATTTTTATATTATGAGTAATAGTCGGTCAACGTATTGAAAGTGTAGTTATTATTAAAAATTCGAATAAAACACAGTATTAGGTCTTGTACACATAAAAGTTTGTCTTTAATAGGTCAAAGGTAACCTGGCATCGCGATTAGTATAGTAACTATTTAATGATAGTTTCACACGCAATTGAGCCCGTTGTTAGATCTTTTAACGAGTTATATCGCATATTTAGCATAAAAAATAAAACTATAATAATCCGTTATGCGGTAGGTTTTTGTATCAAAGTTTTTGTTGCACACAGCTGCGCCTCTTCTGTAATGAAAATGTATGGGATATTAAATCAAATGTATTAATGTAGTGAAATTTGGATAATTGATGATACAGTCTAAGATGGAAGCACGTTAACCTGGTGAGAGGTAATTTACCTCTTATGGTTTCCATATTCTCGCTAAATTAGTAGATGCTCGCTCTCATCACTGAAGACACTGCACATGTTTGTGTCTCACGGAAGCGGGTTCTACTGGGTATTGAAAGCCCCATACTCCTGAAGTATGGGCCCAAAAAGTCTACTGCTAGGGTTGTTATTATCCACGACCGAAGCGTCCCAACGGTCAAGACTCAGACAACTTGGAAAATAAAATTTTATAAATCTGCCCTGTTGGGAAAGATATAAATCTGCCCTGTCGGGAATGAAAGTTCACACAAATTTACATAAACGGTACTCCTATGCATAAGGGGATATTGATACGTATGTGCAAATTTGAGGAATATTTCAATGGTACTAATGTTTGAATCCGTCTGATTTTTTAATTAATATTTTGTGTGAACAGAGATTTACTTAAAAATGACATAATTTTAATTTAGGATTTTTTTGTATAACTTTATTATTGATTGACTTTATTTTACATATTATGCATCCTAACTATCTATAATATAATTTGATTTGTAATATTGCTAAAACTAGACAATAAAAAAGGAACAAAATTTGTACACCGGAAACGGTAAAATGTGATAGACTCTTATATTGTATATTGTAACATCTACAACTGACCACATTTGACAAATAAATAAATATTATTATTAATAAGAAAATTTTGTATTATATCTCCGAAACTGGGTACTAAATTTTTGTTAGGAGGATAATGTTATATTTATAATGTATAGTAACGTACGTGTAGAGTGGTCGCCGGTCCGGGTCCCTCAGCGTGTGCAGTGCAGCACCTAACAACAGCCACCGGGCGGAGCACCCCCCGCACCGGCACCGCCCGCCCCTCCGGCACCCGCGTTTGAATGCTGCGGGCCGATCTTGATGCCGTTGGCCTAAAACAATTATTTATCACTCGTTGGTTGACAGTGAAATAGGATGGAATGCTCGTTGAAGGTGGCAATGGAACGAGAACGGGAAGCTGCAACATATGCCCCTCGAACGAACGCCTCTTATCTCCTCTTTGGACATTCTAAGCCTTCAAATTCCAGCCTCTGACACGCCCTATTCAGGGTGAGGAAGGTGTCGCTGGATTTTAGTGGATATTCTGGCCTTGCAAGTCCCACACTCCCTACCTCATGGCAGGGGTGTGTTAAATCAGCTGAAAAAAAGACACCCCGGATGTAGATGCCTTGTCTCAATCGTTCATGGGGGGGGGGGGGGGGGTAAGGAGATGCGTAAATGGACGCATCATGCTGCCTCGCCTCCTTCGACCCGCATTCTATCTTGCTCTTTCCGATGCTTCCTTCTGCGAAAGGAGGCCACTGCCCTCTCTCCAACCAGAAGTTCCCTCCAATCGACAACAAGACGTCCCCAGGCTCAACTTTCTACCATTGTGTGGTATGCCAAATCTATCGAAGTATCACTAACAATCCAACCCCTTAAATGTAATAAATAGGTTGGTAAGAAAATAATTTCGCTTTTTAGTGAGGATAAAAAAAATGTTGTATATAAAGTCGGTTAAGGACGATAATTTTACATGATAACGTCATAAGAAAACATCGTTGAAAACTTAGTGTTGTAATAAACAATGGAATTAGGCAGATCGCCTCTCCATAGCTTGTTCTGTTCTCTAAGTTGCACCCACGTTTCAAGCTGAACGTGACAATGGAGTCATGCTTATTCATGCATGCAGGTGGCAACTATCGACTTATTAGACGTTAATAATCATTTTTCAATAACAATGTCAGACTAATCAAAAATATATTTTCCATTATGAGCATTTCTCCTACTTCATATTAATTTCGAGAAATTCTTTGAGACTACCTTTGATATATGGTTATGGAATTATTTCTTTGTTGTGATTATATTGACAATCCTAATATATGGGCTAGCATATAAGGGAATCATTTTAAATTAAATGCATTGCTTCACTTTGTTTACGCTAAATTTTCAGTTTCATATTATTATATGAAATAGTAACCTCATTATTGATATCAAAGACTCCTTCCTGTATTTTTTCGTAGATCTCCTTAGCCGTGTTGATGAAAGCCTCCTCGACGTTGGCTGCAGTCTTCGCAGATGTCTCCATGAATACCAGACCGTGTTCACGTGCGAAGGCTTCTCCTTCTTCCTTTTTCACTTCACGTCGGGATTCTAAGTCGCTGCAAATGAATTTTAATGTGTCATTTAAGAAAAAAAACTGTAGATTCAAGCCTTACTCTTGAAATTTTTATATTATGGATGGTAAATTATTGATAAATATCTCTATATTGTACAACAGAACCATTAGGCTTTAATAAGAGTCCTATCTAATTAGTCACAGTGGATCAATTATTGTAGCAACTTTTGACAGTTTGAGAATCATAGCCTTAGTTTTTAGAGTAACACAAAGAGAATTTAGTCAAATATATGATTATAGGAATATATGAGTCCAAATTAATATACTTGGATAAACATACATATATACATGTAAGCTGTATATGTTACAGAAGAAGTAAAACATTAATTTTACGTGATAACGTCAAAAGGTATTCATGGAAAATTGTTGTAATACGGATTAAGGTCGATCGTGCCTCTCTATCGCTTATTCCGCTTCCGCTTGCACGCCTGGCTAAGGCCGAACGTGACAATGAGTTATGCTTTTTAGTGCGTGCAGCCGGCGACAATCTATTTATAAGACGTTATATAAAAATAAATTAAGTTACGTCACATAGTAAGAAACTAATTCCCGGTGGCTCAAGAAACATAAGAAGTTATTTTGCATAAATATGTTTATTTTAGTAGTGTTTTGCATGTATCGTTACGGAAAACGAATAATCTTCCGTTTCGTGATGGAGTTATATTTAATCAACTGTAATATGTATTATTTCGTTTATAACTTTGTTATTATACTAGATTTCATAAGAAGTGTCTGCAACTTTTTTTATGACAAAACTTTATTCAACTAATTATGACTTTTTCTTTCTAGATCTTGTACAGGCTTCATTTAAAGGAAATGTATGCGAATTTATATGGTATTTATGGAGTTATAACGTTTTTTAAACATTTTGGCAGGATTTTTATATATGTTAGCCAAGGAGTAATAACATGGATGGTATTCTATAAAAAACGATAAATTAATTGTAAACGAACAGATATTTCGTATCGTGAATCTTTAAATTTATAAATAATTATCGTCGCGTCCTCTTCTAAGAAAACTCCACACTAAGCTCATTCAGGTGTCCTTTTTTTCTAATCATCCTTAAAATATAATTTTTATTTAATTTTATTTCGATTACAGCACTTCACTCACTTCTAAACTTTTTTAATGTCTAAAAGTAAGACTTCAAATTATAGTACATTACCTCAATTAGCTTTCTTTTTATAAAGACTTCAATTTTTACATCTTTAGAATGGCTTCTGGGAGTTTAATATAGAAACGTTTACAGTTACCCTTGACTTAGTTTTATTAGGTATAATAGAATAAATGATTGACACAATTAAGAATAAAGCAACGATATAAACCACTCGTTTCTATTTAAACAAGTTGTCAAATCCTGTCGGATGAGTTCATGATAATACGTCACTTTATTAGCAACAAATGGCGATTAACAAGATACATAATCACGTATCAGCTTGCATGGATGAAACTTTATATATAAAAAAAAAAGTTTCCCTAGGCAATTTCAACATACAGTTTTCTTTAATTCAAAACAGACACATGTCTCTTGAAATTTAAAACGAAATGATTGTATCGAATGCGATATGATTTTACAAATATTTTTTTGTATAGGCTCCAGAAAGTAACACTTGAAACAATTCATATGACTTAATCAGAAACGAAAAAAAGTTTTAATAAAGTAAAAGGAGCATATGCGTATACCTAGTGAACAAAACTATATTAACCTATCCGGCTCAAAGGGGGGGATATTAAATATCCCATGTATGAGTTTTAATTCAATAACTTGAGTATTAGAAGGGTTACTTCCTTCATATTTTTTGTTATCATAAAAGCATTACAGAGAAACCTTTTCTAGTATTTCGTTTAATCGTAAATCGTTTAAAAATAATTGTTTTGAAACAAATACTTATCATTAGCAAGTTTTGTTTTAGTCTGCTGGTGAAATGTTATTTGTCTCTGTAACATACGTGGTACCGCCTTAAGGAAAGAGCGAGACAAATGTACGACACTGTTTTCATTTTCGGCAGTTAGTACGGCCGCGTAGATAGCTTAGTCGCCCTATGAAAGCGCAACATACGTACGCACGTGATATTCCAAAAAAATTGTTTCATTTCCATACAAACGAATTGGGGTCTTTTCATACCCCTGTTCGTGTACCCTGTACGTATGAGCGTAATATTTTTACGGATGAAACGCGTAATTAACGCCGTGAAAATGTCCAGCGTTTTTTATGCTAATTCGTTTGAAGGTTAGGCAGTTTTAATATTTACAAATAACATGTGGCAAATATACTATATATTTAATTATTAAATGACGAGCGGTAAATAAAAATTTTTAGAAAACAAAAATATTTCTTAAATTCTCTTTTCTAAATTTTAAAAACAAAAACAAAATTTAATTAATCATTTCTAATATTGACAAAAACACGTGGCATTTTTATTAACCTTTCGTCATTTGAGATTAATTATTTGTGTTAATTTTCAACACTTTTAATATTTTAATGACAATTAAATTCAACAAATTCCTATCACATCTTCCTTTTCCTCTCCCTCGATCTCGGAAATTTAATATTTTAGATTTGATTTAAATATAAAAAAAGACAAACCTTATTTTGCCAAAGAAGCTTCACTTCTGACATGACTTTGAACGCACGCACTTTTATTGATTCATCGGGTCGAAACCGTTAATGAAAAATTAAGAATTTTAGAAACGCATATCGTGTGGTTTTGTATGAAGCCATAATTCAAGTGAAACTGTTTTTAGAATTTGAACGAATGAATGACTATATATAAACGGTCAGCTGATGCGAGCTGTGGTAATCAAATTAAGTAAACGTATTTGAACTTACATAAAAGAGTCAGTACATAACTGTTGTCAAATTTTGACAAGAAATATATAGGAAGAATGTTATTTAATAATAGGAATCAAAAACGACTTTCTTACCTCTTGTTTCCAATGAGCATGATGACCATATTTGAGTTAGAATGCTGGCGAGCATCTTCTAACCACGTGGTTAAATGGTTGAATGTATCACGTCTTGTAATGTCATATACAAGCAATGCCCCCGCAGCACCTCTGTAGTATGATCGCGTGATAGATCTTAAAAAAATTGAAGGGAAAATTTTATGTATCCACTGACTATCGTTGAGTGACTGACCACCCTGTGATGTTACCCATGCAATTCTCGATTCTGTTGAAATATGAGGGAAACACGTACTTAGTGAACATATATAAAAGGAATCACTGCTAAATTTTAATCCTGAAAAGTTTTGAAGATCTTCTTCATCTTCTTCTGAAACCATTTTCTCATTATTGCTTTTCTAATTAAACCGTTTTGGAGCACATTGTTTCAATATTTAACACGGGCATATATAAAAACATTTTTTTAAAAGAAACAAAAAGATAACAATTACAGAAAAAAAAATTGTATTTTTAATGATTATATCAACCAATCTAAGAAATTTTTTTTATTCTAAAGTATCGCTAGTACTAAAAGTACTAAATGATTTATATTTGTCTACTGTTTTCCAAATTCGGATATATACCGATATATACGTCGTATATCAATTACGTATGAACTTACATATAATGTTTTTGTACACTACTACGATAACGTTCTCTGAAACAACGTTTGAAAATATGTAACCTAAGATTGCCTAATCGCTCGTAGAAGAGCAATTTACGCTTTTGATTATGAAAGTATATCTATAAGCCACAATAATTTGGCACGTGACGAATATTTGCTTCTCGGGTTTGATTTCTGGAATGGCAAATTTAGATATTGCATTATATAATTTGTCCGAGCCTGGATAATAGTGTAGAATCACACAAATCAGAAAATCCTTCAGCCGTAGCTAGTCATCATCCTACCAGCAAAGATGTGCCGCCAACAAAAAAAATCGCGTTCCTTCCGATGAGAGGTTAATTACCTCTTTCCAGGTTATCATCGTTTTGGGCGTAGAATGGATTGATTATTAATCTGACTTCTTTGGGAGTTACTGCAGCCATAGGCATTTTATCCATTAACAGTAACGTTACTCTAAGCCGAGGAATAACCTCTACCAAATCCATTGGGGTAATGTTAGACCCGTTGATTTGTTATAACATATGTGCATTGTAATCTTTTAATATTTGCTAATGAATCGCTATTTTACCCGAATTGTCTATTGGATAAAATAACAATTAGACTGCAAATTAAAAAATCTTTACCCATGTATCTTTATACTGCACAGAAATAGTACATACATACATCACGCCTCATTCCCATAGGGGTAAGCAGACACCACATCCTTCCACTTGCTACGATACGCAAGGATTCCTTCCAGAGGATCCAGAGAGGAGGAAGATTTTTTCCATTCTCATTAAACCTTTCATAAAACTTCGTCGGTTTAGAGTACTCTTGACCTGGCCCTTATTTAAAATGTCCTGGATTGGGTCCAGAAACGTTCGCCTTGGTCTTCCCCTTCCAACTTTCCATTTCACTCGTGACTCATAAATCCTTTTTGTCAGTCTCCTTTCATTCATTCCCTCTACGTGGCCAAACCATCTAAGCATACCTTTCTCAATTTAAGTCACTTCATCTTCTGTTATACCACAACATTCTCTTATCACACTATTTCTTACTTTGTCACACAGTTTCAATCTACTCATACATCTCAACGCTCTCATCTCTACCGCATTTATTTTACTTGAAGGCTTCTTCTACCATATACAACATTCACTACCATACATAAGTGTTGGCACCAACATTCCTCGATGCACAGCCAGTCAGCCTTTGAAACATCATCTGGCTATTCATAAATAGTACATGCGACACATAGGCAATTTTTTAAATTACATGTATGAAATCACAATTTTCACTTTATTGTGTCATATTGTAAACTTCGAGGATTTTTTCGCGCCCTGTTCTGAGAATAACCCGCAACGGACTCTATGCCAGAAATATCACAAACAACTATTTTTACAAATATTTCATCTGCCAATCTAATAGAGTGGATTGGCATTTGCACAAAGTTTATTTATTTATTCCTCTCAATGACACAATATCTGTATCGCAAAATTATAACCATTGTAGTGCAAGTCATATATCTTTAACACGATTATTAGTAGATCTAGAAAAGTGTTCGATTTACGCTCGTTTTTTTATTTTTTATTTTATTCTTTGGTCTGGCTTTAAATTTTTATTCAAAACATCTTGAAATTTGAAAATACGATACAAATTAAAAAGGCAATGGTCATCGGTTTTTAAGCGTAATGAGTACAGAGGTTTTTCGTTTAACCAGTTTCCCGAATAGGCAGTTTAGTACGATAGTTATAGAGGTCCTACCATGGCACTTCGAAATGTGCTATTTTTCATATAAATAGGTAGTTAACAAACATGTTACATGCTCAACAAACAACATGTTAACAAATATTCGGGCTAAGTTACAATTATAAGGGCAAATCATCGAAATATCTTATAAAACAAGTCTCAGTTATAACGATTTTGAAATTCTCAGTAACTGGTAATATTTATTTTAATGCAAGTGTCGGAAACTTGTAATTTTTTTTTATTGCTGACAGATTAGCGTTTGACTGTGATCTCACCTGATGGTAAGTGATGATACAGTCTAAGATGGAAGCGCGCTAATCTGTTAAGAGGCGATATACCCCTTACGGTTTCTACACAGCATCGTACCGGAACACAAATCTCTTTGTTTGGCGGTACGTTTTTGCTGGTAGGGTGGTAACTAGCCACGGCCGAAGCCTCCCACCAGTCCAGACTCAGACAAATTAGAAAATACAATTTCCTAAATTCGTCCTACCGGGGATCGAACCCGGGACCTCCGCTAGCAAAGCGAATACTCGCACCACTGCGCCAGCGAGGCCGTCAAATTAACAATAACATGTTTCTCACATAGCTCAATAGCCACAGTCCATATGTCCCACATATCCAGGTTTCATTATACTATATTTTGAGACACTAGTAGTGGAATTAAATAAAAATTAACACAAGCACGCAAGATACACCACACCAGCTCAAAAAATTATAAATTTGCGACACGCCCGCATCTTCGGATCGTCACGGTCGATATGACCAATAGATCGCTTCATTCCCTTGTTAGCTGAATAGACAAATATTTACTCATATTAATATTTAGATTGTCCTTCTACCTAACTTATTGATATATACACCTAATAGTATAATTACCTAAATGCCTCCTGGCCCGCAGTGTCCCATATCTGAAGTTTGATTTGCTTGCCGTCAATAGTGATCATGCGTGCACCAAACTCAACACCAATAGTGAGATCATGAACTGGTTGAAATCTTTTATCTGTGAATTGCAGCAGCAAGCAAGACTTGCCTACACCTGAAACGGTTGTTCATTTTGATGAAGAGCTACAAAGATCCAAACATGTTTCGATATAGCTCAAAGGAGACGTATACGGCAACAACAAAACATGTTGACTGTACAATTGATAATAATCAATTATACAGTTAAAATGTTGTACCTGTAGACGTTTCTAATTAAGGAGTATTTAGATATCTAGGTTCGTAATGGAACCTAGATATCTAAATACTACGCCTAGATAAATTTAATAAAATGAATTATTCTATTTGTCTCTGGACTAGTGGGAAGCGTTCGCCGTGGCTAATTTCCCACCTAACACCAAAAACCTGCCACGAAGCAAAAAATTTGCGTTCCAGCATGTTGCTGTGTAGACACCATAAGAGGAGAGAGATTCCACCTTAATTGTTAATAGGCAAAAATCTTAACTTCGAATGAAATTATAATATATGCAGCTAAGTCTTTGCATGCTGGTAGAACCTATGAACTGTGTATTTAACTTAACCATATCAACTTGACACAATTGAAAACATGTACGTTCTTTTTTACGTAGCAATACATATATCGTATAACATAATTTAATTTTTAAGTGAAGGTTTTTGTGGATATCGGGGGAATCTGAGTCGTCAAGACAACTGTGTAGCGCTCTTTCTAATAAGTCAGATCTCGCTAGGTACCGACAGATTGCTGCTACATTTTAATTTGTTATTTAATATAACTTTATTGACAATAATATCTACAAAAATAATTATAATTAACTATATATTATAAATGTTACTTTATATATATAAAATAAAAAAAATGTATTACATATTATTAACCTCACTTGGGAAAAGCTTCATTTTCGCCTTTGGTCTTAAGCACACACCATTTAAAAGTATTATACGTTCATTGCTTACAGAATTATACATTTATGGGGGTTATATATCCCTCAACTGGACTAATTCCTATGGTAATTGGCAACTACTAACGAGTTAGCATAGTCATATCGTACTACATTGTCATATCACAAAGTCCAGTTTAAAATAAAGTACCTATGGGTTAAACATGAATGAGATAGTCATCAAATGTTTACTCTACGCTGATGATCAAGTAATACTTGCATCATCTGCTAATGAGCTACAGGAGATGATAAATATTATGAAGCTTTGAAAAGGAAAGGATTGAAAGTGTGTGTAAACAAAACGAAAGTTATGGTTTTTGAAAGACATGATGAATGGCAATATTTTGATAGATGGGGAACAAGTGGAAGAGGTAAGAGAATTTCTATACTTACGATCTAAATTTATAAAAGATGGAACATGTGAAAGTGATATTAAAAGGGGAGTGAAAGCAGGGAATATGGTAAATGGTGCTCTGTACACCTTTATGAATAGCAAGATGGTGTCTCAAAGGGCCAGACTGGCTGTGCATAATGGAGGTAGAGAATGTTCGATATGGCAGAAGAAGCATAAAAAGAAAATAAATAAGATGTAGAGATGAGAGCATTGAGGAGTATAAGTGGATTGAAACTGAGTGACAAAGTAAAAAATAGTGTGATAAGAGAACAGTGTGATATAAAAGAAGATGTAGTGTCTAAAATTGAGAAATGTATGCTTAGGTGGTTAGAGCACGTAGAGAGAATGAATGAAAGGAGACTGACTAAAAGGATTTAAGAGTCAAGAGTGAATGGGAAGTTAGAAGGCGAGGCGAACATTCCTGGACCAAATCCAGGATGTTTTAAGGGCCAGGTCAAGAGTACTCTAAACCGACAAACTTATATGATAGGTTTAATGAGAATGAAAGAAGAGAAGGAGATATGCAAGGATCGTGGCAGGGCACAGTCTCTGCCTACCCCTATGGGAATGAGGTGTGATGCTATGTATGTACGAAGTCCAGTCATTTACTTTTAGTATAATTGATTAGGTCAATCAAGTAATCATTAAATTACTATATAAACATATCAAAGAGTAATTTCGTTTTTAACATCTCTATTTCTAATGTTTGTTTTATTTGTTTGTAGCATTGATGTGTTTGTCCTGCATGTGTATATATAATATGTCAAATGCACAATCTCTTTGAAAAGTCACTTTGAATTAATAATCAATATATACAAACTCATTCAAGTTGTCTTCTGCACTACACAGACATTGGCAGAATTACTGCTATTAGTATGAATCAGTATAAAGGGCCATAAATCAAAGAAGAAGAACCATACTTTTAATAAACATTGTGAACGCACATATCCACTGCAGCAGTTATTTAATTTTTCTAAAGTCGAACCCTTTTACATGGATCCTATATATATATTTCAAATAAAAAATTTTAAACTATAAACATGATGTAATGAATACCTACACTTAACACAAAATTTATATGAGTTACTGTTTTGCTGGCGAGTTAATATAGTGAAAGACCAAATTGAAAATGTTAGCATATTCATTACTATATCCACTTTGCATATTTAAGCTAATTGTAATGCATGTTTTCACTATATTTGCTCTATTTTGGGGTACAGTTAGTAATGAATAAATTAAGCATTAGTGTATGAATAAATCTGCTGAATTTACATAATAAAATGCCAAATTCTTTATTCAAGTAGTCTTTTAAAGCACTTTTCAATGATAAAATATATCCCTTTTTTCACATATTATTTCTGTAGTACGATTATTTATGACATTAGGGAACGGGACTCTAAGGTTCCTTCGCACCCTGTTCTTGGAAGAACCCACAATAAACTAAGTCAGCTGTTTGTTTTTCTCATTACCATACTGCTTTCTTAGATTTCTGTATAAACAAAAAACTGTTTTAACATTTAAAATGACTAGAAATCCACTTAAGTTTTAACCTGTTTACAATACCCTTTTACAATATTTATATTATATATTAAACATAATTTCCTAAGTCCTTATGTTTCCCATTGTATTATTTGCATAGTTCTGCATACTGTGGAATTATCAGAAAATCTGTAGGCAGTCAAGAGTTTGGTATATATTAATTTTATGGTTGTATATAAACTTATTAATTTCAAGCTATGCTCCATATTTGGGAATAAAATGTACACTATATTATTATATAAAGCTTGATAATAAATATGTCTGTCAACTAAAAATACAAAGAGTGCCAACTTTCTTGTAAGTTTTTCAGAAACAAAATTATTTTAATTTATTTCTTTAGTACATATAAAGTAAACACATATAATGTGGGACTTGAAATTATAAACTAACAGTTAACTAGACTTATAAGTGTGACCAAGTCTAGTAAATATATAATTTACTTACTACTATAAAATGGGAAGTACAAAGTATTTTGTCTTGTATTTTACAATAAAATACTTTTACAATAATATAGCTATTCATATACAGCACTTTAGTGACTCACTCTAAAATGAAAAAATGTTTTTATCTTTTTATATATATATAGAAGTCACAGAAATTCCAATAAATATAGAAATAAATTCAACAAGTACATTTGTTTTTTTTAACAATAAATCTAATTGTAAGTATGGATGTATATTTCTTAGATATATAAAAAAATTTGAGACATAATTGTGTAAAGTTTGGTTGTAGAAATTCTATTGAAATAAAAAATAAAACATCCAAAATTAATGTTCAAAATATTAAATAAGAATTATAATGGAATACAAAATATTAAAATAGTATAAGGTTTTACTTTTTTTATATTATCAAATACAACCACATTGTGTTACATACACATATTTTATACCAAAAGACAAAGGATGTATAAAAATCTTATCTGTAATAAAGAAGAGAACTTATTTACATAATGAAACAAAGAATATGGCTACAAGCAACTGTATATATTTATTTCTATAAGATTACTATAATTATTAAATTTTTTCAAGTGATAATATATGATTAGTGTTATTATAAACCTTTAATTTTAAAGAGGATAACATTATCTTAAAAGAGTTGTCTTTGTTTTAGAAACATGTAGGATTATCTGAAGGTCTTTTTGTGCATTATGTTGAAAGTTGCATATAAAGAACAAGTTTTTTACATGCAGAGGAGGTTATTTGTACACACACACACACACACATATATATATATATATATATCCTTTTCAATACTTTATACATTAACAAGAATAAAATGGTAACTTGTTTCAATTAGATGTTTTGTGTTGAAAAGAATGAAAAAATTGATAAAAATATTGACCTATACAAATGGGTGATGATAAAAAACAAAGAAAGTCCTTGACATAAGAACTTTATTGTTGCTAATGCAAATTCAGATAGATTTCTTTAAAGGTTTTTCTTAATTCATAGATTATAACAGATAATAGAAGGTATATAGAAAAGGTTTAAAAATAATTTGCGCGTTTACGCATTTGCGTACGGCGTAGCGTAGGCGGAAGACAACACTCATATTTCTATTATCAAGAACGTTATTAACTGTAAAAAGGCCGACAACATCGATTCCTGATCTACCACAGTTTTGTAAAATCCTCAATTATATGCAATAATGAAAATAGTAACAGTTTTAGATTATTTCCCGAGCAATAAATGAAATATCAACTAAAATCAATACCTGTATCGCCGATGATGATGTATTTGAACAAGTAGGCGTAAGCCATTTCAGCGAAACTTGAAGAAGTTTAAGATAAATACAATTCGTAAAAGCACTATTGAACACTTATTTAACTACTAGAAGTATAATAAGACGCAATTTTATAAATCTTACAGCTGGTTGAAGCAGTTTCAGTGTGTCATTGTGAAAAATCGCAAAACTGACAGCATTTTCTTGTCACGGCTTAACCATAAACACTTATTTTTATTTATTCCTTTAATGGGAAAGGCAAAAGTTTCAATCATAGATATTATATCAAAGAGCAACTATTCTATGAATAATGAAAGCTTAAGCATAAAAGTTCATTTTGACGGTCTCTCTGGCTCAGTGGTGCGAGTACTCGCTTTGCTAACAGAGGCCCCGGGTTTGATTTCCGGTAGGGCGAATTTAGCAAATCGTATTTTATAATTTGTTTGAGTCTGGACTGGTGGGAGGCTTTGGCCGGGGCAAGTTACCACCTTACCAGCAAGAAGTGCCGCCAAACAAAGATATTTGTGTTCCGGTACAATGCTGTGTAGAAACCATAGGACGTATAAAGCCTCTTACGAAATTAGCGCGCTTCCATCTTAGATTATATAATCACTTACACAGAAGTGAGATCACAGTCAAGCCCTAAATTGTCAGCAACAAAAAAAACATGTATGTTACAATAACTGACATTGCAAAAACTTTGTAATTCAATTTGCTTCTACAGTAAAAATGTCAGTTTATTCAGGATACACACTAATTGTTCCTTTAAATTAATTCAATAAATAACCATATAGAGATTGTTATCTATAAAATGATATTTTCTACGTGGAATGCGGATCTGGTAGTATATCCATTGCAATTATGTATATATGAGGTATTTTCGTTTCCTCTAATAAATACATTTAAGTTTTACGACCCTGAAAGTAAAATCAGTCCTAAATATACTTGCCGTCGAGTTTGTGCTCTACATATTAGCTTAAAGCGTTTCTTTCCCTAAAACCCTGTTCAGTGTTCAGTAGACTCTCTGTGGTAATTTTAATAGCCTTATTAGCCTGTGGTTTGAGTCTGTCAAAAAGTCTAAGAATTGGTTTGTTATTAATCCATAGAAGGTATTTTTGTCGATATGAAAAGATTTAATTTATGATTTAAGTAGAGAATACAATACCTTAAAGAATTATTAATAGATAAATCGACATTCTGTATTTTTTTCTTTTTTATTCAATTTATAAAGTTCTCTATTAACCTTAAACGTTACAATGCCGACGAATGTTGATAAAATATATTTGTAGTGATGGATTCTCCCGAAGAGTCTGCCTCAACATCAAGTCACGATGTAAATGATCGTGAAAACGAGATAAGTAAAAATTGTAAGGCCAAGTCGAAACAACGAGGGCAAGGTAACTTCGATGAAAATGTGTTTATAACAACGTCACATGAAAACGATCGTTTGTGTTCTTTGAACAGTCCGCGAACTAGAAGTTTGAATTCTTTGACGAATAATGAGTTTGGCCAATCCCCACATCGAGTACACGAATGCACCATGAGACAAGACAGTACTTCTCAGATATCTAACAGCTTAAACAAAATTAGTAATAGTCCATTCAACCTTGTTAACGCTACCAAATCTGATACAAATATTTGTGATAATGGTTTAGGCAGCAGCCAAGAAAAGCAGACATGTCAAAAACATAAAGTTTGTTTAGAATCAATTAACAATTCATATAGTGTTAACACCCCTTCAACAAGTGGTGCTTCAGGAAATAAAGTTTGTGATAATTTGCCAGAGCACAGTGGGTTTAGAGAAAGTAGAAAAAGACCATCAACTTTGAAGTTAAATAGGCCAAATTTGGATGTTGATGATAGTTCAAGTGATACAGGTAATGATGACTATTCTTTGGGTTCTGAAGATGGTTGTATTTATACATACAGAGGAGGTGAACATTTGGCAGACTTGCCAAGTTCTTTCTTTAGCTTGGATATGGGGTTGCCTTTAGACAGGCACCTGCCAATGCTCCCGAATTATCCTGTTGGTCAACAGGCAGGCCCAAGTGCCAGGGAACACGGCTCAAGAGCATCCAGTCCTGATATGGACTTCCTAGAAATGGATTTTGATCCTGGGCCTTCATGTGAAGTTGATACAGGAGATGAGTCAACTCCAGATGCTGATTTGGATATGGGCATTATACCTGAAGAAAATGAGCCAGTTATCAGAGGAACTTCCCCTGAATATCTGCCAAGTGTTGTTCTGCCTCAACCGATTGTATTCCCACCTGTTACAATTAGTTCTGAAAGGAATGTAGAGCCCCATTATTATAATGTTCCTTCTACAAGCCGAAGTACTGAGCCAGCTCAAAATTTGACAGAAAATGTGAGAGTCACTCAGTCATTTGGGCCTTATATCACACATGTGAATGTAAGAGGAGAACAGCTTTTGGTTCGTAGGACAATGTCACACTGGCCTACTAATAGTATAATTTCTTTACATGTTTCTAGTGGAGATTTGATATCACCTAGAGAAATATTGAATTGTAAGTATTTTTTTATTATATCATCAACAGAAACTATATCTATGAAAGAAATACATTAATTTATTATAAAATTATAACTCCCCTGCTACCATGCAAATGCACAATAATAACAATAAAACACATATTTGAGGAAATAGCCCTATCATTAACTGCCTGATCATGATTTCTCTAAATCTTATCTAGTTTATTGATTCAACATTTGGCTCACTGACTCCTTTTTTAGTTTACATTGCATAATAAAAAAGTTTGTTAATTTCTTCACTTAAGAACTTCTTAAGCTTCTCAAGGCATAGAAAGATCTCTTTAAACATTTTACACAAGTTTTAATTAGACAGTTTATTCAATTTTTAGCAAATAAACTAAATTAAGTAAATTGTTAGTAGTAGTTAGAAAACTGCATACACATTGAGTATTATCCACCATAAGTTTAAAAATATTATTGAAACTTAAGTGGTTGAATAAAACAGTATTTTATTTACAATTGAATGAGACAAGTATAGTGAGTGTTAGTTTGAAAGATAGTAAGAATTAAAAATCAAATCTATAGAATATATAATGAAAAAAGTTTTATTCATATAGATCAATTCTTTACCTAAAATTTTATGTATGTAAGATGTGAATAAGTTATTTGATACACAACTTTGTCTGCATTTAACATATAGTTCCAACTCAATAGTTGCAGTCCTGATTTTTTGGGTAGTGTCCTTGGTTTTACCTAGACTTTCATAGCACCCTAACTTTTCTCTAAAATATATGTTGCCTAGTTTATTCCTTATAACAGAATTGCCAGTGCATTTCCCCTTAAAATCAGTCTAGCTGTTTCAGGAAGTAGCCAGGACAAATAAACAAAAACTTTTTTTTAATAGTTTTTATATATACATTTAATAAAGAGCTGTTAGTTATAAACAAATAACAGACACACCATTTTTTAAATTCATATAGATATATACTTTACCTTTAAAGTCTGCAATTTTAGATGAAGAAGAAAATGCAGAACAGCCATTTGCATATCAGATTAATCAAGGAGAGAGACCAGCTTTTGACTCTTTAAATCTATCATCAGCATTATATCACCTTACTATGTCTAAGAAGTTGATGGTTGAAAAAACAATCACAGATATAGAGACACAGCAAACAACAAGCATGGTAAAATATCTTTTATTTCATTTAAAACAATTATAGTGAAACCTGGGTAAATTGACTTCAGATATGTATGAAACTCTGTTACTGAGGTCCCAAAAATTTTGTATTGTATACAAAGTGGATTTCGTACTATTTTTAACATATAATTATTCAGTCTTAAATACTTTTAAACTTTTATCTTGGAGGTTCACTTGGATCCACATAATAAATCGCATGAACAGACCTTTATTGCAGTATAAATATTGTATGTATATCAGCAGCATTACCCTAAAGTAGAATAATATTGTATAACATAATGTTGTGAAACTGACTGTAATAAAGTAACCTGGAAATTTCTACAGTCATTAATAGGCAATTGTTTTAACCATGTAAGAAAATATATTAGGAATTTATTTCATTTAATAATCATTAAAATATTAAAAGTGTCTAAAATTACTGCAAATAATTTATTGAAATCTTAAATGACGAATTGTAAATAAAAATGCCACTTGTTTTTGGGAATATTAGAAGCTATTGATTAAATATTGTTTTTCAATTTAAAATTTAGAACAGAGAATTTATGAATTATTTTTATTTTATGAAAAATAGCATATTAAATTATTAAACGATGAGTGGCAAATTAAAACGCCACATGTTATTTGTAAATATTAAAACTACCTAACCTTCAAACGAATTAGCCAAGATTAGCGGAGATAGCGTATAAAAAACGCTGCACGTCTTCGTGACGCAAATCACGGTTTTATTGCTAACCTTTGCTGATAGCAGTTATGTAGAAAATGTAGGATTGTGCAAATTATGAAGAGTAAAATGGGGGTTAAAAAAATATTTTGCCTGTGTAGTTCTCGATTCCGTTGTAATAAAAGAAAACCCGTTATTAGTACAAGTTTATACCGCGAAAGGAACATATATGACGAATATCAAATCAGGTGAATGGTGAAAGAAATCTCTCAGAAAGCTTCACGAAATGTAACTAGAGTATTTAGTAAGAGACTACGTCGCGAGTGTATATGGCGAATCTGGTAAATATTTTTGTAGATTTTGCCGTAAGTAGTCGTTTTTTCTAATATATCCGGATACCGTGGGAAATACGGGGAATTCCATAATGAGCGTTTACATTGTTTACGTTAAAAACCAGCCTATGTCCCTTTTTAAGTTCTATACTATCTGTATACCAAGTTTTATTTAAATCGGTTTAATAGTTTTAGCAGACAGACATTTTTAATATTAGTAAGGATTATATAATATAAAAAAATTCCAACAATTTCAGTTAGATGGTGAACCGGGCGGTAGTTCTAGTGAAAGTAGTGTCGCCTGTGTGGAGCCACCACGTTGTATGGTGTGGTCTGAAAGAGAAGCTTGCGAGCGCCAAGTCACTCAAATAGGAACATCTGCTTGTGGTGCCACTGCAGTTGTTAACATTTTTGTAAGTAGTTTATTTTCTGAAATCAGACCTTGTCTACTTTCAAGTCAATTAAATATATTTTATTTTTGAATTTGAGTACTTTACAGTTAGCAACCAGTAACGTTTTACAATTAGTAAGACTGTGCCTCACAAAATGTAATTTTTCTATTTCAATATATATTTATAAAAAAAGGTATTTCAAATTATTTTTAACAAATCAATGGCTCTCCTTATATTCTAGTACGTTATAGTAAAATCGCAGTAATATTTTAATTGGTTGATACTTTTCAGAACGCTTTAGGGGTACCTGTTAATGTGGAAAGGATCAATTCAGCTGTTGGGACTAGATTAAGAGCAAACAATGCACCATTACCAAGGTAATGTTATTTTCATGTATTTAATTACATATATGTATATGCCTTTATAAATGTTAAGATATTTATGAGAAGCTCTATTTACCTATGTAATTAAAATAAACAAATAACAATAAACTTTCCAACAGGAAAGAGCCTGGTGACTAGAAACACAGACTATAAACTTCTAAATCTTTCCATACAGTGTTAATTGTGAAAACATATTTAAATGAAAACGTGTACACTTTACATTAATAATTTTTATATTTGTAATTGAAACCAAAAATAGCAAATTATTAATACAATTAAACAAAAAAAATCAAATAAATAATTTTTGGTATAAATATACTTAATATTATGTCTTACCTAAATCGTTATACCATACGATTGGCGTATTATTATTACACATAGATATTTAAGTATGGCAAATAGTTGAAACCAGTTGTTAAATGCATTGCATATTACATAGCAATTTGTGTTAACATTAAGACATTATTTTTATACCTAGCATACTTATATTATAACATACAAATATGACGAATATTTATTTATTTTGTATTGCTTATAGCATCACCGATTGTTGACTATATAAATTAAGAGACATAATATTACAATAACTGCAGAGAACGAACATCTTTGTTGAGGCATAGTATTACGTCAAAACGTATATAACGAACATCATTGTTGAGACATAGTATTACGTCAAACGTAGGGAACGAACATCTTTGTTTAGACAGTATTACGTCAAACGTAGGGTACAAACATCATTGTTGAGACATAGTATTACGTCAAACGTAGAGAACGAACATCATTGTTAAGACATAGTATTACGTCAACGCAGGGAACGAACATCTTTGTTTAGACATAGTATTACGTCAACCGTAGGGAACAAACATCATTGTTGAGACATAGTATTACGTCAAACGTAGAGAACGAATATCATTGTTAAAACATAGTATTACGTCAACGCAGGGAACGAACATCTTTGTTTAGACAGTATTACGTCAATTGTAGGGAACTAACATCATTGTTGAGACATAGTATTACGTCAATTGTAGGGAACTAACATCATTGTTGAGACATAGTATTACGTTAAACGTAGAGAACGAACATTATTGTTACGACATAGTATTACGTCAACGCAGGGAACGAACATCTTTGTTTAGACATAGTATTACGTCAAACGTAGAGAACGAACATCATTGTTAAGACATAGTATTACGTCAACGCAGGGAACGAACATCTTTGTTTAGACATAGTATTACGTCAAACGTAGGGAACAAACATCATTGTTGAGACATAGTATTACGTCAAACGTAGGAAACGAACATCATTGTTGAGACATAGTATTACGTCAAACATCCCTACGTTTGACGTAATACTTATAAGTTGAGGCATAATATTACGGCTACCGTAGGGAACGAATATCTATCTATATATCTTAGGTCGGAGTCACGAATGTGTACGAAAACATTAAAATATATGTTTTGTAGGTACCTTTTGTCGCGAGCGGTCGCAGGATGTACTGCAGCAGATTTAGTGGCAGGTATACAGAGAGCATCTGATGGACTTGTCACTGCGAGGTTCTTCCCCACTTACCCAGAGAGAGCTGTATCTTTGTCACATTGGCTCGCTGATTGGATATCACTGGGTGAGAATATAGTTTGATGCTTTGGATGAATAGTCACAGAACCCAAAATTATAAAAGAAAAATTATATAAAATCATTGTTACAGACTTTCATTGAACTTAGGAATAAATTTATCATGTAATAAAGGGTTGGTTGCCCTATTGATGGTTTCAAAGGATTTTTTGTTATATCGGCTCAAATGTTTTCCTATCGCATGTCGCATTACAGCTAACCGCAGGAATGGGTAAAGTGAAAAGAGATCACAGTCAAGCGTTAACTATCAGCAATACGAATGTAAATATGTAGGAGTATTTTATTGTATTCATATGTGGTGATATATTTTAGGCGCGGTACCAATACTAACTCTGAATCTACAAGCGGGTTGCGAGGGGGACATCCCTGATGCGTGGCACCACCAAATGGTTTTTGGGGTGTCACCTTCCGGGGTGTATTTGACCAATCCAGTGGAGTGTATCCGGGAGTCTGTCTTGTGGCCAAGATTGATCTCTCCGTCGGTTTTACTTGTCCGAACGAGAGATATCCTGGCCAGGTTTACAGCCAACACAGACCTGACACCACTTATGGCTGTGCCTGATGAACGGTTTCACACGTCAAATGTACTTGGTAAGTGATTTCTTTCTTTCTACCAAAATTTTTTAATATCCCGATTGTCAAGATTTTGCTAAACCATAAGCAAAATGAAGTCGCTTCCGCTGTCTATTATCTTATATCCTTTTTTTTTCTACTATTCAATGGATTGTAGTGAAGTTGTCAGTAATAGATAGAGTTATTCAAGAGATAGGTTTATATGCAAAATACATACAACAGCAAGGAAAAGGCGAACAACTCATTATCTGTAATGTGATGTAACGAACTTATTTTTGTGTGCTTGAATTACAAACGCCGGCTTAACATGTACATGCATACATACATAGCATCACGCCTCATTCCCTTCGGGGTAGGCAGAGACCACAGCCTTCCACTTGCCACGATCCTTGCATATCTCCTTCGCTTCTTTTATTGTCATTAAACCTTTCATATAAGTTCCTCGGTTTAGAGTACTCTTGACTTGGCCCTTATTTAAAATGTCCTGGGTTTGGTCCAGGAATGTTCGCCTTGGTCTTTCCCCTCCAACTTTCCCATTCACTCTTGACTCATAAATCCTTTTTGTCAGTCTCCTTTCATTCATTCTCTCTACATGCCCAAACCATCTAAGCATACCTTTCTTAATTTTAGTCACTAGTCTGCTTTCATACCACAACGTTCCCTTATTACACTATTTCTTACTCTGTCACTCAGTTTTAATCCACTCAAATCAATTTTAATCTCAAAACTCAGTTTTAATCAATCAAATGAATGTGCTATGGCATTTTCTATTCAAAAAATATCAAGATCGCGACCGTATATATTTATCTCTAAAACCAACTATTTTCAACTTTGACATGTTACAAAAAAAATGGTTGTTTACCAAGCTATCTTATAAAATACATTGTTATCCCTTATCCAATTAAATTACACATTTGTATATTTTATGTAGATCAAAACTGCCCTGAACAGTATTTCATTAAAATGTATATCTTAGAAGATATTAGATATTTAATAAGTTGCTGCTGGGCCGTACGTTTCGTCCCGGTCGGCGGCCGCGTGGTGTGGCAAACCCACATTTAAGTAGAAATAAATAAATATTACCGACAAGGTGGACCGACGATATAAGGAGGATCGCCGGTAGCCGCTGGAGCCAGGCGACACAAGATCGGGTCTTGTGGGCATCATTTCGTGAGACCTATGTCCAGCAGTGGACGTCCATCGGTTGAAGCGACGACGACGAAATAAATATTTCCAATTTTTAGGTCAAGTGGTAAACGTAATACGGGAATGGCGGGCTACCGGATGGTCCGAACACGGGACTCGAACCCGTCACATACGTATACCGGCGTCGTACCAAGCAGGTGTTACTATTGCGGTACTGACTGGTTCTGAAGCCCATAGAAGGCTGATGCATGCATCACAATTGTCAGTACTGACGTCAGAATGTACTGACGATGAGAAATGTTAGTGCTACGTATATGGTAAGTTATAAACAGTTTATTATCTATCAGGATTTGCTTGAACTCAATTTTGTTTCAAGATACCTGTTCCCCTTTGAGATTTATTTATTACAAAATAAAGGTTCTCCGTGTAATTTGTATGTTTTAAAAGATTGTTTCCCCTTGTAATTTATTCATTTCAAAACACCTGTTCCCCTTTGAGATTTATTTGTTACAAAAAAAAGTTTCTCCTTGTAATTCATATGTTTCAAAATATTTGTTTCCCCTTGTAATTTATTCATTTCAAAAGACCTGTTCCCCTTTGAGATTTATTTGTTACAAAATAAAGGTTCGCCTTGTAATTTATATGTTTTAATATATCTTTTTCCCCTTGTAATTTCAAAATACCTGTTGCCCTTTGAAATTTATATGTTACAAAATACATGTTCTCCTTTGAAATTTTTATTTATCAAAATACCCGTTCCCCTTTGAAATATATGTTTTTAAAATTTTCCGATTTCCATTGAAATTCATATTTCTCAAATTTCCCGATCCATCTGAAAGTTAAAAGTGTTAAAAATACCCATTTCTTTTTGAAGTTTTGGTATGAAATTGGGTATAATATAACAAAAAGAAAAATATTATTTACTTACTCGTCTATTACCTTATTCCGGATTTGGGGATACAAACAAGGACTCACTTTGATAGACTTCAAATTGTTATTTCAATTAAATGTATATATAATTCGTATGTGCGTGTGTATGTCACAAAACTCCTCAACGTTGAACCGATTTTTTTAAAAATTTTTGTGTCATCATATGGATTCGAGAATGGTAACGAATTTACTCATATCTCTACGGGGCCGTGAACTACGGGAGTTGCGCCATTAACTAGTATATATATACATACTAGTTATTTTCATGACTAATATCCGTGTATTTATGATCATAAACAAAAAAAAATCCTCAAAAACTGTTCAATATGTAGTTTTATTGTGTATTTTGTAATTTAATTTTTAAGTAAGTAAATAAGTAAAATATGATCTCAATTTCACAGATGAGCCGTAAAGCGACAAATTAGAAAAAGACGAACGTAACTTTTACTAAATTATACAATTAAGTTTCAATTAATATAAAAGACCATTCGGAATTATAAACGTAGTGTAAAGAGAACCACCGAATTTTATGTAATCTTTTGATTAATATAAATTTCGATTCGTGTAAAAAAATGTGTAAATTTAAATTAATTCGTTATGCTGTAGTTTATTTGAGGGGGATTTCACATTGACCGTACTTTTATATGATTCTATTTACTTTATATCGACGGCCCCTACGTATCAAATTCTAATTCTTTTGTTATATTTAAACACAAATGAAATATAAATACTCTTACCAACTAAATAAGCTACGTAACTTATTATACGGTAATACATTTAAAACAGTTTATATAAAACTCAAGTAGAATTCTAGCTGTCCCAGAATTAGGCTCAGCCAGAAGGCCATATGTATAATCAATATAATTTTTATTTATGTTAAGTAATGACTACGTTTTATCTCTCATACCGCTAATTCAAGGACATTACGTTAATAACTGTTGCATATCTTGAAATTCGATCATAATTTAATTAAAATTTACTAGGTATATTGAAATGCATCATAAATTAGTTTTTTCCATGTCGTAAATGTACCGTCGATGTGAAAACCTATTTGTAAGAAATTTTATAGTAGTTATCTTTATTTATAGTTGTATTTTTCATATAGCAAATTATAGATATGTATATCCTTTTCGTTATTTTAACCGCTCGTTGAAAGTATAATATGAAGGAAACAAACTGTTAGAAGTCATTGTTTCTGTCGTAATATATGTAAATGGTTTTAAAAACGGGCCAGGTTTGTGTATTATTTTCAAACAATAATTTCTGCATTTTTAAACTTGGCCGACCGCACATTGTTATCGAATTTCTTTTGTAGGTTAATAGACGTACGAATTGCCACTTGACCGACCTCACATAAATGCATGAAAATCCTCTCGGTGTAATTTAGAAACAATCATTTGCGACTTTTTTAACTTGGCTGACCACACATTGTTTACAAGTTTTTACCGTGACTGATCAAAATGACTGGCCTGTGAAACGCTCAAAATACTTATATTTATACAAGATACAAGAAGATACTATATAAATACAAGAATTTTGGGTAGGTATCAAGCTTTCAAGTTGGCTAACCGCACATTTACAAATTTGTGTCGTACGTTAGTAAATGTACGAATTCAGAGTAATTTTGTCCATGGCAATGTGACTGACTTGCGATAAACTCGAAAATACTCAAAGAAATACATAAAAATTAGCGTGGTATAATTTAGAAACAATATTTTTTGACTTTTTATATTTGGCCAACCGCACATTGCTTACAAATTTGCATCATACGTTAAAAGATGTACGAACTTACAGCAATTTTGTCCATGGCAATATGGTTGACATGCGATAAATACTTATATATATATAAGAAAATTCGCTCAGTATAAATTAGAAACAATCATTTTCGATTTTTTAAACTTGGCCAAATATTGCTTGCAAATTTGTATCGTAATAATTTAGTGCAATTTTCTTCTTCTCAATATGACTGGCCTGTAAAATTCGCTTGGTAAAATTTAGAAACAATAACTTTCGACTTGGCCGACCGCACATTGTTTACGTATTTTTATGGTAGTACGAATTTAGCAATTTTATCCATGGCAATATGAATGACCTGCGATATAACAGTAGATAAATATATGTAAATACAAATTTATAAACAATAATGGTCGAATTCCGAAACTTGGCCGACTGCACATTGTTTAAAAGGTTTTATCGTACATTAATATACAAACAAATTTAGCGCAGTTTTTACCCATGCCAATATGACTGACCAAAATGACTAACCTATGATAAAATCGAGGAAAGCTAAACAAATACACAATAATTTTGTACGTAAAATTTGAAATAATAATTTCAGATTTTTTTAGACTTGGCCAACAGCACATTGTTCACTAATTACTAAGTACTAAACTATATATGTACGTACATACGTAAAATATGACTGACAAGTAATGACCGACTTAATATCGCACTGAATGATAATAAACTATTAATTTGTCATAGCATAAAAACAATTATCGAACTAATTTTGGTTTTTTAAGTATTTTTTTTGGCATTTTTATGTTGTAACAAACCTGGCCCATATCAATTAATACATCTCCTTTGTTTCTAAAACTAGTACAGAAACGTTGAACTTGATTCTAGATAACTCTTTTAATACATTTTTTGGGAATAACATTCTATGAGGACAATTTATATTTAGTCTTTGAGTGATAGGATGCATTAATAGGTTTTATATACTTAAAGTCAGTGTAATAACATACTTCCAAAAAAAGACTAGAAAATTAGGAAATATCCAGCACACATACAAATTTATTTTAAATATAAAATATATCCAACTACAAATGGCCGAATATATTCGTGTTGTTACTAGAGGTCTATATTTCGATATCTGTTACACACTATTTAGTTGATATGTCCATCAATTTGGACTTTATCCTAAGATCCCCTTTTAACGTCTCCGTGATATTTCAAAGTACTGAAGTACTCTAAAATAAATTACTCGGAATAACGCAATGTTCAAAGTGCTCTCAAGTCTCCATAAACATTAATTGGAAAGAATTACTTGGTTTAATAACTATACCTCAATGTTCAAATGTAAATAACTTCATGGATGTAAAACCTAACTAGAATCGGGTTTACTTGTAGCTAAGCTTTGAAACCGGCTAAATTTTATTAGCCACGATAAAGTGTGTAAATAATTTTATAAGTATATAATTATATTATATATGTTAGTCAATTGGTGCTTACTAGTCAAAATTAAATTAGCACATACTTCATAATTAATCTTTTCCACACAAGAAAACTACAAAAAAATGTACACTGATATTAATTAAGTTAGTTATTAGTTTCCTTGTATAGGCGCACGGCAGTGTATGAGCCAAGTTCAGACAACTTGAGCAACGCAGCGTTATTTATTCTATGTTAACTAAAATAACATAATTTTAACCATTTAAGGCAAGCGTTAATCTTATTTACCGTGGAAGTGATAATATTTTTATTATTAAATATTGTTTACTAATCCCATTAACTTCTGAAGGTGGGTCCAAAAAAAACTTGAATATAGCAACGATAATTATTTTCAGTTATTAAGAAACATCTAATTTTAACTTTTTACAAGAGTCGAATATAGTAACAGCAAGTAAAGTATGTATAATTACTATCGGAACATGAAAATATGTTTATTATCACATTTCTCTTATGTTTACATGCACATTTAACTATTTAGTCTTCTATTTGTTTTACAAATTAATTTAAATTATAGGCCAGTTTAACCCTTTCGCTGCGGCTTGGCGTATTATTACGTCTTATCATACGGCTTGCGTAATATTCTGTATCAACAAAGTCGCGACTATATACGGATGGGTCGATGACATAGAAGCTTCACGCATACAGGCTGGTTTGAATACAAGACACGGAACGAGTTAAAAATACCTATTGATATGTGAGGAGATATCCAAATATGACAACACCAAAAAGTTTATTGCGCCTTTATAGATTTAGAAAAGGCCTATGATCGAGTCTTGAGGAATGAGCTGTGCTCAATGTTATCTACGTATGGGTGAGCGGGTGGGGTGAGCGGTAATCTGATTCAAGCATTGAAGTCTCTCTATGAGGGTTCTGGTGCTTGTGTCAGAATAAACGGGGCTTACACGGGGTGGTTTCCTGTCGAAAGAGGTGTTCGACAGGGATGTGTTGCGTCACCATGGGTGTTCAACCTATTCATGGATAAATGTTTGACAAATTTAAAAGAAAGTATGTATGGCTGAAGAATTAATGAATTACTTATTAAATGTTTACTCCACGCTGATGATCAAGTAATACTTGCCTCATCCGCTAATGAGCTTAAATATTATGAATGAAGCTTTGAAGAGGAAAGGAATGAAAGTGAATGTAAACAAAACGAAAGTTATACTTTTTGAAAGAGATGAATTTATGATAAATGGCAATATTTTGATAAATGTGGAACAAGTGGAGGAGGTGAAGGAATTTGTATACTTGGGATCTTAATTTACAAAAGATGGAACATGTGAAAGTGATATAGAAAGGAGAGTGAATGCAGGGAATATAGTAAATGGTGCTCTTCACGCCTTTATGAATAGCCAGATGGTGTCTCAAAGGGCCAGACTGGAGTTTGCATGCTGGGGTGTTGGTGCCAACACTTATATATGGTAGTGAAAGTGGGTATGCCAGAAGAATCACATAAGTAAAATAAATGCGGTAGACATGAGAGCGTTCAGAAGTATGAATAGATTAAAACTGAGTGACAAATTAAGAAATAGTGTGATAAGAGAACGTTGTGGTATAAAAGAAGACGTAGTGACTAAAATTGAGAAAGGTATGCTTAGTTGGTTTGGGCATGTAGAGAGAATGAATGAAAGGAGACTGACAAAAAGCATTTATGAGTCAAGAGTGAATGCGAAAGTTGGAAGGGTAAGACCAAGGCGAACGTTCCTGGACCAAATCCAGAACATTTTAAATTAGGGCCAGATCAAGAGTAGTCTAAACCGACGAACTTGTATGAAAGGTTTGATGAGAATGAAAGAAGCGAAGGTGATTTGCAAGGATCGTGGCAAGTGGAAGGAAGTTGTCTCTGCTTACCCCTATGGGAATGAGTCGTGATGCTATGCATGTATTTATGTATGTATGTATGTATGTACAACGCGTTAGAACCAGTTGCTGATTTTGTTAAGTGTTAACGTTATATAGAAATTTGTGTTAATGTCAAGATTTTGACGATTGTTTATTTAATCTACTCAAATGAATGTTCAATTTGCTACTTATTAAACATATCACTGGTCTTTAGAAAGAAAGTTGGATGTACAATAGCACAACCAGGTTAAGGAGAATGGGATGCGGTAAGGTGATTTAGACATTAGATTTAAAATTGTTTATCAATGAAAATAACTACAAACGCTTGTCTTAACCTGGTTGTGCTTTTGTAGATCTGCTTTTTTAGACTTCCTAAATAAGGGCTAGCGCTGTGCGTGATATATTAAGGGATATTCAAGTATATTGACTATTTTAACGGGTACATACCACGATGGCGTTCATGAATTTTATCGATATTTCGACCCAGTTGCACGGATCGTGGTCATGACGTAACTGATCGTGGTATGTACCCTTTAAAATAGTCAATATGTCGATAAACTACGAAAATTAAAGTTTAAAACAATTATGTTAAAGTATTACAACAAGTTAATAATAATAATAATATACTCTTTATTGTACACCTTAAAAGAAACAGCGTTACACAATATGGTTTAAGTTAACAGCAAATGTACAAAAGGCGGTCTTATCGCTAAACAGCGATTTCTTCCAGACAACCTTAAGGAGAAGGAAATTGTGCAAAAGTAGATAGGTGGTGCATAAAGAGGTCATACATACTAATAATAAATAGAATACGTATATAATACAATATATAAATATAATATACATACATATAATATAAACTAACACATTAATTATAAAATATATACGTTTAATACTATTATCTCTTACAACGCGGCTAGTGATAGGTAGTGTTCTGTTACATCGTTTTTAAATTTATGTAAGGATTTCGCTTGTCTTATATTTACGGGGAGTGCGTTCCACAGCCGGATAGCCGTGACCGTGAAGGAATTTCCAAAATATTTTGTATGATGTGTCGGTATCTTTAGAGTTAATTGTGAAACTGATCTCAGTTCTTTGCTGTATTGCACCCCCAGTAATTCAAATTTAGATTTTAAATAGGATGGTGTAGTGGGGTCAAATAATATACAGTACAAAAGAGAAAGAATATGTAGATTCCGGCGAAGTCGAATTGGCAACCTTAGCAAGTTGATAAGATTTGTTGTTTGTTTTGTTAAGTACGTTGAATATTATATAGAAATTTGTTTCGAGGTCAATCAATTTTTTATTTAGAATACTTAAGTTACATAAAATGTGATGATTTCTTTATTTATATTAACTCAAATTATTTTGGATTATATATGTTAAATAAGGTGTCATATCTTCCAAATTATAAGGTCAACTATCCATTGACGTCCCCATTGCTGGGCACAGGCCTCTTCACTCACATGAGAAAGGGTTTTAGAGCATAGACCCACCACGCTGCTCCACTCGATTGGCAGGCATAGTACCCAAGTGCACTCTCAATTCCTTAACTCTCATAGTACGATGTGTTTGAATCCCAGAGAGATCAGGCGCAGGACCGACGGCTTAACGTGCTCTCCGAGGCACGAGGGTGGATCACACCGCCAACTTCCCAACTTAATTTTTAAATTGGCTCGACCCGGGACTCGAACACAGCACCTCATGTCTAGTCGAACAGGCTAACCACTAGACCAATGAGGCATCACAATATATTTTTCATACATAATATCACACCCGTCGTACTACAAAACGGTTTATGTAAAAAGTCGCCCGCACAGAGAGACTGTCATTGAAAAAATGATGCCGCAGCGAAACGGTTAAATACAAATTCAATTTTAATTAAAATTAATATCTGACACAATTGAGGCTGGATTAGGTATTTGTTTATTTCCGCATTATCTGTACATATCTTTCATAAGTGAGCTTGACTATGGAGTAAACAAATTAAGCAACCTAAACGTTGTTATACAAATATGTAACATTAAAAAAATAAGCAATCTGTATTCAGAAAGTAGCCTTACTTTATATACTATTGTATAAATCAATATATATGTAATAATATCTTTCAAGTAAAAAAACTGTACACCGGCTTTTACTTATTGTATTTTTGTGTAATTTACTTATTTTATATAAAGTTAAATCAAATTTATCGGATCAACATTCGTAGAAAGTAAAATTTATCAGTTAAATATAAATTTCATAAATTTGACTTTTTAATACGAAATTGAAATTTCCATCGTATATTAATGTATTTCAAACAGTTGTGTTTTCGATTTCAAGGTTTTTACCTTCATTATTAATTTTTGAAGAAGATAATCTTACTTAATGTACCAGGACAGGGAATCCTAAGTAATATATCTTTAAACCTGTCGATTTTTTTTATTATTACCGTGAAACTGTCTTAAGTGTATAGATTTCGTATCTTAGTTACAATCAGCGTCATATGTAATGCGATAGTTTGCTTTACCTATTATTTTATTAGTTGTAAAAAGTTGTAAACATTTACTCTAACTCGATGAAGGAATGTTATGTGTAACATTATATTTTTGGAATATACTATCATAGAATATAAAAGGTATTTTATTTTCAACGTGTGCTTTTAAATAATAATCCATATTGAAGGCCTGAACAGAGATAATGAAGAGAAAATAATAAAAAGGGCTCATGTTGAGTAAAAGCTCCTTACGTCTGAATGAATTCTGATCGAGGGTTATTATAAAACAAATAACCGAGAAATGTATTGTATTAAGTATTTTTGCGATATCTCCAAAGAGAGATAATAATGTACATGAATTGCTTAAGGTGATTAACGTATTGAAGTTGCTGAGTATTAATACTGAATTCTTGTAACATTCTAATTACCGCATTGTACATGACTGTGAAGATATACATGGTTAGTGATAACCTTTTCAGTCTGAATAATTACGAAAAAGGTTTTCCTTAACAGGATCGTTTCTAAGCTAGTTAAACTTGATTATAATACTTTCCCTCCTACTAAATTAGGATTTTTTTTTATTTTCATTGCTGACAGATTAGCGCTTCACTGTGATCTCACCTGATGGTTAGTGACGATACAATAATCTGGTAAGAGGCGATAAGATATACCCCTTACGGTTTCTACACAGCATCGTATCGGAACACAAATCTCTTTGTTTGGCGCTACGTCTTTGCTGGTAGGGTGGTAACTAGCCACGGCTGAAGCCTCCCACCAGCCCAGACTCAATCAGAAAATACAATTTCCTAAATTCGTCTTACCGGGGATCAAACCCGGGACCTCCGCTAGCAAAGCGAATACTCGCACCACTGCGCCAGCGAGTACGAGAGATTAACGTTTTTGCTAAGGATTAATACTGAATTCATCTAACATTCTAATTACCGCATTGTACATGACTGAATATACATGTCCAATAATAACCTTTTCTTCCTTCTATTTATTATAATCAATCCAGCAAAGTTGCCAAAGACAGTTTTAGGAGGAACTGATCTAGTTAAACTTGATTATAATAATGCTTTCCCCCCAATTAGATTAGGTAATTCTGAGTTAGCTATTACTTCAACTGTTAAACACCTAGGGCTATACGAGTATACTGATAACGACCTATCATGGAATAGTCACGTGGCACAGGTGAGTCGTAAAATTTATGCCTCTATCGGATTTTTACGACACTGGAAACATTTCCCCTCTATTAAGGAAAAAATTGCGTTGACTCACTGTCTCCTTTTGCCTATAATTTATTATGCGGACTCGTGTTATACTGACCTGTTGGAACAGCAACTAGGTAAGTTTGAAAGTGTACAAAATCTATGCATCAGATTTGGTCGCTTTTAAGTTTCGTCATAAAATAATATATTTTTGTGTAATTTAGAGTCTATATATATAAATAACTAGTAAAATCGTATAGGAAATGTTATTGGCGACCATAGTCTTTTATATAAAATTCTCATGACACAGTTTTCTACCTATACTCCTCCGAAACGGCTTGACCGATTCTCATGAACTTTTATGAGAATATTGAGTAGGTCTGAGAATCGGCCAACATCGAATTTTCATCCCCCTAAATGTTAGAGGTAGTCCACCCCTAAATTTTATTTTTTTGATACAACATACAAAAATACATACAATCCTCAAGTTTTACCCTTCTACGATCAACGTTTGCTGGGTCAGCTAGTATTTATATGTATATATATATATATATATATATATATATATATATATGTCGGAGTGCAAGAGTTTGTGGAACGCTGGCGCCATCTGTGTACCGGTGTGGGGGCAGAGTCAATCAGTGGCAGTCCGGCGCGTCTCTCGCCAGTTCTCGAGTGGCAGTCGGCCGGAGTGGTCGACTATTGAAACTGGCGCGTTCCTAGCTATTATTTTTAATGAGTTTGTGTAAATTGATATCGGGAACATTAAGTGATTGAACGTTATAATCCGAGTTAATTAACAAAGTGTTTGATTGCACCAACATTACCCACGAACGCCCATAGAATAAGAAATTAAATAATGGATCCAATTAATAACGATGTCGGCGAAGAACCCTACGCCCCTGTGCTTTATGCTTCTTCGTTTTCTCGTATTCTCCTAGACGCGCGCGCGCACACACACACACACACACACACACACAAACACACACACACACACACACACACACACACATATATATGTATTCTTATCTTCGTCTGGTGACAAATGGTCGGCGGGGCGTTGTACGACAAGTCTGGTGACATTTTGTGTGTCTTACAAGGCTCCCCCCAATAAAATTCCTCCGCTCGGATGGCACGTCCGGAGCACCCGATCTGTCACCTATCTTTCTTCGCTTTCGGGCAACAGGCCTCATACCGAGCCCTAAAGGGGCAGACGTGCCGATTATGGGCTGCCTATCTGCGCCTCGACCTCTTCATACGCATGGCGGAAGCGTCTCCATCCACCTCTGAGACGTTTCGCCGCCTCCCAATCCCGCCTACTACCTACAATTCTTATGTCATATTTTATCATTTTATACCTATCTACCGACATTCACGATTCTCATTATGTGTTATCTCGTACTACCTCCATATCTATGCACTATTTTATTCAGTTTGATTAGAGATAGCAAGATTACAACATTATACAAATATTTGTAAATAATATGAAACCCTTTTTCTCTGTTTTAAAGCACATTTTTAATTAACGAGAGCATCAAAATTACACTAACATTAACAGTGGATACACATTTTAAATTAACAACTTTATTTAAAGTGTTTGTAAAAAATGGATAAAGTTGGAACTAAGGCAAGGCGGTACAAAACGCTGCTGAAAGTTTATCTTTTAAATTAAACAATAATCAAATGAAAAACGTAATGAAATATATTATTGGACTTCATATTATAGAATGAGCTCTGTCCTTAAAATCTGACATTTGTTTCAAATATCATTTTATTGTGATCCTACGAAATTTATTTAAGTTCTATATATCTATTTTTACATTTGATTACTATCAAGCTAATTTTCTTTGTGTAGCTTCATTTTGATGAGACTTATTCCTGTACTGGTACCTGATTGTGGTAGGTAATAACGGTAGCAGGGTTAAAATATGTTGATTTGATGTTTGTCAAATATTTATTACTAACTTCGTATTCTTTTTTACATCCGGTGATAATTATCTAAATTATTCGAAAAACTATTTCTCCTACAAAATGTATGGTTTGATCAAAGAGTCCCCTCTAACACGTATCGATAATGAGGTCTTTAAAAATGATTACTAACCGGCTGGTTTTTTTCTTAATTGGTTAACATTTATATAATTTAACAGGCATATTGTCCTACAAATGGCATGGTACGTTATCACGGCCCTACGCTCACTAATTATTAATACCACGAGACCATTTTTTCATTACTAACTGCACTATAAAAGTATTGCATAATAGGTTAGTGTGTTCTCTGACCAAATTAAACAATGTCCTACAAAAAAACGGGTATGTAGCACTAGTCCGACAAGAATTGTCATTTTTTTGGTTTCCTACTTGTAAGGTAGGATACAGTGAAAACATCTTTTTGATAATTAAAAAACTTTCTTTTTTAAAAAACTTAAATACATAAATTTGTGTATTTACATTTTCAAAAAAAAAACTAACTTTTCTTCATCAGATTCATCTGATAAATCCTCACTATCTCCGCTACTAAAATCGCTGCCATCGTCCTCTATTTCTTTTTCCTCATTCGACATTTCGGACTGTTATAACGTGAAAAAAATTAAGTAAAGTATATAATAATAAACGGTCAGTCAATAAATAAAAAAAAAAAGTGCGTGCGTACAAAGTACACATGCCACAAGTGAAACTTTTGATTTTGATAAAAGTTTAGATTTCCGAGATCTAGAGGGAGGGAAAGAGGAAGACATGTTAGGAATTATTGTCATCTCAAATGTCGAAAATTAATAATTTTCTTTTCGACCTTCGCATTCCTACACCCTGTGACCCAGGGGACAAGTTTGTGTGTAAAAGCGTTGTCCAGGGAAAAAAAGTTACGGGCCTAGAAATATTAGGTGACATTTGCTTTAATTCGCCCTACCAGGAATCGAACCTGTGCCCCGCTAAGAAAGATTTCGCACAATTCCGCCATTAAGGCCGTCAAATATATTCGGAAAAAACATTACTGCTCATGGTCATAACATGTTAGTAAAACGCAATATGACAGATTATATAACATATAAGTAATTCAATTATGCTACAGATAAAATATTTTGTGAGGGTTTAGCGATTTTTATCAAATGGTTAATTTATTTTATTTACAATTTATTTATATTAAAATAAATTCGCTGAAAGCGCATCAAAATATTTTTTAGTTATTGTTGTAGCTGACTCTAATACTTAAAAAAAAAAACTTTCAACATGGCGACTTTCCCGCCATCTTGTTAACAAGTTTGCCAACACCTAGTTTGTAATAGTGTTTTAGAATTCTGAAGAATTGTTTTTTTTTTAATAAGTATGACAAGGACTCCACAAAATCTTATCTATATATATTTACTGGGCTAAAATCATGGCTGTCATCGTATAGGCAGTAAACAGAGGTTTTTCGAACATATGATTCGCATTCAAGTCTGTGCACGTTTTAGACGATTGTTTATTTTAATATAATTACTAAAAGTAATTTAATCGATATTATGAGCCAAACTATTATTAGTTGCGGATTTCAGAATGTTTACACACTTTTGCGCGAAAAATCAAGTCTAAATTCCAATAGACGAGTAATGTAGCTTTACCATTATTTACACTCAATATATGACAGGTGTATATACTTATATTTATAAAATTATATGTGTAATAGTGTGTAGATATTTGTACGTAAGTTTATGCTATCGCCCATCCTAAATTTTACGTACTGGTCACGCCACCTTTTGGCAGTATGTTCGTTAATATTTTGACGGTGAAGCTTAAAATGATTTTTTTTTCAATTTCCTACCTATCGTATGAGACCGTGTAGGCTAAGTGATTATGTTCAACCGAAATAAAAGGTATATCCTTTCCTTCTAAATTACAATTACTTTAATCTAAACGCATACAGTCCATTTCGTTCCCTGAACGGTGGCATCCTCTTCGTCGCTGCTCCACTTACAGCTTTACAAACCTTTATGGTTATATACCTGAAATATGTTTTAGAAGTATAAGACGCACTTTTGTTGATAAATTAAAAGTGCGTGCGTACAAAGTACACATGTCAAAAGTAAAACTTCTTTGGGAAACAATTTTTTTAAAAGTCCTGTTTATGTTTATACAAATCGAACACTTTAGATACACGACATTTTGTCGTCGTCGTCGCTTCAACCGATGGATGTCAACTGCTGGACATAGGTCTCACGTAATGATGTCCACAAGGCCCGATCTTGCGCCGCCTGGCTCCAGAGGCTACCGGCGACCCACTTTATGTCGTCGGTCCAACTTCTGGGGGGTCTCCCTACACTGCGCCGCCCGGTACGGGGTCGCCACTCCAGCACCTTCGGGCCCCAACTTCCATCGGTCCGTCGCACTATGTGCCCTGCCCATTGCCACCTCAGGTTCGCGATTCGTAGGGCTATATCGGTGACTTTGGTTCTGCTACGGATCTCCTCATTTCTGATTTGATCGCGTAGAGAAACTCGGAGCTAGCCCTCTCCATCGCATGACTCTAAGCTTTCGTATGAGGCCCATAGTCAGCGACCACGTTTCGGAGACGTAGGTCATCACTGGCAACACGCACTGTTCCGAGTTTTATAGGGAAGATATTTTAGGAATTTATTGTCATTAAAACATAATTATTGAAATCTCAAATGATGAATTGTAAATAAAAAAACCACGTGTTTTGTAAATAAAATAAGTCAATTTTGTTTTTGAATTTAAAATATAGAAAAGAGAATATACGAAATATCTTTATTTTATATTTAATGAAATATAGTATTAAATGATGAGTGGCAAATTAAACAACCAAATATATAAAGATTTATATAAATATAATCCTTTCACTAAACTAAAATTACACACTCATTTATTTATTTTTTATATAATTTCAAAGAAATAACCATATACTTTATACAATAATAAGTAACCGATATTACCAAATTACCTTACCCATAAAGCACAAGCATGACCTTTCAAGGTCATTACTCACTGCTCCATATATTATTATGAAATATATATTATACTGTACTTTTTGAGACACTTACCATCTTTCCGCTTCGAGAATTCCGCCATATTAATGAAATGCTGTTAAGGGCAGTTTTGATCTACATAAAATATACAATTATGTTATATGTTTAATTGGATTAGGGATTACACTGTATTGTATAAAATAGCATGGTAAATAACACATTATTTTGTTATATGTAAGAGATAAAAATGGTTCCTGTGGGTTATCCTTTACAGATTAATATATACTATATCGGACTTTTTTTTATCGATCTTTTTAAGATATGCAATTCCGTAGCACATTAATTTTATTACAATTTTTTTTAATATTTCGGCTTTTCTGTAATATATATATGTATTACATATATAAACATTCCTCTTGAATCGCTCTATCTATTGCCGCATTAAAATCCATTGAATAGTTTAAAAAATCTAAGCCAATAGACAGCGAAATCGACTTCAATATATACTACGTAAAGATATGAAATAAAAAAAGATGCATGCGTATAAAGTACACAAGTCAGAAGTGAAACTTCTTTGGCAAACTAATTTTTAAAGTCTTGTTTATGTTTATACAAATCTAAAACTTCAGATTTCCGAGACTTCGAGGGAGGAATTTGTCATTAAAATATTAAAAGTGTCGAAAATTTATACAAATAATTAATTAAAACATCAAATGACGAAATGTATATAGTGCCACATTAAATTTTGTTTTTGTATTTAAAAGTTAGGAAAGAGAATTTATGAAAAAATTGTATATTAAATGACGAGTGGCAAATTAAAATGCCACATGTTATTTGTAAATATTAAAACTACCTAACCTTTAAACGAATTAGTCTAAAAAACGCTGCAATCACGCTAATCACGCGATTCATTCTTCAATTTTACCCTCATGCGCCTAAAGAAGTTTCACTTCAATAATTAACAGTATTGCATTTTTTGTCAACTCTCCACGTGTGACGTCACATTGTAACCGGCAGCGGCATTCCCGAAACAGACGATTAATATAATGAAAAATATTAATGTTTCCTATCGTATATCATATCAAGTAACTTGAGAAATAGGTCAGGAGAGATAGAAGAGTTCCCTTTAAGCTTCTCTACTTTCTGTACTAAACTGTTATATCTCTCCTTTTCCTCCTTTTGGTAAATTGCGGGTAGTTCTAATTCTTCGAATAACCGCTTGATGCGATCTATATGAGCTGGCTCCGGGCTACCATAACAGGCTACGAAGACATTGCGTTGCTTGGCTGAGCATCGCTGTAGAGCTTGCACGGCTAACCAAGAGCATTTGCCTTCTTGTATGTCGGTACTGTCTTTACCCGTGACATTTTCTACACCGAAACAATCGATATAGTCATCCTGAAAAGGAAATTAAAACAATTTGTTAGTGCTTGTCACACCTGATGGTAACTGACGATAGAATCGCTGTAACCTGGTAAAAATCTGGCGTCTAAAAAGATTAATTTATTCACAGCCAACGATAGATAGCTCCAAAGCAGTTAATCTAATCTTTTAAAGTTTGGTTTTGCCATAAACACTTTTATCTAACATTAAAATAAATTAAAACTGCGTGTGCACAAAATACACACGTCAGAAGTGAAGCTTTTTGCTTTTTGGCCAAACAAATTTTTAAAAGTCTTTTTTATATTAATACAAATCCAATACTTTGATTTTTGATTTCCGAGACTTAATACGAGGGAAAAACGAAGATATGTTAGGAATTTAATTGTCATTAAAATATTAAAAGTGTCGAAAATTTATACAAATAATTAATTAAAACATCAAATGACGAATTGTATAAAGTGCCACATTAAATTTTGTTTTTGAAATTAAAACTTAGCAAAGAGATACGAACTAATGGTCGAAAATTAATATTTATAAATTTATTTCTACGATATTTACTTTAATGTTTCACACTCTCGCACTACAATTTTTGGCATTAGGATCTTAAATGCAAAATAATTTATTGAAATCTCAAATGACGAATTGTAAATAAATGCCAAGTGTTTTTGTCAATATTAGAAATTACTAATGAAATTTTGTTTTTAAAATTTAAATAAGAGAATTTATAAAATATTTTTTGAAAAATAGTAAATATTAAAACAATCTAAGCTTCAAACGAGTTAGTATAAAAACGCTGCAAATCTTCGTAACGCTAATCACGCGTTTCATCTCTCAATATTACCTTCATGCGCTAAAGAAGTTTCACTTTAAAAACTAGTTAATACTTACCTAGTAATGATTCAGTTGAACCAAATCATTGTCAACACTAGTAAATTAGTTCCTTTTTTATTGCATAACACAAAAATAGATAACCAAAGTAGGAATTTTAGAATATTTATATTACAGAAAGACATAAAAAAAACTAACAATATATCCATAATCAATATATTTCAAGGGGATAAATTGTGATTGATGCCCTTGTCTTTAAATATCGTTACAATAACGTGCGTCGGTCGTTGGATCCAATGCTATTTTTTATTGCTGACAATTTAGCACTAGTCTGTGATCATAACTGATTGTAAGATGATACAGTCTAAGAAGGAAATCTGGTTAGAGGTAATTTACCTCTTAAGGTTTCAAAACAAATCAAATCAAAATATTCTTTATTCATGTAGGCTCAAAAAACACTTTTGAATCGTCAGTAGTCTGTTCGTTGGTAACAAATCTACCACCGGTTGGGAAAGTTAAATCCGCTGAGAAGAAACCGGCAAGAAACTCAACGGTACTCACTAATTTAATGCTTGGTGGTACGCCTTTACTGGTAGGATGGTAACTAGTCTTACACCAGTCGAACTGAATTATATATATACAAAAACAGAGAATTTAATTTGTTAACTGTTAAAGGAAAAATAACATGGACATATTTTTCAAATTTTCGGAGATTTTTCAACCTTTCAGGCTTTTTCAGGTGTACTCTTAATATGTTAAAGTTAACTTTAACTTTTCACTTTAACATTTTAAATTATACACCTTTATTATAGAGTCTAGAACCATATACAACATATATTTAAAATGGTATGTCATCGTTGCGCTTATCTATCCCAAAATATTACAAATTTATTATTTTTGGCTTTCGGCTGCTAGCTTTTCGAACCCTGTACGGTGGGGAAAAAGTGCTTCGTTCTCTCCCGGTTAGATTACACTGGCGTGTGCCTAATTCATTTTTCCTCCAGGTAAACTATCAACGACTAGTTTATCTGGTTGAAACAGCAGTTAATAGTCACATTTTCAATTATTAATCGAGAGGTCGTTTCATACAGGTCAATCTTTACAACCCAATGTGACATTAAATCGTATACGCATCCCGGGAGAAAAATAGGGCATCTTCACCCGCGTTTTTCAACACTAAACCAAACAAAATTTCGCGGACGAGAATGCCCTACTTTTCTTTCAAATATACGGAGTATTGTAAAAAATACACTATGAATAAATTGTTCTAAATACAGAAAAAATACACTATTACTCAAATTAGCAAGAAAATACCCAAGAAAAGTGGTTGTGGGTAACGTCGGTATGCGGAATTAGGCCTATCGCGCCTCTCTATCGCTTGTTCCGCACTCATGCTTGCACGCTCGGTTCAGGCGGAACGTGACAATGAGTTATGCTTTTAAGTTCGTGCAGCCGGTAGCCATAGAATTATATGGCGTTATCACGTCAAAAAAGGAATCTCACCTGCATCTGAAATAGATGTCCGATCTCCAAGCATATCTCCTCTGCCTTTTTGTGTGTTTCCTTGTCTACATTGTTGGCCAAAAGGAGTCCCAAACATACTGGAAGTTTGTACGTATAGTACGCAGTCTTATATTTCACTATAGAACTGTATCTCTCTATGGTGAATAGACTATAGTCGTTTTTAACTCGGTGTGCTATCGCGTAATCAAGATGTTGTCCCATTGCTGTATACAGCATAGCCTTAAATGGAAAATGTATATTTAAAAAAGATATAAAACCTAAAAAGAACTCTTTAATAGGAGCATAATTTTATTATTAAAGAAGCCAGAAAAAGTCACAATATTTGAGAGACTTAATTAGTTATATAAACCTTGTGACCACATATAGTCGCACAGCATATTTATCGTTTAAAACATAGGGCGTTCTGTGATTGTAAGCAACTCACGCTTTTAAACAATTTAAAAACTAATGTTTAGTTGAATAGTTTTATGCGTTGTTCTAAAGTTTTTAATAAACTATTATAGAATCCTATTTATACATATACGTAACATAATAAAAAACAACGCCAAATAAATCCTAGAATGAGAAGCGAGAGGGACTAAAGGTTTAAATGATTTTGTCCCAGTTTTGTTTGCGTTGTTTTTTTGTCATCATCCTAGACAAAAAAAAAATTGTATTCAATGCGAGTTTTTCTAGCGCTCAAAACATGGAGTTTAATATTTCTTTTCATACAAACATGCTAGGGAAGCTGATAAAGGTTTCATTTTTAAATTGCATTGATGTATATTTTATACTTAACTAAAAATATCAGTATCTCTTAGAGCTACTGAAAACCACAACGTATCCATACAGTCTGATCGCAACATAATCATGTTGTAAAAAAGAAAAGTAAGAAACTAAGTAAGATAAGTAACAGCTTATTCACGTCACACTGCTGGGCACAGTCCCTCTCAATAGAAGAGAGGGGTATTTTTCTCATTTTTTATTTGGTTTCCTAAACGGGTGAAATCTATTGAATGTATGTTGAAATTACATTGAAATGGCCAAACATTTCACCTTCTAGTAACGAATACGGCGTGCTAGACACAAACACGGGTCACTAGAAACGAACACGGCTTGCTAGAAAAAACACGGCTCACTAGACACGAACACAGGTTGCTAGAAACAAACAAGTCTTGCTAGAAACGAACACGGCTTGCTAAGCAACGAACACGCCTTGCTAGAAACGAACACGGCTTGTTAAGAAACAAACACGGCTCACTAGACACGAACAAAGCTTGCTAGAAACGAACACGATTTTCTAAGAAATAAACACGGCATGCAGAAAGGAACACGAATTGCTAGAAATGACCACGGATCATTAGAAACAAACACAGTTTGTTAAGAAATGAACACGGCATGCTAGAAAGGAACACGACTTGCTAGAAACGAACACGGCTTGCTAAGAAACGAACACGTTTGCTAGAGCTTGCTTTAGAGAATAGACTCATCCTAATGGTAACCTTTAATGGTGTTATTATATATTGACTCAGATATTTTTGTGACAAATGTAGTAAAATCAATAAAATTTCATGTGTAATGTTTCTTTTTATAAATATAATCATCATTGATTACAATGTCGTCTGTATTGCATATTTCAGTTACCACCATCTAGTAGAAGCCTGCCAATCCGCAGTGGAGCAGCGTGGTGGGCCTATGCTTTAAAAACCCTCGCTCCTCGTAGTGAGGAGGTCTGTGCCCAGAAGTGGGACGTTGATGGGCTGCTACTTACTTACATCTATTAGAACAACTAAGCATCGTGTTGTGTTTTATGGGTCAAATTAGTTAAAATACATTAAATTTAATGAACAGTAACTCGAAAGTCTCATTGTACCTACATATACGGCCGATAAAAAACAAAAAGGTAGTAAGTTAGAGGTTAAAACACGTTAAAAGCTTATTTTATGGCCGTTATTCATTATATCGTATGTAACTGTTGTCACAAGAAAATTGTTTTAAATGTTGTATACATTTATTATTTACATCTTCCGTTATTATTTTTATTATCTATCCATTACTGTTAATTGTTATTATTACGACGTCACGTTGTATTCGTTGGCACATTAGTCTTGGTTGGTTTACAACAAAAATAACTGGTAACCTTCTAAATGGAAATAATTTGTTTTTGTAAAGTAGTGTTACAGTCTCAGGTGGAAATGCGTAGGTAAGAGATTATTTACCTCTTAATATATTTTATTCATTTACAGCATCATAGTGAAACGCAAATTTTTGATTGCTTCTAGTAGTGGATGGCCGCGGCCGAAGCCGCAAAATATAGGCAAATTATCAAATATAATTGTCTAAATTTGTACTACTAATACAACGAAGGACCTATTCTAGCGAAACGACATCATTATCTTCGTCACTGATTTAAACCTGATCAGCTACTACAAGTATTTTATCGGCAATGAAACTACATATTTCTTATTTTTGAGTAAGATGGACATACATTTTGAAAACAGTAAAGTAATATAACACTACACATAAAAGTAAAGTAAGTAGCAGCCCTTTAACGTCCCACTGCTGGGCACAGGCCGCTTCACTCCAAAGAGCGAGGGTTTTTAGAGCATAGACCCACCACGCTGCTCCACTGCGGATTGGCAGGCAACACTACACATAATTGACTATAATATATATAAGATTTATCAAGTGAATGGCCATTCATGTCTCATCTAACAATGTCAAGCACAATTAACTGGTTTGAAAACCGGTTAAATATTTGGAATTGAAACTTGAGAAAAGCGTCTTTTGGTACGGATTAGCATATAATAGCTCAAACGAGATTTCTAACGGCAAAATTATGAACTTCAATTGAAACTTGTAAGGTGACATCCATTAACTAGCTGAGACGTTAAGACAAAAGGAAGTCTTGAGGTTCATGTTTGGTCATCTTAAGAGGCGGATTCATTTCCATGAGAATGGGAAAAAAAGCATTGAAGTCTCTCTATGAGGGTTCTAGTGCTTGTGTCGGAATAAATGGGGCGTACACGGAGTGGTTTCTGTCGAAAGACAGGGATGTGTTGCGTCACCATGGCTGTTCAACCTATTCATGGATAACTGTTTGACAGATTTAAAAGAAAGTATGTATGGGTTAAGAATGAATGAATTACTTATCAAATATTTGATCAAGTAATTCTTGGCATCATCCGCTAATGAGCTACAGGAGATGGTAAATATTAATAATGAAGCTTTGAAAAGGAAAGTAATAAAAGTGAATGTAAACAAAACGAAAATTATGATTTTTTAAAGAGATGGATTTATGATGAATGGTAATACTTTGATAGATGGGGGACAAGTCGAAGAGGTGAAAGAATTTGTGCACTTGGGATTTAAATTTACAAATGACGGAACATGTGAAAGTTATATTGAAAGGATAGTGAATGCAGGGAATAAGGTAAATGCTGCTCTGCACGCCTTTATGAATAGCCAAATGGTGTCTCAAAGGGCTAGACTGGGTGTGCATGCCAGAGTGTTGGTGCCAACACTTATGTACGGTAGAGATGAGAGCGTTGAGAAGTAGGAGTGGGTTGAAATTGAGTGACAAACTAGGAAATAGTGTGATAAGAGAACGATATGGTATAAAAGCAGATGACTAAAATTGAGAAAGGTATGCTTCGATGGTTTGTTTGGGCACGTAGAGAGAATGAATGAAAGGAGGCTGGCTTAAAAGATTTATGAGTCAAGAGTGAATGCGAAAGTTGGAAAGGGAAGACCAAGACGAACGTTCCTGGACCAAATCCAGGACATTTTAAATAAGGGCCAGGTCAAGAGTACTCTAAACTGACGAACTTGTAAGAAAGGTTTAATGAGAATGGAAGAAGCGAAGGAGATATGGAAGGATCGTGGCAAGTGGAAGGACATGGTCTCTGCCTACCCCTATGGGAATGAGGCGTGGTGCTATGTATGTATGTATGTCCATACGGGTAGGCAGTAAACATGTATATATAGCGGCATCACTACATTTTTTTATATTTATACACTTTTACATTGTCAAATAGTTTTATACATTATATTTACCTAAAATGGTTGGATTGTATAAATAGAATATATAGAGAATTTATATTATGCGATAAATATGTAATAACTTTTGTAAAATAATTATCAACGGACACGTGTTGCTATTTATATAATTATCGACATAATAATTATAATAATCTCCTTTATCCTAACAACCAACATACCTTAGTTACCTTCCAATATCCTTCAGTACAACCCTTCTGACTTTGAACAAAAAGTGAAGGCGCCTTACTGGTGTAACATTTATTCATCTTACCCAATCATCGCACTTTGCTTTATATATACAAAATATAACAGTGGCTAGACGGAAATACATTGAACTAATAAGATGAGAGAAAGAAAAGTGGATGACACAAAGTGTATAAAGTATATTACATTGGATTTTGCGTACATGAAGTCTTTTGGTAATTTAACACACGTAACACGCATATTAAATTCTAATATAATATGAGCGTTACCACGCAAGACTTAGACGATACATCCTATGACCTATTCCCCAATAAACACATTTCTGTCAAAATTATATTGATCAGTCAGAATTTACATAAGACTTACGTAATACGACTACACGCAAATAAGACGTATAATGTCACAGACGTGTAAAGTCACTATTACGTCATGTCTACGTAAAATTAGATAATCTTTGTATGACCTATGTATTCCATCATTTTAAAGTCATGTGTTCACTGAGTTATTGTACTAGTGTACGTGATGACGTAAATAAAATAAATATACACTAAAAACATATATTTTTATATCATTTTGGAGGTAAGGTCAAGCTACATGTCATGCTATCTCAAAATGAGGTAAAGTGATAGATGCCACACACTTACCTCGTTATAAAGTTCTATAATGTAACGATAATGTGGCAGATGACCACAATGGGTGTTCAAAAGCTCATATATCGCGGCGTTAATCAGGACGGCATCGTTGATCGCCCCCAAACTAACATCAGGGAGTTGGTACCAGCATGGAAGTCCTCGGCGTTTAGTGGCACCATCCATTATATCGTCCATGACTAAAAAGTGCGCATGTAGCTATAGACAAAAGAGAATTGCTTAGATTAGCTACGATACTATACACCTCCAGGTTTATGAACTCATATTTTGAAGATCTCGTGCTGTGTGAGTAATGAGTTTAGTGATTTTAAGCCATCATCCCATTATTTCTTATTGAGGCATATCGGTAAGACTAGATTTTTTTATTGCTGAAAAGTGATGATACAGTCTAAGGGGTTTATCTTAAAATTTCTACACAGCATCGTACCGGAATACAAATCTCTTTGCTTGGCGGTTTCGTCTTTGCTGGTAGGGTGGGGCCTGCCTGGAGGAAGCTCCCCACCAGTCCAGGCTAAGACAAATTAATTTACTAAATTTGCCCTGCCGGGAATCGATCCCGAGATCTCTATTAGCAAAGCGAGTGCTGGCACCACTGCGTCGGGTACAAATACTTTTTCTGTATGTTTTGAATTTATTTTATATCATGCCAAACATTGAACATATATATGTATCTGACGGATCTATTTTCATATTTAAATAATTAAAATTTTAAAAACAATTACTTTGATATCTTTAATAACATTAATAACAATAAAACTGCCTAATATATACTTAATTCACCAAATTGTAACTATGCTCTTGAAAATCATATTAGATTGAGGTTTTTTATATAATAGTCAATTAATTTTCTCACAAGTATTATATACTGTCTTGTTAAGATAAATCAAAAGCTCTTATTTATGGTAAATTACGTTTACTTAAAATGTAATTTATATGATATGATTTTTTATGAATTAAATTTAATACGTTATAAGAATAATAAGAATCTAATTTAAATTTTACATTAAAAGTCAACAAATTTTTTGAGATATTTTACAATGGAGTATTTCTAAAACTTAAATTCAAAATATATATTTTTTTATTATTTTATTTTATTTTATTGTAATCAAAAGCTACTAATACAAATATACGTACAGTTAGAGATATTATACAAAATAAGGCCACTTCAGATTACACATAGATAATAACTATATTACATTAGGCTATATTCAAGGGCATATTCAAGTAGGCTTTTACAGCACTTGTGAATCAAATATTTATACTTTTTCCCACACACTGATTCTAATGTACGATTGGTGATGGTACCAAAGAACGACTTATAATCTAAACATACGAGAGTGCCTTCGCGCCCTGTCCTGAGAAGAGCCCACAACATACTTAGTCGGGTACATAGTTTTTTTTTACCATCATCATTACAATATTATATTACTTACATACATACATACATAGCATCACGCCTCATTCCCATAGGGAATAGGGTAGGCAGAGACAACATCCTTCCACTTGCCATGATCCTTGCATATCTCCTTCGCTTCTTTCAATCTCATTAAATCTTTCATACAAGTTCGTCGGTTTAGAGTACTCTTGACCTGGCCGTTATTTAAAATGTCCTGGATTTGGTCCAGGAACGTTCGCCTCGGTCTTCCCCTTCCAACTTTCGCATTCACTCTTGACTCATAAATCCTTTTTGTCAGTCTCCTTTCATTCATTCTCTCTACATGCCCAAACCATCTAAGCATACCTTTCTCAATTTTAGTCACTACGTCTTCTTTTATACCACAACGTTCTCTTATCACACTATTTCTTACTCTGTCACTCAGTTTTAATCCACTCATGCTTCTCAACGCTCTCATCTCTACCGCATTTATTTTACTTTTGTGATTCTTCTGCCATACCCAACTTTCACTACCATACATAAGTGTTGGCACCAACACTCCAGCATGCACTGCCAGTCTAGCCCTTTGAGACACCATCTGGCTATTCATAAAAGCATGCAGAGCACCATTTACCATATTCCCTGCATTCACTCTCCTTTCGATATCACTTTCACATGTTCCATCTTTTGTAAATTTAGATCCCAAGTATACAAATTCTTTCACCTCTTCCACTTGTTCCCCATCTATCAAAATATTGCCATTCATCATAGATTCATCTCGTTCAAAAAGCATAACTTTCGTTTTGTTTACATTCACTTTCATTCCTTTCCCTTTCAAAGCTTCATTCATAATATTTAGCATCTCCTGTAGCTCGTTAGCGGATGACGCAAGTATTACTTGATCATCAGCGTAGAGTAAACATTTGATGAGTAATTCATTCATTCTTAACCCATACATACATTCTTTTAAATCTGTCAAACATTTATCCATGAAAAGGTTGAACAGCCATGGTGACGCAACACATCCCTGTCGAACACCTCTTTCGACAGGAAACCACTCCGTGTACGCTCCGTTTATTCTGACACAGGCACTAGAACCCTCATAGAGAGACTTCAATGCTTGGATCAGACAACCGCTCACCCCATACGTAGATAACGTTGACCACAGCTCATTCCTCACCACTCGATCATAGGCCTTTTCTAAATCTACGAACGCGCAATAAACTTTTTGGTGTTTAGCCAAACATTTTTCAGTTATGCACCGTAAAGAAAAGACCTGATCCGTACATCCCATTCCTCTTCTAAATCCCGCTTGCACGTCCCATATTTTCCCATCAGTTTCATTAATCACCCTTTCAATTAATATCTTTGCATACAATTTGCCGACGACACTAAGAAGGCTGATACCGCGGTAATTTTTGCACTCCTGCTGTGACCCTTTTCCTTTATATAGAGGGACAATTACGGCCTTGCTCCAATCTCTTGGGACTTGACCTTTCTCCCAGCATATATTGAAAAGGCAGTACAGCTGAGCTACCACAATCCCGCGGCCAGCCTTCAGCATCTCGACTGACACTCTGTCATACCCAGCAGCCTTACCTGATTTCATACCTTTTATCGCTTTCATGATGTCATCCATACTAATCTCGCTATCACTTGTCTTACATTCATTGCTATCCGCAGAGGCCATATTTACCTCTGCTTCATTTCTTTCAAACAAACTTTCAAAATGATCCTTCCATCTCTTCAATATCCATTCTTCTCCTTTTATTAAACTTCCATCTAAACTTCTGATTTTACAAAGCTCCGAGGAAGTAGATCTCCCTCGGGCAAATTGTATTGATTTCCAGAAAAACTTTTTGTTTGACTGAAAATCATCAGAAAGTCTCCTATCATACATATCACTGTATTCTTCTTTTTTCTTTCTTACAGCTTCTTTCACGATTACTTTCACCCTTTTGTATTCCATTCTTGCCTTTTTTACGTCATCATTCGTTGCCTTTTGCATTCGTTGGTTCGCTTTTGTAGCCAACCAATCGGACCAAGCTTTCTTCTTTTCACACACAGCTGCTTGAACATTTTTGTCCATCCACAAATTCTTCTCTTTCTTACCTTTCCTCCTTTTAGACACGCCACATACATCAATAGCAGCACCAACCACTCCATCTTTAAATTTATTCCATAAACTTTCAATCTCATTTCCTTCGTCTTCACTCTTGAATCGCCCACTCAAATTTTTCAGATATTCTTCTCTAACATCCTCTTCTTGCAATCTCTCCACTTTTATTCGTTCAAGAATGCTCGAGGTTTCCTTCTTTCTATGGCGCCACCGATTAAAAAGACCACCGATTCGGGCAACGACCAGGTAGTGGTCAGTATCGATGTCGACCCCGCGGTATACTCGAGCATCTAGAACTTTCTTCTTCAGTTTTTCGTCCACAATTACAAAATCAATCATACTTCTAGCATTCCCTTCTTCCCTTGTATACACATGAATCCCCTTGTGCTCAAACATAGTGTTTGCCACAAAAAGACTATGTTCCACACATATTCCAAGCAAACTTCGTCCATTTTCATTCACCCGTTTGTCACCAAACATACCAAGAGTCCTTTCATATCCATCACGTTTCACACCTACCCATCCATTAAAATCTCCTAACATAATTATTCGCTCATTCGGTTCACATTCGTTCAACGTATCACTCACACTTTCCCAATACTCATCTATTTCTTTTTGGTCATATTACTTTATTATATTTAATTTAAATTAGAGCAATTCGTTTACTCCCACGCGTTTCTATCATCTAAGTAATCTTGCATATTATAGGGTGATTTGTTATTCATATTTCTTTTAACAAAGACTTTGAATTTATTAAGGGACATATCTTGAACTTCTCTGCCCTATGACTCATACTTACTATAAGTTTGGAATTATAAAAGTAGTAAGAGTAAAAATTATAAAAAGCTGTATAAATAATGTTAACATGTAGTATGTAACACGGTAGTTTTAAGATTAGTCTAGTGATTAGCATGCCCGACTACAGAAATGAGGTCATGGGTTCGAGTCCCCGGGCCAAAAATCTATATAGAAGTTGGCGGTGTACTTCACCAAACCTCGGAGAGCACATTAAGGGGCTGCTACTTACCTTTACTTTTAAATTTAAGCATTTAAAGATAAAAAACCTTTAAGTAAACAGATACATTTATTAAGAAATTAACTCCTTTTTCCTTTATAGAATGTAAGCAGTGTGTTGGTAAACCTTTAATAAATAAAATAGCATATGTACCCTCTATACATCTATATATCACCCATCTACAAGAGAAATTCACAAAAATCCGAGCAAACATCACCGATTAACCAGAATAAACAGACATCATGATTTTAAAAGGTATTTAGTAAAAAAAAATCATTATTACATTAAGCAGGCTAAATGCTGGTTGGATGAAATGGAGGCAGGTGTCGGGAACAATTTGCGATGCTAGAATGCCCCTCAAACTAAAAGGGAAAATTTATGAGATGATCGTAAGACCTATCATCCTGTGTGGATCAGAGTGCTGGGCCACAAAAGGAGAGAATAAAAGGAAATTGCATGCAGCGGTGATGCGAATGTTGAGATGGATGTGTGGAGTGACAAAATTCGATAAGATTAAGAATGAGTATGTTAGAGGAAGTGTAAAAGTAGCACCAGTGACCGAGAAGTTAAGGACTGGAAGGCTATCCTGGTATAGATATGTCATGAGAGGGGAGGATAGCCATGTATGCAAGAGGGCCCTAAGTAAGCGGCAGGGCCGGGTGAGGGCGACCAAAAAGTGTGGATGAACTGTGTGAAAGAGTATATGTGTGTAAGGGGTGTGAATGTAGAAATGACAGCGGGTAGAGTGAAGTGGCGAAAGGAAACATGCTGTGCCGACCCCACCTAGTCGGATAAGGGCAAGCAAATGATGATATCAAATTAAGATTTCTAAGGTCTTATTGATTTTTTCAATTAGGATTGGAGTGTACACATAAATAAATCCGTGTAAAGATTAAATTTATTATATTCCTCCTATTAGTTCACTCTCGCTATATATGGTCTTCAGAATTTAGAATCTTTCAGAGACGTTATTAAGAACTCTAGAAGCATAGTCTATTAAGTCTAATAAGTTATTTGAGCCTTTTGTCTCAAAATTAGCCTCATTGGTCTAGTGGTTAGCATGCCCGACTACAGACAGTTCAATCAGGTCCTGGGTTCGAGTCCCCTGTCTTGTCAATTCAAAAATCGATATTCTATTAAAATATTTGCCCGAAGTTGGCGGTGCGCTCCACCCTCGTGCTTTGAAGAGCACGTTAAGCCGTCAGTCCTGCGCCTGATTTCTCTCCGGTCGTGTCGGAGGACCGGCACATCGGACTATGAGTGTGAAGGAATAGAGAGTACACTTCTGAACTATGCCTGCCAGTCCGCAGTGGAGCAGCGTGGTGGGTCTATGGTCTAAAAACCCTCTCTCGTGTGACTGTGGAGGCCTGTGCCCCAGCAGTGGGAAGTTAATAGCTGCTACTTACCTTACCTTACATTTTCAAGATAATAGTTTAGTTTCTACTTGTAATTATTAAAAAGATCACATTAGTAATAATAAAATGAAATAATAAAAAATAAAAACGGATAACAATATTATAGGTAAATTACTCTTCTGTTAACTTTATACATGGATTGTAAGTACAAAGATCGCAGGTTTTTCCAAGGAAAGATTGATAGTATAAATTAAAATATATTATTAAATAAACAACGTCATAAATTTAAAAAATGATGTTTAATTACACTTACTTTTCATTACCGGTCAGAAAAAATTGCGGAAGGAATAATATAACACAAGGACGTGTACCTATGAGGTACACACTGCAATTATAATCGCATAACGAAAGAAATAAAACTAAGTTTACACAGTGAAAAATAATTATAAAATTTATGTATTAATACTATATTATATACTATTTATTTCGCTGATACTTTAGCGCTTGTCTGTGATCTCACCTGATGGTAAGTGAAGATATAGTCTAAGATATAAGCGTTGCACTGCATCGTATCGAAACACCAATTTCTTTGCTTGGCGGTACGTCTTTGCTGATAGGGTAGGAACTGGCCACGGCTGAAACCTCCCACCATTCCAGACTCAGACAAATTAGAAAATACAAATTCTTAAAGTCGCCCTACCGGGGACCGCACCTGGGATATCTGCTATCAAAGCGAATACTCACAGTAAATAAGAAATACCCTTTTAATAGTCTCGCTGGCGCAATGGTGCGAGTACTAGCTTTGCTAGCAGAGGTTTCGGGTTCGATCCCAATTTAGGAAACTATATTTTATAATTTACGTGAGTCTGGATTGGTGGCTAGTCCACCCTACCAGCAAAGAGATTTGTGTTACTTTAGATATAGATTAGCGCGCCTCCATCGTAGACACATACCACAGGTGTTATCACAGTCAAGCGCTAACTTTTCAGCCACAAAAATAACCTCAGTCATATGAGAAAGGATTTTTTACGGCTGACAAAATAACGCTTGAGTGTCAACTAAACTGATGATAAGTGATGATACAACCTAAAACGCAAGCATGTTAACTTCGTAATAGGAAATTAAAGTCTTATAGTTTGTACAGCAACTTCTTAATTAAACAAAATGTTTTAATCATACACAAGAAAATATGGACTTTTAATTCAGTTCATATTTGGATTACGCAAATATGACCATGTATCAGAATTTCGCGCGAAGTTCAAATGGTTCTACGTACGTTTTCGCCGGAATTTGCATATTATTTCCCTTCTGTACTGTGTGTTATATAATCCTGGTGCTCCATTTTGTTTTTAATGATTCGTACATAAGGTGTTAAGGCCATCCCGGAGCCTTAAACCAAATATTATTCCCCGTAAAACTATGTTCATTGGGTAGTTATATGCGGCGCAGGGGATTGAATTTTGGAACGAGTTACTTATGACGATCAGAGGGGCTAATTCTTTGAATATATTTAAAAACCTGTATGTATGTATCTATGTATCTTTTAGCCACCACCTATCCATTTTCGTAACAAAATTTCCCTAAAGTTGCCTAGCAGAAATCGCTACTCAGCGTTAAGACTGCCTTTTTGCACCCTATGATTATGTTATTGTATCTATTTGAGGTATTGTTTGTTGTGTACAATAATGTGTATTCTCTCTCTGTCTCACTTTTCTTTGGAATTTGCCAAGTAAAAACTTGGCATATTCCAGAAAAGTTATATTGTAAGATTATTCATAAAAAGTAGCGATATGTAAGTATAACTTCGAGACGAGAATCAAGTAAACACGTCATTTTTGGTTTATAGCGGTAAAAAACTGTATATAACTGATTTTATTAAACTACTACACATTTTGTTGTTGTTAAATAGAAATAAGACCATTATTTTCGAATCCAAATTCATAAAAAGTAGCAACATCTAAGTATACCATGGAGACGAGATTCACTGTAAACGGGTTTTTCTTTATAAAAAAGCGGTGAAAAACTGTATAGAGATCTTACGTATTTTGTACATATTGTGTGTTAAATAGAAATAAGACCTTTGTTTTCCAAGGCGTCTTCGAAAAAATGTCATCAATATACAATAATTTTCTCTTACTCATCATATTTAGTGTTGCAAATTTGTGAGCAACAAAGAACATAACGTATAATAATGCATAATGAGGACAAAAAGTGCAAGATAATTACAGCAAAAGAGCAAGACCTTTATGTATTTATGATGTCTGACACATTACTTGTTTAGGTTCGTATAGTTTGTTGAATATATATATGATTAGGTTATATTGAATTATATAGATAAATGTATTATATGTTCATTATTTTTTTGTCTTGTGTACATCTCCCGCTCCTGTCTACTGTTACTCTCATCAAATGTCGTCTGGTCGATCGCTTTAAGTGATAAGACCGCCTTTGCCCACTTCACTTATTCTTTAAATTCAATTTATATTTCTCTTGGTATGTGCAATCAAATTTGAATAAATAATAAAATATAATGCTAATGAAATGTTCATTGCTTAATAATGACGCTACATTGATTATTCTACGGACAAGAAGCTAGTTTCGACGTTTTAGATATTAAATAGTCTTGCTATTTGTGTTAACATTTTTTTTCATACGTACCATTTCAACACACCAGCCCATAACTCTGCTTATTTTGATATTCTCTTCGGTTATCTTTTCTGGTGCTTCCAACGTTTCATATGCAACTGTCGTTGTTAGGCCTCTAGTTTTTTTACCACCTTGCAGATTGTACTCTAGAACCTAAATAAAAATAAAAATACTGCAAAACATTGTTAAAATCTCTATAATAGTATTACGTATATACAAAATCCTTGGAAATCTTTAATAGGTTGATAAGAAGCACATTGTTTAACTCTTTGTAATTAAGACGGTAATAATTAACATATATTTGTTAAACGTGTATTATTAAGACATTTATGTATTCTTTTCTATATATGTTTACACGTATATGTATAGTTTATTTATTTATATAAAAATCAATGCCACTTTTTATGTATTTTTATAACTTAAGAACGGGCTCACTTATCCAAATCAAATGTTTAGGCTCTGTTCGGAATATAGATGGTTTATGTGTTTGCGCAAAATCGGTCGAGCGGTTCTTTATTTATCACATATTTTGTAACAAATGAGTTCAATAAAAAGCGGATCATTTTGTTAATGGAGATTTTGGTTGAACAAATTGAAACTTTTTTCAGATGGGGATTGTGGTGGTGGTTTAGTATTAAGTTTTCAAATAGCTAGCAATTAATATATTTTTTTGTTTGAATAACGAATTTGATTTTCCAATTATTTTTTATTTTATTTTATTAGGAAGCCAACGTTATATACAATGTTTACTTATGCTAAATCATATTACATATAATAATAAAGTTCTACATTGAATATTCCACTTATAGGCTAACTTGGCATGCAATACAAATATGTTACGTCTACAAATAAACTTATATATATAATGATTAAAAAAAAGAACTACTATAAAAAAGCGTGAAAAGGAATGAAAATAAACTACGAGGAGTCGCCAAAGATATCTATATTTAATTTTTTAAATGTGTCATTGTATTTAACCAATGTTCTATTTATGGCAGCATTTACTCCTATGTTAGTTTTTGATAGTCGTGGCCTTAATTATTTTTATTATTTCAATTATACGTACTGGGCCGTTAGTATGAAATATATTACTTTATTATATACGTATATGTAGTTATCATTAGATTACATAACCTACCCCGTTACATTGAAGAAATCTCAAAACCACAGTGTAGTAATATCTTAAAACAAAAGTAAATGATAGAACAAAAAAGGCTGCTACTTTTTTGTTCTATCATTTACTTTTGCTTTAAGATTTTCTTTTTTTACTGATAGTTTAGCGTCTGAATGTAATGAAACTTAATGTTAAGTGATGATATAATCTAAAAAGGAACTGCGGTAACCCGGTAAAAGGCCGCCGAAGCACTCTTTCAGCGAAGCACTCCAGCCCCGACGAAGGGGTGCAGGAAACAGGAGGCGGAGATTCGTACAACTCCTCCCCCTGTAGAATATCTGTGAGCTGCAACCGAGGGGCCAGAGAGGAATGCCTCAACGAACCTCTGGCTCCCGACTCATGGTTGATGGCGGTCCCGCTGGGTTTTAGTGGGTATTGCGAGTTTGTACCCTCGCGGAGTCCTACACTCCCGACCTTCAGTCGGGGTGCTTAAATGCATTTCCCAGCGAAAAACAAAACCCGGTAAAAGGCGATTTACCTCTTATGATTTCTACATAGAATAGTGTGGAAATGGTTTTATCCAGTCTCAGATAAATTGTAATTTCCTATATTTGTCCTAAGGATAATCGAAACCAGGACCAGGACCTTTGATAAAATTCAAAGTATATTACTACTTTACTAATGTGGTGTACTATATAGTATTAGATGTATATCTATCTATATTACATTATCTGTCGCATAAAGAAATTCTAACTTAGTAGTTTTCATAAATTTGAATCTCTATAATTGATCGCATCATCGTTAATTACAATATGAAATACAACTTTATAACTATATATTCCATAATAAAAGGTAGTTGTGTTGGTCTATTCAATTATCTAGTAGCTACTTTAGTTAATACATAATTCTTCAAGCATGGATAAACATAAAGATTTATTAGGACCTCTTTTCATTGATACAATCATTTGAAACAATAGATTTTTTAACCGCTTAATTTTTCGCAACGATATTTGATACACGGATAGTCTAGATCCTGTGAAAGGACGTAGGATTTTTTTTGCACTTTTTAGCGCGAAAAAAAGTCTGTAAGGAATCGAAACATAGTCTTTTTCAGAGCTAGAAGCTTGAAACTTATTTTTTAGGCTATTGAGTCGATATAAATTAATATTTTTTTACCCTCAAGGGTGTAAAATAACAATCCTTACTTATATTATAAATGCAGAAGTAACTCTATCTCTCGTGTTTTCACGCCAAAAGTACAGACTCAATTTGTAGTGCCAATGGCTTATAACATAATTTATAAATATGTTTCTTATTTATGAAATATGTAATTAGCCTAAATTATTAAAAATAAGGGTAGTATTTTTAATTAATACAAAGCAGCATTAATACAATTTTAATAAATTCGTTACTCATTAACCCATAAGGTTTATTTCTTAGTGTATTTTCATCATTTTTTCTAATTAAGTAAAATGCTAAGTTATATAGTATATATAAGGCGCTCTAACCGATTATTAGTTCGTTTTAATAGTTTTTTTTTTGTTTATTTCTTCATGCCATTGTATTCAAATGCTAAGAAGTAATCTCTATATAAATAGCAGTTGACGACATTATAAAAATGGTCCTAGACGATTTCTAGGTATTAAGGTCATTCGATTATTTTTTATGGTTTCGCTGGCATAACGGTGCCAGTATTCTCTTCGTTAGTAGAGGTCCTGGCAGGGCAAATTTAGGAAACTGGATCTTCTAATTTGTCTGAGTCTGGCTTGGATGAATGCTTCGGTCTGGACTATTTGACATCCTACAACTTGCGTTACAAAAACATTGCGTTTAGATACAATGATGAGTAACCATAAGGGTTGATAAATGACGTGTGGCGGTGTTTTGGACACGGCCGTTGGTTGTATGTGAATATCTCATAGCAGGTAATAGTTCCTATATAAAATAACGGGTCTTCCCCATCCGACATGCTCGATGTGTTACAGTCCTTACATAGCGTAATACATTCTTTGATCCTTTAGCAATACAAGGGTTTAATTAAATTTCGGATGGAGGTGATAAATATGTATTTACAACACCAAATTGTATACCTCGATTTTGTTATAATTAGTTTTGTTGTATACGGATGTTATTTTAAAGACGTATTCACGTCAATAGTGAAATTACCTCTTACATATTAGAATATATTAATATTTCTCATCCTCATCGAGTGACTTTACAGTCAAGCACTGACCTGCCAGTAATAAAAGAAACTTGCTTAGGATTATAGACGTTATCGGCATGTAGATTAACTCGCCCTAATTTCTATTCAAATTAGAAATCATTGTGTTTAAAAACTTACCTCCTTTGTCCACGAAGCCACTTCTGGGACATGTGAAAATTTAGATTTTGTTGAAAGTGTCTCGATGAGTCCCGGCAATAAATCCATAAATGTCTCCCTTTCTCTCTGCATCTCTGATATAGAAGCGTACGTCGCCATTTTACACTTCCCTTGGGGAATACTGTTGACAACAGAAAGATCGGACATTACATTTATTAATCCACTCCTTGGTTCACAAATACTGGTGTAAACAATTTTTCAATTCCTGCTATTATTTCACATTCATCCTGTTTATTGTATAATACATATATATCTTTTTCTCCAATGCTCAATTACTAATAAAATATTTTCTTATTTATCCACAGTAATTCAATCACTTTTTTTTAAAACTTGTAGCGGATGACACTGTGATCTAACTGGTCCAATTTTCAATTAAATATAATGTAATAAAGAATATTTAGCACAAACTGTAGTGCTATCTCCTAAAACCCCAGGGAAAAGGTTAGTTTCTTTTTACGGATTGAGTTTAAGAAGTTTGAGCTGGATGGCGAATGAATTTCTGTAATTTTGTTTTATATTACATGTTATTTTAATTTGCCCTGGAGGGTTTTGGCATTTTGATAACTACCGTTTAAAATTAATTAGGTCTTGTGATTGGCAATTTATAACTTGCTGAGGTCTGTACCGTTTAAGGTTGACTTGTTAATCGTCTGCTTACAACATATTTGTGTAAAAGATTCTACTTTTGTATATTAGGTTAGTAGCAGGCCATTAATGTCCCACTGTTGGTTGGTAGGCACAAGTGTGTCTGCTCTAACACAATAATATGCCCTATCCGTGACACACTCTTCTCCTGTTTATGGAATTTTTTTAAAGGTCACTCTGCTTAAGACGAACGTCTTCCAAATGGTGTGAAGCCGAAACTTATTTAATATAGTACACTAAACCGTAGGTTGGTATGGTGAGTAACTAAGGAATACACATGAGAAGAAAAAATGTGGTTAAAAATGCAAACGATAGTTTTATTTATTATAGTAAAATTGTGAAACCAATATAATCACAACATTTGTGGTATAAGTAAATCTTTAAATTAAGTAAAGGTTTCCGATCCGTGCACTACATTATTAAAGAGCCAGTTTTATATTTTAACGTTATGGACGAGACAAATATACATCTTGTATTCATTACACCACACCATGGGACAGGGTGTAAATATGTAAGAATGCTAGAATCTCGGAAACAAAGCGAAAGCCAAAGACACCGAGTAGTGGGTTTTACCGCTTCATAATTAAACAAAGCTATACTAAGAAAAGAAATTATTACATCACCTGTGATATGTAATAAAATCGTATGATTATTGTCATGGTTTACGATGGAAATCCACCAACTGGGTTGAGATATAAGAAAAATTAAACATCATAGGTTAAAATACTCTAACAATGAACGCCCAAATTAATTTGATTTAAAATTAATTAGAATAAAGAATAGACAATAAAAAAATGAGCGTGTTTAGAAAGAAATGCTATATCCAGGGAATACATGGCACTATTTAATATTCCGCAATAATGTAGGACAGCTATGAAATCAAAAAGGTGGAGTGAACCTCGCTTAATGGTAATAGTAATGAAAATAATATAATCTATACTATATCCTATTTAATTATACAAATAAAAAATACCTAACGAATTAAGGAAGCTCCACCAAAATACACCTCCGCCAAAAAGGTTCACAATGCACCAAGGAAACTAATATAATGATGGATGAGCGCGTGTCGCCCGAGTCAACGAGGTCACCTTTGACACGCTATTCCCTTTAAGACTAGTCTCTACCCGAGTGTCTACCTACGATATCTTATTTTAAAGATTTTCCTCTAGTTTTTACCAATTGATTTCTCTGAATTCTATGAAAATATCGAAACTTCTAGCAGAACAGTCCTTTATATTATATTGGTCTTAGGCATTAACACACTAAGCTAGTAAAAGTAGTTAAAAAGTTTACTCCTTTCTGGTCTTAATACAATTTTACACCTTAAGTAACAGTTAGGATTTCCTATACAGATCTAAAACTTTATTTGGTTGGGTATTGTATTTACACAATCTAACCGTTGGGTCGGGGCTGCCAAATCAAAAATCTAAACCCAGGTTTACGTCATAAAGAAATATCAAATTATTACATACACTGTTTCCAATTTACTATCAAATAACGTGTTAAAGCACTGTTATGTTTACTTTTATGCTTTACTTTAAAAGCATTACAGAATTACCAATATTAAAAAGAAAATTGCAAAACTTTTTTGTAACAATATGTTATTATAAGTGTAGACGAATTTATAAATGATGACCTAAGCTTTTATAACATTAATAGTTACTGAAATAATAATAATTATTAACTAATCACTAAATATTTGCACGACATTAAACGGCCAATACATCTCAATCTAATTAATATGTAAACACCAATGTAACCTACATAGCAAATAAATTAATTTGAAAGTGTATATAACGTTAAATATTGTAAATTTTGACAACCTTTCTGGCGCAGTAGTGCGTACACTCGCGTTGCTAGCAGGGGTCTCAGGTTCTATTTCCAGTAATACTGGAGGCTTCGGTCGTAGCTAGTTACCACCCTACCAGCCAAGACATACCGCCAACAAAGAGATTTTGTGTTCCGGTATAATGATATGTAGAAACCATAAGAGGTAAATTGCCTCTTACCAGATTAGCGCGCTTCCATCTTAGACTGCATCATCTTATCATCAGTTCTGATCACAGTCGAGCGCTATATTGTCAGCAATAAAAGTGGCATTTTATCGAAAGAAAGATAATGTAAAGATATTTATAGGACAAGGGCATCAATCACAATTTATCCCCTTTAAAGTCCCTCTTTATTTGTCTCGGTGTAAATGTAGTTGATATATTGTTAGTTCCTTTTGTCTTCCTGTAATATAAATATTTAAAAATTCCTACTTTACTTTGGTTATCTATTTTTGTGTTAATTAATAAACAAAAGGAACTAATTAAGCAAGCATAAAGTAGAGTTTTTTTATTGTTAGATAAAAATGTTTAGCAATTAAGTATTTTTAAACTGACCATTCCGTGCCCTGGATCAATCTATCAACTACACGCTTGAAATATGAATTTAACTGGATTAGAAGAACAGATAGATCGTTTTTAGACTTATTTCATAAATATATAAAGAAAAATGCATACTGTTATTAAAGATAGTAGCCTATTGTCGTGCAATTATTCTAGTTTTTATTATATTTTAATAAATAATGTGAAATAAAATTAATTTTCAAAAGGATTTATTACTTAATTAGGGTTTATATGATGCGAACTTTTGTAGTGGAAAAATATTAACTTTATTTATCAGAAGATAATTACGAGCGATCATGTTGCTTATTTTTTTTCAGTAGATGTTTATTATGTTTACCACAGAGGATAGAAATGTTTGAGAAACATGCACAGATAATTAAAGTAGCTGAATTATCAATAACATTTAATCATAAAATTATAAGAAGCCAACAAACAAAGCTATTATAAAAGTAAAAAATAATGGATAATCACATTTCATTTTATAGACAAACTAACGGAAATGCAACCAAGAGAATATGTAGGTTTATAAATTGTATTATATGATAATTATGTAAATAATAATTATTCATTTCTCAATATATGGCTTCAGATATACCTTCTAACGTTCATTGCTAATAGATTATTTATTATATTTGTCTCTAAGGGTCAGAATGACTGTCAATCTGACTACCAATTTATTATACTTTCTAACCGGGTTGAATGAAAGATTTAACAGTTTACATTTTACTGAATTTACAATGATCAATATATGAATTTTATCTTTATACAAAGTTGTTCTAAAATACGTTAACCAGTTAAGCGAATTTGACGGATTTTCTCGTTATGGAAACTGTCGGTGTGTGTACATTCGTCGTGCGTAAAATGTAGCGACCATTCGCAAATTCAATTTTAATTACATATTTTGAATAATAAAATATATTATTTTTTTTCAAATATAAGGTAATTATAATGCATTTTGAGGCGAAGCCAGAATAAAACAAAAAATATATAAAAAATCATTAAAAACGGAGTAGAACGTGAAGTTGTTGACAAACTCCACCGAAATGGCTCGACCGATTCTAAAGAAATTTTGCCTGCATATCGAGTAGATCTGCGTGTTGGTCAACATCTAATTTTCATTTCTCTAAATTTTAAGGGTGCTCTAATTCAAAAGAATTATTTTTGTTATGAGTCGACTCTTACAATTTATGGAAGTCTGTTTTTAAAGGTGATTTTATGAGGTCACAGCTATTTTTTATTTGTTGTTGTATGCAAGAGATAGCTGTAGCAACTATATATCTTTCTTTACTTTTTCCTAAGACACTAAAGGACAACCTGGTATGGATGTGAACTAAATTAAATCTGATTAAAAGCATTTCATCTGAGTAAACATTTATATACAAGCACATACAGTATAACAGAAGTGTCGAGATAGTTATTTTGTTTAAATGTGAACACTTTTAAAGGGTAATTTTGAGTACTACTAGGTTCAATTCCAGACAGGGCAATTGTATTTACTGATTTGTTTAAGACTGAACTGCAGGGGAGCTTCGGCCATGGCTAGTTGCCACCTTACCCGCTAAAAAGTTTCATTAAACAAAATATTACACCTTGGCACAATGCTATGAAGAAAGCTTGCCATATTTGCAGGTTACCATCTTTAACTGTATCGCCACATCGCCATCTTTAACTGTGTCTGTGTGCCTGACACTATAATCCTATGGTAAACATATGATAATGTATACAAAAACTGCAAAGATCTATAACAAACACCTTTGTATTGTATGGTTGCCTTCCATGACTTATTTAGAACATAGGTATCTCTTGTAATTCAATACAATGTAAAATTTTCGCCCTTATCTGATAGAGCTATTTGGAGTTCTGATCAAAAATGATAGATTAAACATTGTTATGCAAACATTGACTGACACTTTATGGTAACACTCTGTATGAATTAAGCTTGTGTAATATAAATTGTTACCCTAACAATGTCTTCATAAATATTTCATTTTTTTTATTTAAATCTGACTCCCCAAAGTAAAACATCTTTTTACTATCTGCTCACCACAAACTTTCTGATCTTTTATGAATAAAGATAAAAGAATGAAGAAAAAGGTAATGATATTTGGAACAAAACATAAAGGACCTTATTATAAACTAAGGTGAAAATAAAGAATAAATGTAGCTAATTTTAAACCAAGGACTTAGGTTTTTCTCATAATGAATGAAGCAAATTGCAGCTTGTTTGCACAAACATTTATGTCATTTAACACTGTTTTTGATGTTGCCTTGGTTTTGAGCTGTTGATCTTATTCATAGATCAGCAACATTTTCTTATAGAAGACAAAACTAATTTTTGTATTGATTGCTCAGTTTTGTATGCCTGCAAGCTCCAAAGTACAGGTTGGCTACAGCTGATCTAAGGAACAACAACCCCTAAAAAATCTAATCTAAGAAGAAATTGTACTTTAGGACAGGTGGCATCAACCTGCGACCTGCAGACCACTGGTTGGCTACCCATGATCTTTTACAATATTTAAGTTTTTATAATAATGGCCGTAGAGGATAAACTTGAACAAAGACAATGTTGCATTTTAATTGGCATCTAAAGTTGCAAACTTCTTCACATACCTTTGTTACCACTTTAATAATTCTATTTACTATCTTATCAGTGCAATAATTATATGTCACAGTAACATGTTAAGTGTTAGTTTAGTGGAAAACTTAATTCATATTTATTTATTAATTTTCCATTACAATACTTTGTATGTGTCAATTATCATTACTATAGTTATTGTTACAACTGCAATATAATCTGTCTAAATTTTTCTTTAGCACCAAATTTTTGCAGAGAGTTGGTAGAGTGGTTACTATCCAGGACTGAAGACTCCCACAAGTCCAGACTCAGAAAAATTGTGATATTTTCTGTATCTGTGCTTTCTTTACCAGAAATCAAACCCAGACACACTGACAGCAAAGCTAGTACTTGCACCAGTACTGCATCAAATGAATTATTGCCCTGCATTGTTAACATATTATCATAACAGAAGAACCATATTTAAACACTAAAGATTTTTTACTATTCTCTTCTTTATTTTTTATTATATTTTGTCATAACTTACGCTTACTGTGAAAATGAGTAACAAATCTAGGATATCTATAAATTGGGCACTTTTTAAATTCTGCTACTAAAGTTATTATTTACTGAAATATAACATCACCTTAAATAAGGTCTACTAGCTTTTTAAAAGTTAAAATTTATATAACTATAGTAAAAAATATATATAAATATAGCTGTCCAAAGAGGTAACACAGCCAGCTGTTTTTTTAGTTATCAAATATACTTCTGATAGCAAGCAATATAACCTTTGAGGATTTTATATAATATCTATTTTAGTTTTCAAGCAACTTTTTGTCTAACTAATCTGTACTTGTACTTGGAAATAATTAAAAAAAAATAATTATTTTTGAGACTATAAATAATTTAAGTAGCAAAGAAACAATAGTAAATAATTACTCACCTGATTGACTTAACACGGAATGTTCTAGAACTATTCAATATTCTGAATATTTTGCTAATCGAATTCATTATGCTTGATTTAGGCGATGAGCCAGGCACTTTCTCCAAGAAATAAAATTTTACTCAAATTCCAGTAATGAATATATCCCTGAATAACTTTACAGCGTAAGTTATCATGTCATTTTAATAAATAAAGTTGAGCTGAACTTATTTAAAGTATGATATAATTTAAAATTAGTACAATTATCGAAATATGTTTTATTATTTAATTGTTTATAGACACATCTAACATTCACAGCATGAGCAAGACAACTGACATTAGAGAACTTCAAAAATGACAAGCGACACCACTTGCTTGTTTTTTATTTTCCTTTACACACAATGGTATTACAGCCATTCAGCCTTGTTTCAATTTTGCTTCAGAAAGAGCAGTCACCGACGAAGTCCTACCAATCACAAATCTAAAGTGGCAATGGATAGGGCACATAGTCCAAAGGACCGATGTGCATTGGAGCCCAAAGGTGCTGGAATAGCGACCTCGCATCGGATGCTGCAGGTTAAGAAGACCCCCGCAAAGTGGACCGATGCTGTAAAGAGGGTCACCGGTAGCCGCTGGAGTCAAACAGCACTTGACCTCCTGGGCATCATTAGATCCCACATTTATATTCAGCAGTGTACGTCCGTCAGTTGAAGCGTTGAATACAAAGAATTACAATTACTAGCTGTTCTTGTCGGCGTAAATCCTTTTCCTTAGGGAATAGGGGAAAATGTGTTCATAATGTATGTCTACCTCGCGAAAGGATTCACGTTACTTTACAAGGTGAATAATAAGCAGTTTTGTCTATAAATAGTACCAAATTAAAATTAGATAAGAATGTTATATTGATGTAACTCCAATTTACAAAAATATGTTAAATGATTATATTTACGTCATTAAGTTTTGAGATTTCAACAACTTTCTATTCACTATCTGTAATTGAATCATTTAAGTGGCTCCTAATTTGAGTGGCACTAAAGAATTATCGTTGTCGTCGTCATCGTCGTTGCTTCAACCGATGGACGTCCACTGCTGGACATTGGTCTCACGAAACAATGCCCACAAAATCAAAAATCAAAATCAAAAATATCTTTATTCAAGTAGGCATATTACAGCACTTTTGAATCGTCAAATTATATATTTTTTTCCACACTCTGATTCTAATATACATGTGTATAAGAGACAGAGCCACGTGCGATGT